>CM077456.1:4277161-4809661 GCA_039654765.1 Mylopharyngodon piceus | reverse complement strand
TACATTTTGCTCCAGCAAAAGAAAAACGAACTAAAAGTTAAATATATGACACTAGTTCAGAGAGGATCTCCAAGCCTAGGCAAGTCAAGTGCTTGACGTTTTTTATTTTCTGAAGGCTCACAGAGAAAGTTTCAGTTATGGTTAGAGCGAAAAAAAGCAGCAATAATAGTAAAAGGAACAGCTTAATGCAACAAAATCTTTCTTAATGCAGCCGTAATGGATCAGAAACAAAAAAACATGACATGGTGTTTGCGGTATTGAAGTGGAGGGCTGTCGAAGAGCGAACAGGTTTACTGATATACTTTAAATAAACTGAGGATCAGATTGAGGCACAACCAACAAGTAGCATTCAAGGAAAAGATCAAAAAAATAAAACGAAGACACGGTCAACAACTTCGACAAATCGATGCTGGAAACAGGAGAGGTTTAGCAGTTTTGCCTGATATTTTCTTTGTTCCTTGGCTGCGGTCTCCTGTGCTGTAATGCATGTTTGTAGCTTACTGTGACTCGTACGCCTCGTGAGCACCACGTAAAATGAAAACAAGAAAAAGAACGGAAATAAACGAAAAACCAAAGTCTTGCTACATCACTCAACGCCATCAGCACTTAGCTTTGTCCAGAAGTCGTAGCTTAGGGTGTTCAACGCCACCCTAGCCAGAACCGACCAGGTCTGTCCACGGAATGAGAAATAACGATAGACACCACTGTAATGAGTGTATTTCTTTTTTCTGATAATCTAAAAGGACGTGGCATAATGTCTGACGAGCTTGTGCTCAGCTAAAGAACTGTTCTAGTTCTTCTTCCATATTGGCCTCCGGTACCATTTGGTCCAACTCGCGTTCGCCTCTTCCGTGGTTGGCGGCGGCCGCCGGACCGCCGGAAGCCGAGAACCAGGGATGGTCCAGGATCTCTCGGGAGGTGAGGCGTTCCGCCGGTTCTCGCCGCAGGATGCTACGGATGAGGCATCGCGCCTTGGGCGTTAGCGTCTCTGGGATGCTGAACTGGCCGCGACGGATCTTGCTAAACAGCGAGCTGGGCTCCACGTCGTGGAACGGATAGCGGCCCACCAGAATGGTGTAGAGCATCACGCCTAAGCTCCAAACATCCGCTGCCTTACCGGAATAGCTGCCATTTGCATTGAGAATTTCTGGGCTGACGTAGGCTGGACAGCCGTGTTTGTCCGAGAGAGAATCATCACCCCCTTCTAGGAGGTACGTGTCCTCTAAACTCTCCAATTTTACAAGGCTCCTGGGAAAGACAATAAAGAATCATATTAAAAACATATTTGAAGACATTATGCACATAATAAAGCAATCCTCTACAATGAGAGTAAATCACTCGCATATGTGACCAAATTTCACGAGAGGCGACTTAAAAATGTCTTTAATTAGCCAATGGCTAGTAAATTGTAAGATTACAGTCGCCTGTAATTGAGTTAGAGGCAAAAACTAAGTTTAGCGCAGATATTTACGCTTTACGCACTGTCGCTTGGCTGAGATCGCCATCTCTCACACGTGCACTCAACGCGAGAGAACAAAAGAGCACATGCAGGGCTTGAATGGACAATTTCACATAAAAATTATGTCAAAATGCCTGTCTCGGCGAGTATCATAGTAAGCATAGTCGGTTATGTGTTAAGTGAACGTAAACAGTCGAGAAATAAAACGCATGTGTCAGTATATTGGGTCCGTGCATTATGTCTTAAAGCAGCCTAATATTCCTGCTGCTGTTTGTGTTTTTAGTGTTAATCAAACAACAGACTTACTGAAAAAAAAAAAAAAAAAAAACTCCATTCTCTTGACTGAATAACTTTTGTAACGTTGATAAGGATTCATCTGCATTTAATTTATAAAATGAAGACTATGCAGTGTTATTTTACATTTGATTACTTTATTCAATTTCTGTACATAATAATCTACCTAATCTTTATATCTACTTTTATATTTTATATTATATTTATGTAGATTTTTTTTTCATTTGTATTGTTCTTGCATTCCATGTAAAAAGTCTGGCGAGTACAATAAAACAATTATAGCCAATGGCAATTCGAGCTTCAGTGTGTCCGTAGAGGGTTGTAAGGTGTAAAATTATTGGTTTGTTGGCTTTCAAAAAAAATCATGTAACAGTTAAATGGGACCATCAATGACCTTCAAAGAGGAATAAGCAACAAACTAACATTGAAAATCGTAAGATACATGAATGGAACAAATTCAAGATGGATCATTTAAAAATAAAATGAAAACACAAAACAAACATTTGCGCTGTGTCCGAATATGCCTACCTCCATACTCTAAATTAGGTAAAAAACAGTATGTGCGCAGAGTAGTATGTCTGAAATCATAGTATTCATAAAATACTAGCGAAAAGTACCCAGATGACCTGCTACTTCTGGTGAGATTGTGAAGTCCCATGAGGCCACGGGAGAGGATTTGCGAATGGAAGTGAAGCGACGCAACTGATGCCCTGTCGCATGACAATGACAACATGGCAGATGTAGTATGTCCGAATTTTACTCATACTACACACACTCATACTATACAGAATGTACTTAAAAGGTCACAAAGTAAGTTTTAAACCATATGTAGTACCTACTATACAGTATGCAATTTTGGACGCACCATTAGATATGCTGGCTTTCAAGATGGATTATATAAAAATTAAACAAGCTATCAAATTTTAATAGGAAATTACTAAAAAAGTACATGAAATGGAACAAAATCCAGATGAACAAAACTGAACAAAAGCGGAAAACATTACGCACATTGAAAGTTGTTTCAAAATAAATAAAGTTAGTTTTAAAATAAAAACAATGAAGCAAATGTTCGATTGTGTTGGCTTTCATGATGGATCACTCAAAAATGATAAATAAATACCTATGACCTTTAATGCAAAACGATGACCTGGCCAAAAACAATTTGATCATTTTTATACTTCAAAATCTGTCAATCCAAAATGAAAAAAACCTTTCAAATCATATTTTCCTCTACTATAGTTATAGGATAGTCGCTTTTGACAGCAAAGCATAAATATACTCTATATATTGGATGGTAAATCCCTTGCATACAAAAGCAATATAAAGATAGCCTCTGGACATTCCTGCCACTGTAATCCAGAGGGAAATCTGGAATTCATCCTCAGAATTATAAAAAGCAGGAATAATGCAGCACCACAGATGGAATTCCTCAAACCATCACTATTTCCCTGTGATCCTAGTTTTTCCACTGTAATCTTGTAATTTGCACAATAATGTGAAACATGAAGCATACAGATGGTGATAAACAATCTGGTATACATTCACAATATACTCACAATGAATACTGTGATATTTTAAGATGCTTTTTATTTGGCCATTACGTTTTCTAAAAAGTGTGTCAGACTAATTAGCAGTTTTTCTGAGCATCAAGACAGAGTTTTAATAAGGCCTCTGATTTAAACTTAAGCAAAAACAGGTTTAGGGTAAGTTTAAAATCATGTTCACGTATCAGTCCAGTTTCTATAAATAGATTCATAACTATGATTCAATGATTCATTTGCACCATAAACTTAAAAGCAAGTGGTAACAATTAGTAAAATACTGTGATAAAAGTGAAAATATTGGATTTACATATACATGAATGAATAAAATTAATATGTTTATTCAGCAAGGATGTATTAAACTGATCAAAAGTGACAGTAAATACATATACAATAGATTTATATTTCATATAAATGGTGTTCTTTTAATTTTCTATTTATCAAAGAGTGTGTGTGTGTGTGTGTGTGTGTGTGTGTTTTGTGCAGTCTGGGAGAGAATAAAAGACTTCTTATAAAAACAATTTTTTAAAAATCTTACCGACCCCAAACTTTAATACAGTTATGTGCACTCTTGCTCATGTGACATTGCTCAATTGTCAAAAAGCTGAAAAACACCGAGAGTTCAGCTCCATCGTGCAGCCCAAGTTACAAACAAAGACAAAAAAATAAAAAACAGCATATGCAGTGAAAACATCTTTGAGGTCTTTTGCACGCTGCCTCGTGACTCAGATTCTGAATCAGAAACTATCCGAATGAAACCGTACGCCCACTGAGTCTCAGCAAAACATCCAATCCTCGGAGCTCAAAATAGTCATATTATTTTTCACGACAAGCGGTATCCTGCTGCGCGGATGGGTTGAAGGGTGTCTAAATTACCTGAAGGTCAGAAATGAACAGGGTGCCCCTTCTCTGACCTGAACTTGTGACCTGTTTCCATGCACCGGCAGAATGCCTCTGTGCAAAGAGAACACGGCATGCTGGAAATATTCTCTTAATGACATGCAGCATATGTGAGTCACAGCTCCACGACGCAGCTGAGTTACACCAGGTCAAGAGCCTGCAAAGAACACCGGCCCACACGAAAGCAGGAAAAACGGAGGAGGACACGTGGATGCACAAACTATTACATTAGGGAGTGATTCCAGAAGAACTGCACTGCGGTCTCTAGTGTGTGACAGTAGAATCTTACGAGTGTCCTTCATGACATAACCAGGTCAGGAACCCACTATGCCAAAGAATGCAGTTCTGTCTGGCTCATTTTCCTCTCTGGTTCCAATCTTGGTGCGCCCTTGGTGTTTGATTTCTGGCCAGGGTAATACTCACCACCCTTGGCCACGTCTACTTGTGCTCATCTGCAATCACTCACTGAAAGGTGGACGGCTGACGCACCAGACCACAGAGCATGGGAACAGTAAGGTCACCGAGCTCACATTTTAAGCAGAGGGCAACATTCTCCATTTCCATCGAGTGAGCCAGAGGGAATCTAGCTGAGCTGACTCATTTGGCCAGTGGGGCAACTGCCATTTAGCTTAAACGGGAAGGCCACCCAGATTCATAACACACACTTGGGATTATATCAGACTAATTTTACTGCCAAACATATGGGCATGTTCATTTAGTAAAAAAAAAGTCAACATGCAATGCCTTCAAAACCCATTTTACTTCCACAACGTGACATATTTCAGAGCGAAACAGAATATGCAAAAAAGAAATACAAAATAGAGTTGTTTCATAGACTTTATGTCATCCATTGGAAACTGATCGGATTGCGAAAAGTTGGAGGAGAGGAGTCGAAAAATTTGAGGGTTTGGCAAAGTCAGCCAAAAATAAACAGTATTTCGAAGACGGAGCATAAAAGAAAAATCGTAATTTTTTTTCGTAATAACAAATGAATGACATGAAGAGTAGTGATGCACCAAAACTTTAGTAACCAAAAATATTCAACCACAAACAAAAAGTAAAAAATTTAATTTTAGGTTTTGGAAGAAATCACTTTAGTAGGCCAAAACCATTGACTGAAACTGGATTTCAGTTTTTGGCTGAATTAAATCTTTAATTTCAGGTTCGGTAAAAAAATAAAAAAAATTCGCTAATGCACAGTTTCACAAGACCAGAAACATGCGTTATAAAAAAGATAACATGTTCGATGTTAACTTTAAATAATGCATTTACAATATCACCCTAATTTCACATTAGTCTGATACTGTAAATGCACTGTTTAAAGGCCTATATGGGTACATTAATAAAGACCTGTAGCATTTCAGACAGTCAATACGTTTTAAAACTAGTTACAAAAAAGAACTGTGGTGACACCATGGTACAGTACACTGTATGAGATGGTAAAACCACAGTACTTTGATTTATACCACAGTATGGAATGACTACCTCATTGAAGAACTTGTCTCGCTTTTTGCTCGTCAGCCATCTTTAAGGCCATTTATATGATAATATTCTCTTCTAAAAGTTCGCAAAATTTAGGGTGCGGTCACATTTACCTTTGTTTTGCAAATTTTCGCAGGCGAAATCCAGTTATTTAAATAGGAATTCACGCGACTAGAAATTTTGCTCAATGGCGAAAGATTTCCATTCAGATTTCGCAACGGGTTTAAACTCAAATTCGCCACTTTGACCAACGAGAGCTAGTTTGTTTGAAAGTGACTTCTGTGTGAGCTGTGCTTCATATGTCACTACAATATTGACAGTAGACAATGGACCTTTGTTGTAGGGATGCACCGATACAAGTTTTTCCAGAACGAGTCCAATACTGATACTTTCTTTTTGGGTACTCAACAATATTTATACCAAATTTGCAGACTGCATGCAGCAGAAGTGCGCTCTCTTTCTCCTTAACATCATGTAAACTTAGTAATAGCTGCATCGTTTTACTTTCTTTGCTACTGACATATCCGACCGAAATATAAACTTTTTACGTTTAAGGACCGTTCACACCAATAACGATAACTATAAAGATAATTATAACGATAACTATATTTGCATTCACACCAACGAATGATAATGGTCTGTTTATTCTAAGCTCACGCGCTGCGGTTTCAAAGTGTGTACAACATGTTTTTGCTGTTCTTGTTGCATTTACACAGCTTTAACCAGCAGATGTCCTCAGCATGCCGTTTCGAGTGAATAGCTAGTGTAATCGATCTAATCTAACAGTGAATTTAGCAGACAAAGTCAATATAGTGGAATAAAAACAACGCCTCTTTTTCACTGCAACTTCAGTGGAAGCAAGACAATGTTGTCGAAACTAACATTGGATACCTGAGGTAATTTTATTTTACACTGTTTGCTAGCCTTGCATAATGATCTCATCGTTAATACTTCTCACCATTTTTTCCAAGGGTATGACCGACTGTTTTCCATATATCCATTTTCTTTAAAGTATCCTTGAAAAGGGGGTTTGACTTGTCAAACAGTGGTGGCTTTTTCTGGACCTCGGCGATTAACTTCTCGGCAATGTCGTCTAACATTTTAAATGCGCGAGCCCTTAAATTAGAATGGATTCAGATTGGCATTCAGTGTTTTATCATTCAGCAACTGGAAAAAATCATTCTGAAAGTGACCCCACTGATATCGTTTCTCAATATCTTTATCGTTATAGCTGTGGTGTGGAAACTGCTATTCTTTTATATTTAGAACGATTTTTAAAACTATATCTGCATCGTTATCTTTATAGTTATCATTCTTGGTGTGAACGGGCCTTTAGTCTTTTTTTTTTTTTTCCAAGAAAAATTGACCAAAAATATTTATGATCTTTAACTCAGGGGTGTAACCAATTTTGTGTCCAATCAAATGCTCTCTAGAATGAGAATGTCAACAACTAAAAATAGCAAGTAGCAAATCATTGTTCTTGATTGTATACAAGCTAAAAGCTACTGGCTATTTAAAAACACCTTCAATATGTTTGTTTCAATAAGAAATACACCAGCACTGGAAATAAAACTGTGTTTGTCAAGTGAATTTAATATACCATGACATTTACCATGCTACAATCACATTTTGTAAATAACGTGCCCTCCATGCAAAACTCTCTTTAAAGATCAAATGTGTATGTTCTGTTTGAATGCAACCACTTTATTAGTGACTTCTTTACCTGTCTTCGTTCTTAAAGACGAACTTCCTTAGCTTGAGGTCTCTGAGGACCAGGCCGTTGTCGTGGCAGTGCGCCACAGCTGATGCTATCTGATGGAAAAGTCTGGCAGCCTCTTCCTCTCGCAGCTTCTTGCAAGTGCGAACGAAAGAGTGCATGTCGCCATGGCTCCTCTCGAAGAACACGTACGCTCGCGTATCCCCCAGAAGAATCTCCACTATCTGGTTAATGTGCTCATGGGTGCCCAGCACGAAGTAAGCAGCCAAGGACTCCTGGTATCGACTGATATCAAACACCTGGAGGAGAGAGAGCATTTTGAATTCAATTAGTAGTCGTCATCGATTTCCCAACATCTCAGGTGGAGTGCAAAGGTATTAGCCCCCCAAGACAACAGTACAGTATCGTTAGATACAATGCATAATTCTGAAACAAAAGAATGGAAATCCATGCAGCGCAGAGTCGAAAGGCATTACACCTCTGCTGCATCTCCGAGTCCCCAAAACATACATTGAATTTTAATGTTGCTTAGTAACAGACACCTAAAAGAGAGAAACGGGCTAAATATAACACGACAGCGGTCGACATCTGAGGCCATTCTCTCATCAGAAGATAGGAGGTTTTCACTAATGGCTCTTTGCCCATGTCAGCCCATTCAGAGGGTCTTATGTTTCAAAGTCATGTGGACTTGCATGCATGAATGCATGGCTGTATGCACACACACTTTCCAGGGGTATTCCCTCATGCTTTTTTTTGCACGTGACTGTAACTCATCACTTCATGTCACTGTTGAAGAATCACATTCATCTGATAATGCATCATAAAACACATTGGTAATGAATGCAATAAGCCAGAGATGCATGTCATGCTTATGTCTCTATCAATAGCTGATGCAACTGCATAAGTGTTCCATTACAAAATGACATGCATAAGTGTGTTTTTCCTCTTACCTTGCACACGAGCTCTTCCCCACTGTGCAGGTGGGTGGCTCTGAAAACGTGGTCTCCCTCAATGGGCTCCAACAAAAGGTAATTTCCAATGCAAGAAATGCAGTGAGAGGAGTCAGGGGTCTCAGGGGGGCTGGGAGATCCTAAATTGGGACTGAAACTCTGGCTGGATTCTGTAGTCCTTAGGCAAGATAGCTCCTCAAAGTCGTGTGCTTTATACCTCGATCTCCCATAACGCGAAATGTTAATGGGACTGGATCTCTGTATGTTCATGAGTATAGGAGGAGGTTCGTCCAGATCAGGAGGGTTCAGACGGTCTCAATAGGGGGGTGGAAGTGAATGACAGACAGATGCCCTCTATTTAACACTGGGCATGAAGGCAGCGGCGATTCCCCTTGACTTTAATGCTCAAACTGATGATCGTATGCATGTGCGTTAATTGCAATGACAATGTGGCGTCATTTGAGCACAAATGCAATGACGTGCATGCACGAATTGTGACCTCTATGCTCACTGTGCCCTCAAAGAAAAGCACGGTTTTGTTATTACAGCCAAAAATGCATGTATCGGCACGGTATAATGTAAAGGTTGTGACGTCACGGTCGATGCAGCGCAGCAGGTAAAGAATAGATTTTTTGCATTAAATTAAAAGGCAAAAAGTGCCGGCTGTGTTCAGATATCCTGAGAGGGTGCTCCGTGTTCTTTTAAGCGAGCCTCCACGCGAATCATGTCCGTGCATCTACCAAATATGGCTAGGAAAAATTTCCTCCAGGTCGCAAGCTGCCTTTTGTTACGCCTGGGAAGTGGATGTCCTCCTCCTCGCGAGCAACTAAACTCCGACGATCTCCGGCGGATGAATCTGATTTGGACAAAGACAAAAAGGGACGGCCGACGTTCTCCCCGGGCCTATCCCTTGTTTCAGCAACAAGACACCATTATCTTCATCATCTTACTTACGTGGCTGGGAATCTAGTCCATTGAACGCAAGGGTCAGCTACACACACGAGCTGACTGACTGACTGACTGCGCTCGCGGGACTGACTGGAGCTCTCCACGCGCACGACCAGCCCCCCTGACGTCACGGCCAAAGCGCTCTCCCATTGGCCGCTCGCTTGATGCTGACACATCCACAGTGTTGCAAGCAAGCCATCCGTGCAGTCATGTGAGATAATTGTTGTCCTTACAATTTAATTGAAGCACCCTAAATTATCTGTCTATATGGTGAATTCTAGTGTGTTATGATTAAATGTCAGCCTTAAAGGGACTTTAATGTCAGCTGGTTTGTGCAATGAAGCAAAAATTACATCAAACCCTGATTAAAGGAATAGTTCACTTCTGAATGAACATTTCCTGATAATTTACTCACCCCCATGTCATCCAAGATGTTCATGTCTTTCTTTCTTCAGTCGAAAAGAAATTAAGATTTTTGAGGAAAACATTCCAGGATTTTTCTGCATATAGTGAGCTTCAGAGGGGTTCAACGGGTTGAAGGTCCAGTTTCAATGCAGCTTCAAAGGGCTCTACACGATCCCAGACGAGGAATAAGGATCTTATCTAGCGAAACAATCTGTCGTTTTCTAAAAAAAAAATAAAAATTTATATACTTTTTAACCACAAATGCTCGTCTTGCACTAGCTCTGCGATGACGTAATCACGTTGGAAAGGTCACACGTGATGTAGGCGGAAGTACTGATCCAGTGTCTACAAAGCAAACATGCAAAGATTAAGTCAAACGCCCTTTACAAAAAAAGAAAAAGGTAAAACAACGATATTGGACGATTTTGAAGTTGGAGGAGAAAATGAGATGGAGTTTTTCGCCCTACCGCGGTACTTCCACCTACATCATGCATGATGAGAATTAAGCATAGTATATGTGTGTATCTATATACAAGCTATCAGCTATCTTTTTAAACATAACACGTTTTAAACAATTTAAAAATATATATTTTTATATTAGTGATGTGTACATCTATAATAAAGTGATAAATAATGACAGCACTTGTTTATAATCAGTCCTAATCCTCGTATTTGCAAGCGTCTATATTTCACATATTCAGGAATCTAACTTTTGTTTATGGAAATGTAAGCTATTACAAAGCATTATTACAAAACTCACAACTATTTTCCTGACATGTGGAAAATAATAAGAACAAGTAGGTCGCCAAGCAGGTAGTGTATGTAGGCAGACGTAATGGAATTCTTGGCCAGATGGTGACTGGGGTTAAATCCACACATGTTAATAGCATGTCTGTTCCCTGCTTTAGAAATGCAGGATGCTGTACCATGTTTCTGAACAAAAAACAGATGTGTGGACATCCAAGCTGCAGCTATACAAACCACTACAACAAATTTGGGTATATTATTTCCATATAAGGCTACAGGATATGTCCTGTTCATATTCCATGCCAAAAATAAATAAATAAAATATTTAAACATATAAGGCAGGCCTAATATATTTTATAATGATAATAATAAAATATATAAATTTTTAGCACAATTTTCTGTCTTGTGACAATTGTCTGACAATGAAGCAAATTACATTATATATATATATATATATATATGCAAATATAAAAAAATATTCACCATAATCACCCAAGATTCATTCATAATCAAAAAAATTTCCTCAAAAACAAATGTTGCTGTACCCTGCCATTTCAGGACCATGATGTCATATTTAGATATGACTCATATATCTGCCACATTATTTCACAAGAGCTGGTACATCATACTCATTCATTCAGTGTGGCGTTGATGAAGTGATGTAAGTTTTACCGCAATGATCTGAGAGTTTGACTGATGAGCGACATAAACTCACTGCTGTCTGTTATGTCTGTGTATAATCTGTTCCAGTTGTATTGTGTCTTGTTAGTTTTTTTGCACAATGTTATGATTTGTACGAGTTGGTGTTGAATTTCAAAACTGATTACATGTACTGGAAGAGAACATTGAGGAATCAAGGGGATTTTTTTTCATTTGTGTGTTTTGGATGAATGGCATTGTTGTGCCTCCCACTGGTACATTCACACAGTGTTTATTGTGTGTAACAGTGAATGGTGGGTAGAGTGACATATTTATGTACCCCACAGTTGAAATGTTATATGGAGAGTTCATCCAAAATGAAAACTGTTGTATTTTACCAAAGACTATAGATATACAAAGACGGTGCACTCCTATTACTTAGGTCCTCTGAGCAGAAACTCTTGACTGTTCCTAGGTCTAAACGTAAATTATGGGGTGATCGCGCCTTTTCAGTGTTGGCTCTGAGGCTCTGGAACAGTTTGTCTTTGAATATTAGTATAGCCTCCACACTGGTGTCTTTTAAATCTCTTTTATAAACTTTTTTCCCTGTTCTTTTTGTCAAACCCTATGTATTGATATATTTTGTAATTTCATGTTGTGCAGTGGATGTCTGTGTTTTATAATATTGGTGTGTAATGTTTGCTTTTTGCATATGTTTAAAAATTGTGCAGCACATTGGTCAACTAACTTCTGTTTTTAATTGTGCTTTATACATAAAATGTCTGGCCTTGCCTTGCCTATTACTTATGAATGTGAGAAACAGCAACGCGCAATATGGCGGAATACATCCCGCCTTCTAAATAAAAGAGCCAATCGCTGATTGGAAAAGTCATCGCGTCACTGCAGCTGCCGTTAGAAGCTCCCGTTCCCAAAGAAACCTGAGACTCGCGCAGAGTCGCGCTGCGCATGCGCATTGGCTGGTCTAGCCTGAAAAATAAGCTTTTTTAACGGGTTTTTTTTGCATAAGAAACAACATTTATGGGACAGTTCATGTCAGATTTTGTTGCTGATCTGAAATATGTTATTTAATTGTGAGTTCGACCACCAGTTTTTGAGATATCAGGATTCCTCCATTCAAATAGATGGGACTTGGTCTTGGATGCCTGAAATAGCTGCCAGGCAAAATATGGCTGCTGAGTGAACAGACTTTCCTTGAAAGGGACTTTGATTTGACTCACTTTCATGTTGTTTCAAACCCATACTGTATGACTTTCTTTCTTTTGTGGAACATTTTGGGGAATGTTCCTCTATTCAAGGAAATAACATGGAATCCAGGAGCTGACAAGCTCTAAAAGGACAAAAAAGCATTTTAAAAGTAGTCCATACAACTTGTGTGCTGTATTTCATGTCTTCTAAAGCCATACAATAGATTTGTGTGAGGAACAGACATTGGACAATATAGTGTTGGACATGAAAGGAAGTGACTGGTTTCGAAAGACATGAGGGTGAGTAAATGATGGCTGAATTTTCATTTTTAGGTGAACTATCCCTATAATAAGTTTATTAAAAACCTTAAATAGTCTCAGCTATGTCTTTGTAGGGATTTTCTATATACTGCAAAGCAGTCACGATTCTTCTGTTTTGTTCATCTGAGAAAGTGACTTCCCCCTTGCATTCCCGAGCTCCTGCTTTACCAAAGCTGAGTATAAGCGGAGTAGGGGGGTGGAAGGTGAGTGAAGGATTGAGCAATTCTCCATTGTGGAATGCAGGGCGTCATATGGAATGCACACAGCTGGATGAGAAACACAGACAGAGCTGTTCATTCCAAACAGATTCCACCCCCTGACATAACACTGCAAAGGGGGAGCCGATAGCTTTTCTCCTGCAGTTCATGGCCTCGGTGTGCCCACGCTTCATGAGATTGTCACATAAACAGCCCCTTTCTTCCAGAATCATGGACTACAGCTGGGAAAATGTGATTTTACAAAGTACAACATGTTCCTGGATCAACATCTTTGCTGATCCAGTAACAACATTCTAATCAACCAATCAGATTTGAGGGACAAGTTTACAGTTTATGTCAATTTAAGCTTACAACCAGGGTTAAATGCTTCTACATCAGTGTTATTCACCAAAAATTTCCCTCTGATTTTAGGGATATGATTTGGGTTAGATTTAAGGGTAGGGACATTAAGTTTTTAGACAGGAATGTTGTTCCAGAATCAACAAAATATGTTGATCCAGGAACATGCCTTACTTGACAAAATCATCAGTTCCATGAAGAACTTTTAACATCCATGGAACATTTCCATTGCATTCCATTATATTTATATTTGAAAAGGTTCTTTAGATTGTTCTTCACACAAAGAAAAAAAAAATGGTTCTTTTAAGAACTGTTCACTGCAAGGTTCTTTGGAGAACCCAAAATAGTTCTTCTATAACATCACTGTGAAACATTCATTTTGGTAATACTTTATTAATTTATTAACATTTATTAATCTTAGTTAATGTTAATTTCAACATTTACTAATACATTATTAAAATCAAATGCTGTATTTGTTAACATTAGTTAACATAAACTGACAATGAGCAACACATTTGTAACAGTATTTATTAATCTTTGTTAATGTTAGTTAATAAAAATCCAGCTGTTCATTGTTTGTTCATGTTCAGTGCATTAATTAATGTTAACAAATACAACATTTGATTTTAATAATGTATTAGTAAATGTTGAAATTAACATTAAGATTAATAAATGCAATAGAAGTATTGTTCATTCTTAGTTCATGTTAACTAAAGTAGCTAACTAATGTTAACTAATGAAACCTGAGAAAAATGTGAAAAAATTAAAAAAATAACTGTCCATGCTCTTAAACTCCTCATCCTTGTTGACTATTTCAAACTCAAAGTGGGTCAGGATTTCCCAGGCTGGGTTTAACTTCTTTCTGAAGACTGAGTTCAAAGTGACTCCATTTCACCCTCTCTAATAGACCCAAATACAATGCATGGAGGCTGTGGAGATATCTTCTCATATTTAGGTCAAACCACTTTGTGTCACACAGAGGAAACGCAACCACAGTGAATGTGTAAGTAAAAATGGGATTATCTTTACCAAAGTGCCTTGTTTTCAGCATAGACTCATTTCTAACTCTCGTCTGTGCAGTTGTCTCTGCTAAAGTGTGCTAAATTGGGAAACTTCAAAGTGGGAACAGCAGCGGCTGCCTGAAAGTAAAGAGATGATCACTCCTGGAAGTTTCCAAAGGTCAGCGTGGATGGCTAAAATCTTAATTAACCCCCTACAGCAATAGCACTCACGCCTGTCAGACACACCGCCCATGAGAAAATGAAGCAATTTTGCTGCTGGGAAATGTCTCGATCTCTGTATTTTAAGCCTCAAGGTGGGTGAAGTGCAGAAACCTGCTCTGGAAAACTATAGAAACATATTACTCCATCCATTTAGCTACCACAACAATATTAGGGTGGAAAACTGCAATTTAATAGGTTTTTAAAACACTTTTTAAACGGATAAAAACGCTTTGGAATGTCAGTTTATTCCAGTTTCACAAAAGACTAACATGCAATTAATTTTTACCACAACTTGCTCAAGTCAAATCAAATCGTATGATTCATTGAATATGAATCATATCCATGTTGCTTTTTGAGGCAAAAATGCTGCAAGTTCCTCTAAAAATGAATTCTGTTATTATGTTCTCCCTCTCATGTTTTTCTCAATATGTATGACTTTATTTCTTATTTGGAACAAAAAGAATAGCAAAAAAGAATGTTCATGTCTATCATCTTTTCTATATAACATTTTATTCACTAATAATTTTTCTCTAGTTAGCCAGTAGCAGTAGAACACAGGTGAGTTGACCTCTGAATCGTGAACAAATCATTTTATGGCTTTTGAATTTCACCCAACAATGAAAATGCTGTCAAAATATGTGGGTTCTTTGATGTTCCACAGAAGAAAGAAATGCAAACAGTTTTCAAACAACATGGGGGTTGTTATTTTTAACTAAAACTTTTAAAAATTATGTTTGTTAATTGAAATATAGCTGAAATTAAATAAAATAATAATATTATAAATACAATACAATATTATAAATACAATAATAGTATATGAATACTGACACTGACAACAACATGAGGTGAGTCAATAATGGTGAATTTGGTTATTTTTATGCCGGGTTCAGACTACACAATATTTTTGTCTGTTATGATAGTCACTGTGTCAGATTATGCGATTTTGACTCCTAAATTCTTGACTACACATTGCTTCCTAACCAATCATCGCTTGCCATCTTTAATAACGTGTGTGATGTCATTAAGGAACTAGTGACTGACTAGTGAATGAAATGATTGATTCCTTGTGTCCCGGCGCCCACTGTTGTTTACAAATCACCACAACCTGGCATTAGGTGAACTATTCTTTTAAGACTACAAATTTAAGATTTCGAAAAGTTTACAAAAGGCTTCACTGCAACCCAAAGAAACTGTACTAACACTTACTAAAACATAAAATAACACAAGTTAAAAAAAGCTAATTCAAAATATTATAAATACTATAATAGTATATGAATACTGACACTGACAACATGAAAATACTGACAACTTTAAAATGAAAATTACCCCAAGCTTTACTCACCCTCAAGCCATCCTAGGTGTATATGACTTTCTTCTTTCTGATAAACACAATCTGAGTTATATTAATAAATATCCTGACGCATACAAGCTTTATAATGGCAGTGAGCGAGGATCAGTGAGTATGAAGCTCAAGAAAGTGCATCCATCCACTATAAACGCAACATCAGTTATGATTTTTTCATAAGTTGAATACGGAAGGCGGTCTGCAGAAGTTATATATTTTATTTGTTTAATATGGATATTTTCTTACACAAATATATCGCTTTACTTCAGAAGGCCTTCATTAACCCCCCGGAGCTGTGTGGAGTACGTTTATAATGGATGGATGCACTTTCTTGAGCTTCACAGTACTCGTTGATCCCGTTCACTGCCAATATAAAGCTTGGATGCGTCAGGATATTTATTGAAGGGGACCTATTATGCCCATTTTTAAAAGATGTAATTTAAGTCTCAGGTGTCCCCAGAATGTGTCTGTTAAGTTTCAGCGTAAAATACCTCACAGATCATTTATAAATCCATGTTGTAAACACCCATTTCTGACTACAGTCAAGAACAGGCTGTTTTCGTGCATGTGCCTTTAAATGCAAATGAGCTGCTGTGCCCCGCCCCCTCTCTACGATCACAGTTCCTGCCTCAATCGGATTCTCTGCCAAATATTAACAAGACATCTGCTTGGTTTTGATTATCATCTATATCGCGATCACTCTCACGGATAGCATAGTTCTTCTTTCATCATTAAAGTTTATTATTTCCACGCGTTTTAAAGCTATATCAGTTTAAACTTCTAATGGATCGTTTTCTGAGCACACTTCTCTGAAACGCACGAACACAGACAGCTGGCTGTCAGATGTCAAGTCTCGTGAGTAACTTCTCTTTCACATTTTTTGTTTTCTTTAAACTGTCAAATACACACAAGGTTTTGTCAAAAATACACACAGTTGACATAAACACAGTCAGTTATGTCTCTGAACGTAAATAGCAGGCAACGTTACAGAAATCGTATGTGTATATTAGATCTGTGGCGCATTCCCTTCAAAAATAAAACTAATCCACTGCGTTCAGCGGCTCAGATGTCAGTAAATGAAGACTGTTATGTTCACTCTTACATCCAACAACAAAACATCTCAATTACTTACCAGACATTGTTGTCTCTACAGCTGCTCGAGCGCGGAGAAAATGGCGGACAGCGTACAGCTCGCTGAGGGCGGAAACTATGGTAATGCAGGACTGTCAGTCAGCGGTCGTGGGCGGGGCCTGTGGCTAATGTGACGTCACATTAGCACCATGGCTGAAAACAGGTCGTTGGGAGACACTGCTTATGATTTATGGGGATTTAAAAAAAAGGAGTGGGTGGATTTTTATCACTATAGAGTGGTTGTGTACACACACTGCCAACACACATTTATGTCCAAACACCATGCAAAAGTGAATTTTGCATAATAGGTCTCCTTTAATATCACTCCGATTGTGTTCATCAGAAAGAAGGAAGTCATGTACACCTAGGATGGCTTGAGGGTGAGTAAATCTTGGGGTAATTTTCATTTTAAGTGAACTAATCCTTTAATAATGGCAAATTTGATTATTTTAGGTGAACTATCCCTTTAAAACTACAAATTTTTGATAGTATTAGTAAAGTCATCACTGCGTCCAAAGAAACTTTAATAAAACTTAAACTAAAATGAAAATGCAAGCTGAAAATATAAAATAAAGCTAATTCACTGGCACTGACAACATGAGAGTGAGTAAATAATGGCAGATTTTGTTATTTTTAGGTGAACTATCCCTTTAAGACTAGATTTTTTAGATTTTAGAAAGATTTCGAAAAGTTTATGAAGGCTTCACTGCAACCCAAAGAAACTGTCTGGCTAACTTCTGTCCAATCCTCTGGCTCCGTAGATCCAGGGGAAATTTTTAAACTCGAGCCTTTTGGCTCCGGCTGCAGAAAAAATTCTGAAGGACTGGGAGAAAAAACATATAGCTTCATTTGAATTGACCAGGGTGACTCAGATTCCAGACACGCAGGATGAATAACAACACAAAAAAAAAGTCCAACAAACAAAAACATGAAAGAACTGAGCTCCAGGCATCAGGGAGGACCAATAGCACCGCCAAAATACATTTGTCATATTTAATTATACATATGGTTATTAATGAATGAAGGCGGCCAAATGACACACGGTTATTTTGTAGCAGTATGAACGCCCCAAAGAGTGAAAATATGTGCAGAAAGGATATAAATAAATGACAGGCAGAGAAGCTTTAATACATTATGTAGAATCTTGCTGAAAGCTTCAGGAACGGCATAAAAATGCAGGCTGGGAGGAAGGTCTCATTGTAGAGCTGTGATCTTTGAAGACCCTGAACAAGTCCAGGAGGCAATATAAGCTCAAAACTCAGTAACAGATTTTGAGAAAGAGGCCAAAGGAGTCTGAATCCCTCGACCAGAGCGGATTTACTGTATCAAGCGCACAAGTTCTGTGTTAACTGACGCATTTAATTCAAAGCATTTTGCACTGGTTTTAGATACTGCTAACACAGATGCTATGGCAACACGATTCAACCCTCATGAGAATATACAAAGCATGTCTGTACTCATAATTCACATGAAATAAACAATTAAAAAGCATACAGTAGAGAGGGATGTCTTGCATTCCTTTAGTGATAATGACTGCCATTTCTGGACTTCAAGAGCAATGTTACAATCAACATAAAACACATTCATGTCATATTTTACTACCATAATGTGATTTACCAGTAAAATTTATGAAAGCGATGAGTGGGACTTGATTTTATCCACTGGGAAATTATTGAACCATCAAAAGTTCATTAATGCATCATAAATAGTGCTGAGCATGTGTGAGTATGCTAGGGCTGAGAATACTTTATTAATTCCAGTTAAATACTTGAATTGGTATGGTAGGATGTAGGATGCAGAAATACCATTTAAGTTTAAATGTTTCTTTGGCAATCAAAGAAATTCATTTAACTGTCATGGATGAATGGATGGATGGAACAATAGAATGATACAATGATAGAACGATAAGATAGAACTGGATAGAACGATAGAACAATAGATGGATGGATGGATGGATAGATACAACAATAGAATGATACAATGATAGAACGATAGAACAATGGATGGATGGATGAATGTATGGATGGATGGATGGATGGATACAACAACAGAATGATACAATGATAGAAAGATGGATGGATGGATGATGGATGGATGGATGCCCGACCTCCTCAGCACTGCGATCCCCCTCAGCAGCGAGGGCTCTCCGACAGCATGTCCCTCCTTCCTCCCGGGTTTCGGCACCAATGTAGTAAAGTTTGTTGATACGGGAAGAAGGAGGTGGGAACCGTCGAACGTTCAACATAACTTTAATTATCTTCAAAATAAACAAACAAAACGAACGTAAAATGCCGGCAGACGTCCACACAAACATAATAAAACCATAAAATAAGTCCAGGCCTGGTCCTCTCTCGTCCTTCACTGTCGTCGCTCCCCCTTTTATGCTTCCGGAGCTCCTCCGTGAGAGATTTGAGATCGGTGCAACGCGCAGCTGACCGGCGCACCGGCCTCGCGCCGTTCCCTCACGGCTCTCACCCGCCCTGCTCATCACAGATAGACAGATAGATAGATAGATAGATACAACAAAAGAATGATAGATAGAACTACAGATAGAACGATAGAACAATGGATGGATGGATGGATGGATGTATGGATAGATACAACAATAGAATGATAGAATGATAGATACAACGATGGATGGATGGATGGATGATGGAACGATAGAAGTATCAATAGATAGAACGATAGAACAATAGATGGATGGATAGATAGATGGATACAACGATAGAGCAATAAAAGATAGAGCGATAGAACGATCAATAGATAAAACAATAGAACGATGAATGGATGGATGGATAGATACGATTGATAGAACGATAGATAGATAGATAGATAGAACGATAGATAGATGGATGGATGGATACAACGATAGAACGATAAAACGATAGAACGATAAAACGATAAAGCGATAGAATGATTGATAGATAGAACGATAGATTGATTGATTGATTGATCGATCGATCGATCAATTGATTGATTGCATGTACAGCTTCCAGTGGGATGTGGCCAATTCAGTCCAACTCATTCAAACAGAGTCAGTTCTTCACATCAGAATTTACCCCCAACCCTTGATCATTCACTGTAATATTAAAGTACAAGGCTGGCTTCATCAAACTCCCTGTAAAACGATGCCATCCTATGTGTGAATCAGTCGAGCTGTGACCTGTTACTATCTGCTAGACAGACGGCATGGGAAAACACACACACAAATCTCTTTGACTCTTGCTTTTGAAGCCTGGCAGTCGAGACATTTACTCAGCCAACGCAGGTGGCAGACAGACCATCTGAATCGCAGCTATCTGACATTGATCTTGCAAGGGCAGCAGGTTCAAAGAAACCAGCCTAACAAATATAAACCGCTTTACAATTGTGTAGAGGTATGTTCCTTTTTTGTGATTCTGTAACAAATCTATTTGTTTGTTTGTTTCTTGTTTTTCACAGAGAGAAGCTTTACACCAAAGTTATCAAATTAAATTTTTAGCAGTAAATTGTAAATTGTCAATTTAGAAAAAAAACATATTTCAATGCTTTTGCGTTCCCTCAAAAAACTTTTAATTTATTTATATATTTATATATTTTTATTTTTATAGTGAATGCAAAGTTTCTTGGGGGAATGCAAACATTTTGTGAGCAACGCAAAGTTTCTTGATGGAGCGCAAAACTTTTGCGAGAGAATGCAAAAGCATAGTCTAATCATTTTTCTTCTCATCTCATATTTTTTTCTTCACCATGTCCCTTTAAAAGCTCTGTACATTGGCAAATTTTTTTTTTTTTTTGTGAACTTTGAAAAGATTCGTTTCATGTTTGGATGGAAACCCAGCTACTAACACAGGGAAGAAAACAACTTTTTGCTGCCTTTGTGCATTTAAAATATCACATTTTCTCTAAAATAGACACAAACGAGTCAATTGTTGTCATACACTATAGAGCTATAAAACAAATGTGAAATAAAAATATTAAAAATATTTGATGAGAAATGTCTTTGAGACTTGTAAGAAGCAAAAGTCTCTGTAACACTGTATTTTGTTCAGGGAAGAAGGAGGCGGGAACCGGCGAACATTCAACATAATTTTAGTTCCAAAATAAACAAACGACAAAACGAAAGTAAAAGCGGTGGCAGTCCCTTACGGACGACTGTTGCCCACATAAACCATAACAAAAAAATAGTACAGGTCTGGTCCTCTCTCGTCCTTTTATGTCGTCACTCCTCCTTTTATGCTTCCGGAGCTCCTCCGTGAGAGACACGAGACCGGTGCAGTGCACGGGTGACACTCCTTAGCAATCACGCCACCGGCCTCGCACCGTTCTCTCACGGCTCTTGCCCTGCCCTGCTTGTCACATACACCCATCGCCCCTCGCAGGCCGGGGGGTACCCACGAGACTGCACTCTACTCTCCCCCGGGGCCAGTCTCGGCAGCCACAGCATCTGGGGGTAAGGACAGACGAGACGAGAGAAAAGGAGACGGAAGCACAAGGAGTGACAGAGATGAGAGAGGAGAGAGAGGAAAAAGAAAAAAGATTCTTGGTCCGGTTCCTGGACACACAGCCGCTCGGTCCTCAGCCAGCCGAGAGGCTCTTCCTTGCGGTGCTATGCAATGGTACTGGACGCTCAGTGGACGACTCGATCCTCCTCCGCCCCTTGGCGG
The DNA here is from genome assembly GCA_039654765.1 of Mylopharyngodon piceus. Lineage (NCBI taxonomy): Eukaryota > Metazoa > Chordata > Actinopteri > Cypriniformes > Xenocyprididae > Mylopharyngodon > Mylopharyngodon piceus. The sequence goes on along the minus strand of CM077456.1, from coordinate 4,788,151 downwards.
CCAGTGATGGCTCCTCCGGCTGAGGGCAGCCAGCAGCGAGTCCCCCGTTCCAATTTCCGAACGGCAGCGACTCCTCCGCTCCCTCTCGGACGGCAGCCACCCCACCTTGACCCAGGAGCACGGCAGCGAGCTCTCCGTCCCATCTGTTCTATCATCACTCCAGCACCACCGCCTCGGGCAGCCACTCGCGGTCTTCACTCTTCTGCGCTGCCCGACCTCCTCAGCACCGCGATCCCCCTCAGCACCGAGGGCTTTCCGACAGCATGTCCCTCCTTCCTCCCGGCACCAATGTAACACGGTATGTTGTTCAGGGAAGAAGGAGGCGGGAACCGGCGAACATTCAACATAATTTTAATTCCAAAATAAACAAACAACAGCATGAAAGGAAAAGTGGCGGCAGTTCCTCACGGACGATAAACAAAACATAACGTAAAACTGGTCCTCTCTCATCCTTCACTGTCGTCGCTCCTCCTTTTATGCTTCCGGAGCTCCTCCGAGACCGGTGCAGTGCACAGGTGACACTCCTTACCAATCACGCCACCAGCCTCACGGCTCTCGCCACGCCCTGCTTGTCACAGTTTCCATTTGCCCTCCTAGCTATTTCAACCATTTTGATATCTAGCCTTCAATATGTCAGCAAATCCAAAAAACACCTAAAATGATATACAGGCAGAGAGTGTTTCTGATTGGCTAATTTTCTGATTGGATAAAAGTGTGGGTCGCCCTCCAGCCATTAAAAAAAAAAAAAAAAAAACATTGGAAAGTTGAAAATAATGTTGAATAAAGTTGTTATTCAACATTATTTTCAACTTTCCAATGTTTTGTTTTTTTCTCCATTTAGTCATCTGATGGAGTTTGGTTCCACTGTTGCTTTTGGCTTGCTTAGTTGGGGACACTTAATATTCAGCAGTATTATTGATCTGACTGCACTGACACTATTGGATGAGAACTGAACTGAGCTGGATGATGATGTCACTGTTTTTAGAGCTGCTTAACAGCTGAATTGAACCCATTAACTAATTAATGAACTTTACACAGTTATTGAACCGAACTGAATCAACACTGAACTGACTTCAGCTGAACAATGACACTTTTTTTAGCTGCTTTACATCAGAATTGAATTCTGTTTGCATTTTTAATCATTATTCTCTGTTTATTGTCAAGCTGCTTTGAAACAATCTGTATTGTATAAAGTGCTATTTAAATAAAGGTGAAATAAGGACATTTTTTTGCATGGTTTTCCACAAAAACAACAACCTCATTTCTGTCAAGCGCGCAGAAACTATTATAAAGATCTCATTTGTGATTTTTCATTCTTACTGCTAGGTTTCCACACGCAGCATGTTGCAAAAAGCCTTATGATAATGTCATCACAACGAGCATCATTATGGCGGAAACCTAATTAATTTTCCACGCTTGCTATATGGCGACTGCGAGAAAATCCCTGGCTGCTGAGATCACTAGTGCATCAGTCCTGATGGATCGAGACGGGGCCAAGCTTTAGCGCTTAACCACCATCACCGACGACTCCAACAGGAGATTTTCACTTGGATGAATGATGCCGTTTGAGCTATCGCAGCTGACGTTAATAAGAACCGTTTTATCCAGCAAACCAAGAGCCCAGCAGTACAATCAAAACAGGCCTGTGGCATGTGCTCCTGCCAGTTAACGAACTGTTGAGGCTAAATTACAGTAATGCTACCATAATTATGATTAGAGGAGCATGTCTCCAGCATAACTAGCTCCAATTTTCATGCCTTGAAGAAATGCGTATCAAAATGGTGTGGTTTAGAGTGGAAAAAGCACGCTTATGCGAGTAAAAGGAGCAGCCTGGAGCGTGTGTTTAATTAACCTCGCACCTAATACATACCAAATCATTTAAAACACAAATGCTTAAACTTTATTAATTCTGTTAGACAGCTATATATAGGGTATACCTATTTTTAAGGCCCTGAAGTATCAATTAACACAACAGGCCTGCGTTATCATTTCATGCAAGGTGGGAGTCGTGTGATCTTGTGAGAAAGTTCTCTGTGGTTTTAGCTTTCAAGAAGACCAATTAGTTTGATGGTAAGATACTCACCTCTGAATACCTGTGAGAGACAAAAGACATTTCGCTGCTTAGAAACAGTTGATTAAGCAAGATAAGACTTTGCATAGTAATGAATGACATTTCACTGCTGCAAAATGTAAAGTCAGCACCTTTAGAAGTACTTTGTCATTAAAATGGCATTCAGTGCAGTTTGGAGTGAGATTGCGAAAATGAGATGTATTCTTCCTCAGATACTAATTTAACTATGGATACAAGATGATTGAACATTTCACTGATTCTGAAGTTTACTTACCATTGATTTCTAAAATAGCAGCTTTGCCACTTTGAAATGGATGATCATGAGAATATTCTTAACACAAATGTACCATGTCATTCTTTATCACTCTTTATCTAATTTATGACTTTACATTATGACTCACCAACATAACTCAGTACTCCATGCAAATTAATATATATAATAAAATATGTATTTTTAAAAGAAATATTATTACTATGTCAAAAAGAATAAAGGTTATAAAAATAACATAAGATTTAAATATATATATATATACTTTTATTCAGCAAGGATGCATTAAATTGCTAAAAAGTGACTGTAAATACTTTTACATTCTTAAAAATCTGTTTGAAATAAATGCTGTTCTTTTAAACTTTCTATTCATTAAATAATCCACAAAAATATTAAACAGCACAACTGTTTTTAACATTGATAATAATCAGAAATGTTTCTTGAGCAGCAAATCAGCATATTAGAATGATTTCTGAAGGATCATGTGACACTGAAGACTGGAGTAAGGATGCTGAAAATTCAATTTTGTCATCGCAAGAATAAATTGCATTTCAAAATATATTAAAATAGAAAACAGTTATGTTAAATTTAATTAATATTTCACAATATTAAGTTTTTTTCTGTATTTTTGATCAAATAAATGATCAAATATATATATATAAAAATTTTAAGTGGCTGCTGCATTTATTACATGTCTGATATGCAAAATATGGTTTTATCAACACTGTACAATTTTCTGTTCAACTATGGTTTCAATTCAAAAGATAATAAATACCTCTTAACAAATACCTCTTTGATACATAAACTTACTTTTGCATTCCTGTAGCATTTGTTTCATGCAGCACTCAAAAATCAGTGATTAATACCAGCATCGGATCAGAGGTTTGATAGCAAAGATATCAAACATTTCCCAAAGGTGGTTTAAATTGTCCTAAATAACATCTGTTGGGAATCTGATGTGAAAGGGGTTCAGTTTGTTTCCTTCTGTTCTCAGAAGGCCTTTGATGTGCCTACCAATGCGATTGTCATCCCATAGGAATTTTCCCTTTCCTGTGCCAGCAGTGGAAACAACATACCATCTCCTCCGTCGAACTAAACTCGCATGTAAACGGCACATTCCGCAGACGTCACACCTGTTTATGTTCTGCCAAGGAAATGCACTGCTGTCAAAATACAACAGCGCCATGACACCATCAAGACGGGGTCAAAGATATAGGGAACGATGAGACCAGATGGGAACCGCCAATAAAGCAAAAGAAGATGTTTTTTCTTCATATCGCAGCCACAGTGTGTTCTACTATTGTGCATGGAAAGATATTGAACCGCCATAGTGGAAATCACATTAGACTTCTAAGGGCATTCACTGTTATTACTTTGATATGGTTGTTGTCGCCGCAAGTGAATAAAGCAAATGGATTCCAATAACGTTCGACTCATTGTGCCATTCCGTGCAGGCAGGGGCCGAACTGAATCAAGCTTTACGGGGGCGGATAAAGGAGCGTTCAGAAGAGAAGTTCACCAGTATGAGCTTGGCGGCCAGCAATCACGCCATATGCCAAGTTTCTGTGGCCAGGATAAACAAGAAAACACGACAAAAGCAAAACAAACACAAAAAGCAATAAAGCACAATGAAACACTGATGCAGTAAACATCCAAATTTGTTATTTTGCCGTGCAAAAGGAACATTTGCATTGATTCTGTTTGGGAGCAACTATAGTGCTGACACGCACAAGAACTTTGTTGGCCGCAGAGGCTTTGATTGCCTCCGTGGAGAATTGCCATCCTTAACTATTTGGTCTCTCGCATTCCATTGAAATAGTACTGTCAACATAATTATCATGCTTCTGTAATAAATAACAAAAACAATGGCGATGGCAGCATAATAACTGAGACAGCATAGCTGCCGTGCCACCACTGGCCTTCTGAAATATAGTGACTAATCGCTGGAGAATCTATTAGGAAATCAGACTGGGTTTCTAACTTTAAAAATGTGCAAAACAGTTTATTTGAGATGGAAAGTCAAAAGTGTTCTGCATATAAAATATAATAGACCATATAATCTATAATTATTCCATATTAAATATATATATATGGAAAAATTATAGATTATAGATTAGAATAATTAGGAATGCTGAGCTCTTCATGGAATAATTATAGATTGGAATAATTAGGATTTTATACTCATCAAGGCTGCCTTTATTTCATCAAAAATACAGCAAAAACAGTATACTATTGTGAAATATTATTAAAATTTAAAATAACTGTTTCTATTTGAATATATTTTAAAATGTTATTCCTGTGATGACAAAGCTGAATTTTCAGCATCATTAGAAATCCTTCATCCTTCAGAAATCATTCTAAATTCTACTGATTTGTAGCTCAAGAAACATTTCATATTATTATCAATGCTAAAAACAATGCTATTTCTAATTAATATTGTTGTGGAAACCATGATAGACTACCATTTAAAAGTTTGGGGTAAGTAATGACACTTTTCCACTGCATGGTACGGTTCGGTATGGCTCAGTACGGCTCACTTTTTGGTGCTTTTAGGTACGGCTCACTTAAATAGTTCCACCTCGGTGGAGGTTCCAAGTGAGCTGTACCAATACTAAATGTGATCACTTCAGATCACTGACTGGTCAGAGAGAATCGTCACTACCAGCTTCAATGGATTTGAAACACGAGACACCAAAACCTGCTAGATTTAAATAGTCAGTAACAGCCACCGCAGTATCATTTGTTCGCGAAACAACTTCCTTTAAATGACCGTCACACGCAACTTGAAAAAAGAAATGGCTGTATCGTGGTCAGTAGACGAGGTGCAGACTCGATGGCTGCGTCCGAAAACTGGAAAATGCTGCCTTAGGAGGACACATTTCAAGGTAGGAAGGCATCAAGTCACGTCCAAATCCAATATTAGGTACACTTCCTGTTTCCTGAGATACCTTCATCTGATCGATTTTTGAAGGCAGCATAAATGTGTCTGCCTTTGATATCCAACAATCCTGTGCTTTCCATTCTGTGACAGTTGAGATAGAAAAATAAAGATGGCGTCCGAAAGTTGCGTTTGTTGGTCAGTTTGTGTGTAAATGTACATTTTTGACCAACATTTTCCACTTTTGATGTCATTTCTACCGAGAAATTACTACTGTAGTAATTAAATATTTGTTTGGTTCTCACCAAAGCTCGCACTATTTTGCGGTAGATCATTAAACTGTTACACTGCCTCAGAAGTCTGTCTGAAATCAGTTTCGTGAGGTGCTTTTATGCACAAATGCTGCCTTACAGGTCATTGCCTGATAGGGCAGCGAGGCAACAAGTCAGCTGCCTAGGTTTTCGGATGCAGCCATTGGTAGCCGAGGAGTGGATCCACGGGGCGGCGTAACTATATGATCAGTCTATAATCCCACTTGGCTGCAGACCATGGGCGAGTAGAGCTCCACTCTCGAACAGGAAATACGTCACCTCCACTTGTGTTTTACTAACGTCTACACCTACCCCAACCCTAAACCTACCCTTACAATAATGCAAATAAGGTAATTAAATGACGCAATATTGATTTGTGTTTTATTAACGTCTACACCTACCCCAACCCTAAACCTACCCTTACAATAATGCAAATACAGTAATTAAATGACGCAATATTGATGTGCGCGTGCCCAGTGGCCATAGCTGTAGCTAGCTCCACTAGTGGAGGTGACGTATTTCCACCCTTGAGTGGAGCTCCACTCGCCCCTTAGTCTGCAGCCAGCCCCTATTGCTTTGAAGCGGTACTAAACTGCCAACCCGATCTCATGGCAATTCGACGTATTTTACGAGTTGCCAAATTTGTATGAATTCGTACGAATAACCTACCCCTAACCCCGCCCCTAAACCTACCCATCACTGGGGTTTAGACAAATAGTATCAATTCATATGAGTGAGGTCGTACGAATTTGAACGAATTAGCCACCTCATGAAATACGTACGAATTGGTCGTGAGATAGCATTGAAATTGTATAAAATATATTAAAAAGAAAACAGTTCTTTTAAATGGTAATAATATTTCATAATATTACTGTATTTTTGATCAAATAAATGCAGCCTTGGTGAGCATAAGGTAGCTAAAACATTTTAAAAAATCTTAATTATTCAAAACTTCGATATATATTCCATACATTGTATGCAAAAAAATGTGAAAGAGCGTCTATATGCACAAGTGAGAGGGGAGACGTACTTCCTGTGGTGTCCCTGCACAGGAACTGAACGCTGAGCTCTTCATCAATGACCATGAGTCATCCAGCCTGTGGCCTGCCTCCATTCTCATACAGAACAACTCCGGATGCCAAGAAGCCTATTCTGAAATATGACTCCCCGGAGAACCTACCATACTGTACGAATGGATGAAACTACACTGATTGTTTCTGCAGCATGACTGGGTGAAATTACAGCTCTGGTCACGAAATGTTCTTATATTTTTAGCTTAGACTTTCAGTTCATCCAGTACATTGTTAAGCCTAATGCATATTGTGTAATCTTTGAGAGAATGCAATTGGAATAATGTCTTGCTATTGGACAGGAACACTAGGTGGTTAAAATCCTAAAAGATTGTCTTTACATTTCTACAGGGGCATGTTATCCCATTTGTACTAATCATTATCGGGAATCCATTTTTTAATCTCATTCCTCCAGGATGTTCACCGGGGAGTGATTGCAGTATGACTAAGTAAAACTACATTGATGCCTTCTAGATCACAATGTGATTATGGTGCTATTCCTGTATATTCCTAGTTCCTATGAACCACAGCCCTAACCCAAATCCAAAGCCTGAAAGGTACTCTACGTCAGAATTTGAATGCTAACACTTCAAATCAAATTAATTAATTGTTGAGTATCGTCAGCAATTCATGATTTAACATTTTTAGGGTACGTTTACACAACAACGATGTACTAAAAATGGAAACGTTTTTCCTTTGCGTTTTTTGCGTGTAGGCGACAACGTTGTTCACACAGATCCACGAGAAATGACTAAAAGCGCTGTATTATGCTGCCAGGCCAATAGCTGGTGATGTCACTTTGTAAAGAAACACTACGTGCCTATAGACTGAACACGTAATACGCATGACGTCACCGTGTTCACCAATTCAAGTTTTTGTAGTTTACACAGAGACAATAACGCTGTTGTTTTCAAAAACTTGCACTTTGGATTCCGTTTTCAAAAGTTTGCATTTTCAGGCCCCAAAAACGACGTGTAAATCAATGGCCAAAACGCATAAAAAGTTTTCTGTTTTAAGTTGAAAACGGTATTATGTAATCAGTCCCTTAGAGTTGCCACTAGGGGCGCTACAGTGGGCATTTCTAACTGCCTGCTTCTACTGTCAGTTTTCAGTTATTTAAAGTTAGTTGAACTGGTAACATGTTTATAGTTAGATACCTGAATAACAAAACATATTCGATTTGATGTCAGACATTTGTTTGTAACTCTATCAACCCTTTTTGGATGCACACTTGTAATGCATTTGCCAAATGGTAATGTCCATGTTTGCATACTTGCTTTGAGTTTGGCCTAATGCTGCCTTCACATGCTATTGGAAATTTCCTACTTCCCACTTCTGAAGTCGTAATTACGAGTTCATTGCATTCAAGTTTCGAAATGGGAGGACATTCATGTGCAATTTTTGCCTAGGAAACTCGTATTCACAATAATTCCGAGAGCACGTGAAGGCAGCATTAGTGCTTTGTTGTCGGAAATAACTGGAATCATGGAGGACACCAGGTTTATTCTTGCCTTTTTATTGGGAAAATCTGAATAAAACCAAAATTACACTTAGCATCACAACCATAAACATTCACAGCTCTATCTAGATAGTCAACAAACCTTTTGCGGAAGCTCAAACGTGCTGCGAAACACAAAAATGAACCTCATTGGTTCTCGCATGTCAAGCAAACATGCTTGAGCTTCCGTTTACCATAACTGATGTGTGTTTTGATGAATGTTTATGTGAATAAGAGCCTAAATTCAATCTGTTCATCATATAATGCGATTGTGTCTCTTCAGAAAATTTGGACTAAACTGCACAATTAATATGGATTAGTTTTACGATCTCTTTATGAACTTTTTGAAGTGTCAAAGTGGTAGTTGTGTAGCTGTCTATGGAGAGACAGAAAGCTCTCAGATTTCATTAAAAATATCTTCATTTGTGTTCTCATGATGAACAAAAGTCTTACAGGTTTGGAACGACATGAGGGTGAGTAAATGATGACAGAATTTTCATTTTTGGGTGAACTAACCCTTTAAAACAGTAACAGCAAAATGTATTCAGGTAACACTTATTTTAATGGTCCCCTTTAGACTATATGTAACTTTGCACCTACATGTCAACTAACTCTCGTTACAGTACCTTTATTCATGCTGCATTGCATGCTGGGAACTCACAAACCTTGAAGTTTCAACAATAGTATTCAATTTAAAATTCCAGTTTGGAGGAGTTCTGTTGTGGTAATTCAAATTCACATTTTATTTGCGACACAAAAGGTCCCCTAACCTGGAAAACGTAGGTTTTTTGTTTTGTTTTGTTTTTACAGTGTACCCTTAAAATCAGAGGCCGGTGATTGGTTAATATGAAACGGTGTTGATACAAAAACATGTTCTAGGCTACTTGACTAAATCACGCTTAACGGCTTTTACAATATGACTAGATGAAATCAGTAATGACGTCTACAGTATGACTGTGTGAAACTACTGATCTGTATCTCCTATAAAAGGACAAGTTTGGTTCCTCTTTGCTAACACAATGCAAGCAAGATTGAAATCAATATCTTAAAAGATATCAGCATATCAAGGCCACATTTAAAATTGCCTTGTCTTATTTCCTACAAATGGCATTTGTGCATGTATTTGTACAGCTCTCATCTCTAAACAACAGCCAGGCTGTGGTTAGTTTCTGTCTACACAGATCTTCCTCCCACAGTTATCTGAAATTACATCGGTGACTAATTCTGATTCTGATACATTTTCATTTATAAACTGCAGCATGTTTACAGCAGAAGTGTTTAGTTCAGTGGTTACTATACCATGTCATTTCTTCTTTTTCAATCTTCTCACACAATAAAATCATTTTAACTCTTTAATTGCTATTTATTTATTAAGGTTAGTATACATCATTATTGCAAAATAAAATAATTTAGGGTCATACAAGACAAGTTCTGAGTTTATGACAATGACTGTAAGTGTGAATTACATACATAGATTGTGTTACAGATTATGACTATGGCGAATAAATGTATATATTTTTGCTACATGAATAAAATGTTATGGATGAGACTGTACATCCTATATTTACAACACAAAGTCTGTATATTCATGATATTTTCCTGCATCTAACATTAGATGAGAGCAGACAGCGAGCATTAAAGATAAACATGTCATGTTTTGATCCCCCGCTCACTAATTTCATTTGCTGTATCCGTGGCAACAAAGGGGAAAGAATAACAGAGCATCCCTTATCACCTTCACAGCCAAATAAAGTGGAGCTCTTCCTACTGGTGACGCTTTGTTGCAGTTATCTCTGCATCTGTAAGAACAAGAGTCGCCATCGCAGTTAGCAGCTTGCCACATGTATTGAGATGCTATCAGAGGAGCCGCCATATCAAAGAGTCTAATGCAGACGGCTTATCTCGCTGAGAACTCACATGTGTGCTATATGTAGGGCAAGTCTTATCAGAACGCTGTCATTACAGCCATTGCAACACCAGACACAGGTCAGGATGACCACTGGATGGCCAGGTACTGCACAATCAGCTGGTCAGTGTGTGTTTGGAGTGGCAATCTGAAATTGCCAAATAAGTGAAAGTGTAGCTGACGATGAGCATATTCAGAGTTCAAAGTTACAGGGTTCAGGTTACATTAATAATATACTCAAAAATGTATTTATTTACCCAGGCCCGTGTTGTTAAAACTTGTGTGCAACCTGTATGTTAGTTTTTGCATGGAACCTCAAAAACATTTTTTATAACACCACAGGTTATAGACTAAAAATAACCGGCGTGGGAGAAAAAAACCAAACATTAAATGCTTTTGCAAACCTATTATAAGTCTTTGGAAGCCATTTGATTTTATTCAAAATTTTGGTTGTTATTCATCCATTTCATAGAGGCTAATCAAACTGGCACATAAGCCTGTTGCAACACAACATTTTGCAGTTGTGAATGTGATTTTATTGCTTTGGCATATTTTTAGAGAATAACAACGTACAATTTGGTGTGTTCGTCACACAAAGCTATTGTGTATATATATATATATATATATATATATATATGTAACACTGTAAAATAGTTTGAGGTTAGAACAGAGATGTTATATATTTAATGTATGCACATACCCTTTAAAAAGTTTGGGGTCTGTAAAATTCTTCTGGTTTAAAGAAAGTAATACTTTTATTTAGCAATGGTGCATTAAATGATCAAAAGTGACAGTAATGACTTCGGCACACACACAAAAAAAAGATAATAAAAAATGTTTTTTGAGCAGCAAATCAGCATATTAGAATGATTTCTGAAGGGTCATGTGACACTGAAAGGGTTAGTTCACCCAAAAATGAAAATAATGTCATTTATTACTCACCCTCATGTTGTTCTACAGCCGTAAGACCTTCGTTCATCTTCCGAACACAAATTAAGATATTGTTGATGAAATCCGATGGCTGAGTGAGGCCTCTATTGAGAGCAAAGCCATTGAAACTCTCAAGGTCCATAAAGGTACTAAAAACATATTTAAAACAGTTCATGTGACTACAGTGGTTCAATCTTAATATTATAAAGCGACAAGAATACTTTTTGTGCGCCAAAAAAAACAAAATAAAGACTTATAGATATAAACAATATCTATATGGGCCGATTTCAAAACTGCTTCAGAGCTTTACGAATCGAATCAGTGAATCGGAGCGCCAAAGTCACGTGATTTCAGCAGTTTAACCATTTGATAGGAGATACGAATCACTAATTCGAAACAAAAGATTCATAAAGCTCAGAAGCCTTATGAAGCAGTGTTTTGAAATCGCCCATCACTAGATATTGTTGAAAAGTCGTTATTTTGTTTTTTTGGCGCACAAAAAGTATTCTTGTCGCTTTATAATATTAAGATAGAAACACTGAACTCACATGAACTGTTTTAAATATGTTTTTAGTACCTTTCTGGACCCTGAGAGTTTGAATGGCTTTGCTCTCAATAGAGGCCTCACTGAGCCATCGGATTTCATCAAAAATATCTTAATTTGTGTTCCGAAGATGAACGAAGGTCTTACGGGTGTGGAACGACATGAGGGTGAGTAATTAATGACAGAATTTTCATTTTTGGGTGAAATAACCCTTGAAGACTGGAGTAATGATGCTGAATATTCAGCTTTGCATCACAGGAAGAAATTATATTTTAAAAATATATTTAATTAGAAAACAGTTATTTTAAATTGTAATAATATTTCAGAATATTTCTGTTTTTGCTGTATTTTAGTCAAATAAATGCAGCCATAGTGAACATAATAGACTTCTTTCAAAAACATGAAGAAAAAAAAAAAAATCAAGAAAATGGCATGCATACTTATTAAAAAATAATTAGAAAACGCAATTCAAAATAGTTTTAAATGGAGTATTGCCAGACACTGCATGATGTGTCATGTCAAGTCCAAATATGTTTAAATTTTAAGCTTATACGATCAAAAATGCATGCATAACCATGCCGTTTCAGTGAAAAAATCCCCCCAATGTTTATATGTAACGCTTGTGGCCTCAGCCCACAGATTCAGAGCTGGTGTTCCCACTCACCCAGAGCTTTCTCATTCTGAGAGAGAGCATTCATGACCCACTTACGTCTGATTCATGATCAGTCAGTCGTAGGCCACTCTAAAAGTAACCTGATGGCCATAAACCATCTCTGACATAATGTTTCCAAGGTCAACTATTCATGAAATCAGAATAAGATTAGAGTCCCTCATGAGAGAAGCTTCGGGCTATAGATGCACATAATATGTGCATGTGTGGCCCAAAGCTTCTTTCTTGAATCTAATATTAAAGGTTCTTTATTGGCATTTATGGTTCCACGAAGAACCTTTAACATCCATAGAACATTTCCATTGCACTAAAGGTTATTTAGAGTTGAAAAGGGTTCTTTAGGTTATTAAAATGTTCTTCACACTAAGAAAAAAATGGTTCTTTCAAGAACTGTTCACTGTAAGTTCTTTATGGAACTCAAAATGGTTCTTCTATGACATTACTGTCAAAACCCCTTTTTGGAACCTGTATTTTTAAGAATGTAGGGAGGTTTCCATGTCATGCAGACAGATGTCATATGAATTTAACATTCAAAGCATAAGCATATAATTCCAAACTCTAATTTGTCCTTATCCATCTGTACAAAATAGTCAAAAACCATGGCAACTAATGAACAGGGACAAAGGAAACATGAACTAATTCAGGAAACTAACTCAGTCCAACTCAAACAAAACTCAAACCCAGATCAAACGTAACAGCATCATTTTTGTAGTCCATTTTCGAGCTGCAGTGGAGTAGATTATGAGTTTAAATTTCTCACAAAATCTATCATATGGTTTCAAAAGACTTTAGCGCACAAGTCATTCAGAAAAAATGCTGCTTTTATGGTGTCTTTTTGGAGCTGTACTACTACGAAATATCATTGTATGTGTAAAGAAACTTCAAATATTCTCCTTTTTGTGTTCCACATAATAAAACAGCATACAGATTTGAAACAACATGAAGCTGACTAAATCAGTAAAAGTAGTAATTTATTTTTTTAGCCATTTTGCCATGTAAATGCATTGATTTATAGCAGCATAAATGAACAAATTGTATGTGCAATATATTGAGTATAATGTTAATATTACTCAATATGTAATATAAAAAAAATACTCCAAGCACAACCATGCAATATGCTTACAAAATCTTTAAAAATAATAATAATATTTGAATAAAGGGCAAAGATGTCAATTTTCCTAGGCCGGACATTACTTTTGGCCACTGCTGTGTATATAAATGAGTTTTAGCACAATGAAACACGCATACACTGTACAAACAAACTTACCTTTAAATACATGCAAACAAGAGGGACAGAGAGAGAGAGAGAGAGAGAGAGAGAGAGAGAGAGAGAGAGAGTGAGAGAGTTGGTCTCAGTGGAAACTCTGACTCATCTGCCACTTGGAGCCCAAATCAATTTACCATTGAGTCATCACAGGACTTCCTCTCTCTCATTCGCTTTCTTTCTCACTGTTTCTCTCTCTCTCTCTCTCTTTCTGCTGTCAGCCGAATATGCGTTGAGGTTACAGCAATGTTTTCCTGTGTGCTCCAGGGCACATTTTTACGCAGTCCAAATGCATCATAGCTGCTTGAGTAATTATGGCAGCACCAGCAGGTTTTATAGCGTTCAGCCGCACAGAAACGGTTCCCCTCAATGAAATACACAACAGAAAACTGTCTTCGGTTCTCAGAGCACACTGAATCTCATGCAGCATGACTCCCTGATAAAACTGCTGTTATGGATGAGACTACAAAGATAAAGTCCTGATTATACAGCATCTTCAAACTTCACATGCAAAAGACTTCAAACACTGAGGGGTCAATTTACTAACAGTTGCGCTACTTTAAATGCAGTTTTCATCGCATAACACTGCATCTTATTCATGAACCACTCACAATATAGTTTGCTCTAATTGCACTATTAAAGCACCTTGCATATCTTTTTATATTAATATTAAAGGGGCTGCATGTAGAATTCAGAAACCATTGTTATTAGTGACACCGGTGGCCACTAAGTGAACTGCAGCCAGCAACTTATTGTTCGTGCTTACAAGAGACTGAACGTGATTCAAGGCCCTGATATACTCACAGCGAAGTTCTTTTTCATTCTTTACTTAGAAGTAAAAATTTGAAAATACCACAGTGATATGCTATTAACGAACAACTAGACACTGTCCACGCTATAAAATAAAAGCACAACAAAAATGACATTGGTGAGAAAGCAGCAGTTAAGAAAGCATCTGATCACAGCGATGTGGATTTGTTTACAGCTCTGCGATGCATCAGAATCATGTTGACATATGAGGTCATTAAAATTACACTCTTATGATAGTTTGATTATAAATATATTTGAAACTATAGACTATATAGAGCTATGTGAGACTATTTTGAATCTCTTTTATTTGCATGACACATTGACATTACAGTACAGAATAGCTTTTTCGGCATTATCCTGAATATTGTATAAGCATTCATTTGATGTGTCACTGAATGGAAGAGAGGCTGTCAGGAGCATCACATCCTTTGGATTTTCCCAGTGAAACCAGCCCGAGTCCTTCACATAAAAATCAGTCTCCAGGCTTTCATAGACAACCAAGGAAGTCTGGGAATATTTTTGTTCGTTACATAATACATAATAATTAGTTTCGTTACAAGCTGTTCACATATTGCCAATACAAAAAGTGATTAATACATGAAAATTCTTACAAATAGCCCCTTTAAAGGGTAAGTTCACCCAAAAATTAAAATTCCTGTCATTATTTACTTACCCTCATGTCGTTCCAAACCCGTAAGACCTTTGTTCATTTTCGGAACACAAATTAAGAAATTTTTTAAGTCCAAGAGATTTTTTATTTTGCATAGAAAGCAACAAAATTACCACATTACTTTTTCTGTGCAAAAACAGACAAAAAATAATGACTTTATTCAACATTTTTTCCTCTTCCCTGTCAGTCTCCTACACAGTTGAAAAACTCCTACACAAAAAAAACCTCTTGGATTTCATCAAAAATATCTTCATTTGTGTTCCAAAAATGAACGAAGGTCTTGCGGGTTTGGAACAACATGAGGGTGAGTAATTAATGACAGAAATTTCATTGGTCCCTCTTTATATTAGGTGGCCTTAACTACTATGTACTTACATCAAAATATAAGTACAATGTGAAAACATGTATGTACACAATAAGTGCATTATATCAAATGATTAATTTAAATGTAAGTACATAGTAGTTAAGGCCACCTAATATAAAGTGGGACCATTTCATTTTTGGGTGAACTAACCCTTTAAGTCTCGGTCTTTCTTTTTAGCACAAACACACCTATTTTTCATGCAAATTATTATTATACCTCCTTATTCACAAAACCCAATGCAATTTGCCTGATGTAATACGTCATCTGAGGTTAAGATAGTCTTTTCTTCCCTATTGTGACGTATATCTGAGTGAAACGACTTCTTGAACAAGAAAAAATATAGGGCGGAGCTTTTGACTATTGGGAATTGATTGGATGGTTGTGGTTTGCTATTGGTCAATCTCATGTGAGTGACAGGTTGCCCCCCCCACCCTTAAACCAGTAAGCATCATCAGAGAAGAGATGACAGTGCAAGAGGGAGGGGGAAGTTATTTTGATTAAAGATTACGAGGCACGTTAATTTATTTTTTAAATAATGATGTGCACGAAAAAAAAATCAATTATAATAAAAAATGCACAATTCAAAAAGAATATTCAAAAAATGGTCAATTTTAATTTCATGGTGTCTTTAACTTTGTACTATTACTGTATGCACAGAATATAATATAAAAGATGTTTGTGTACATTTTCTATTGCTCACAGCAGCAGTAATACATAAAAATTATGAAGAAGAGTATATCCAAACATACAGTGTAGTCAACAAACTTTGTGAATTTTTAAAGAGCCAGTTTAGGTGTCTAGATCACAATGATGGAGCAATGCTGTACAGTGCCAATAAAGTTTACCAGATAATTTTAGTCTGCTGCGTCCTCAGTGAACTGGCGTCATGCAAATTGTGTCCACTATTTTTTTATTTATTTTTTTTTTGAGTACATTTGTGCCGTTACCTGTTTTGCATGCTTCCTGTAGTCAATCAAATGCTGAAACAATGCAGACAGCACATGCAAACTCATGCACAATTCATTCTTCATGTCTTAAATATGCACAAACTCCACAATGGTTTCTCAAAATGCTCTCGTGAAGACCCTCCAAACCACAAGAGAATATGAGGAGGAGAACCTCAGTGACCCCATAATTCAATGCACCGCTCACCAATGCGAAGCAGATGATGGCGTGGAGCCTCAGCCATTAAAGACCACAGTGCCTGAGGCCAACACACAAAGACCTCCAACCACTGACCAGCCCTACAGATTAGCCTGTTACTCACGCTTCCATAAATCACATGAGACAACTTATGTTCTCTGGATAGAAAGAGAGACAGGCGCAGGGAATCATTTTAAAGTTGCATGCAGCCTGAAAGCTCTTCTCACGTCTCAGCTGGAATCCAATTTGATGCAGACTGTTATTGTCGCTGGTGGCCTGAGCCAGAATGCAGAACAGCGTTTAATAAAGGTGTGTGATTTTGTGGTTTAGCACTTGGGTTAACATTTCCTTGAAGATATAACACTCTGTTTACTGTGCTAAAGAGCATCTTGTGATTCAGTGGAAGCAAGAACATCTGTCTTTATAAAATTTGTTTTTTATTCATGCATATTTCAGCAAATATGCATAAAAAGTTACTAAATACATTTATGATGTTACAAAAATTTCTATTTCAAATAAATGCTGTTCTTTTTTATTTATCAGCGAAAAAATGAAAAAAACATCATGTTTCCACAAATATATTAAGCAGCACGACTGTTTTCAACATTGATAATAATAATAATAAATGTTTCTTAAGTAGCAAATCAGCATATTAGAATGATTTCTGAAGGATCATGTGACACTGAAGACTGGAGTAATGATGCTGAAAATTCAGCTTTGATCACAGGAATAAATTACATTTTACAATATATTAAAGTAGAAAACAGTTGTTTTAAACTGTAACAATATAAATGTATTTTAATCAAATAATCCAGACATAGTGAGCATAAAAGGATTCTTTAAAAAATATTTAAAAAATCTTACCAACCCCAAACTTTTGAATTTGAACAGTAGTCTAAGAACTTCATATTTCCAAATTAAATTTTGTTTAGGTCACAATGAAAAAAAGCCAGATTTTTCAGTCCTTTGAGCCTCACTATTGTCACAGTTATGCTTAGTTTTGGTTTCATATTCACTGTATTCATTTCCTGTTGTGTCTGCCTTTGTTATCTAATTAGTTATTCTCAGTTTCCCACCACTAGTTTGTCTCCTTGGTTACTCATTAATTAGTTCCCACCTGTTTGTATTTAGTTGATTATCCTGTGTGTATATAAGCCCCCTGTTTCAGTTCCTCATTGTGTGGTGTTATTTCTCATTTCTTGCGCACACTTTGACTCATCTGTTGTTTAATTAAAACTGAACTAAGTGCTACTCTCTTCTTGGACTACCTTTGACAACTCTGTGAACATGCATTGCCGCTTTAATCAGGGTTTTTGCAGTTACTTTGCCCAAAAATGAAAATTCTGTCCTGATTTACTCCCACTCATGCCATTCCAAACTGTTTGAATTTCTTCTGTATACCACAAAAAGAGTCATTTTCATAATGTTCAAATTTAAAAATGGAAAACACATTGTGGCACCTCAATTATGTCAAACAATAAATTGGTTCCTACATACCATAATGTAATGTGTTCAGTAATGTGCTCACATTGTTCCAAACCTGTATGAATTTCTTTCTTCTTCTGAACACAAAAGAAGATATTTTGAAGAATATGGGTAACCAAACAGTGGATGGGCCCCATTAACTACCATATGTATGGAAAAAAAATACTATGAAGTCAGTGGGGTCCGTCAACTATTTGGTTACCCATATTCTCCAAAATATCTTCTTTTGTGTTCAGCAGAAGAAAGAAATTCATACAGGTTTGGAACAACGTGAGTAAATGATGACAGAATTGTCATTTTTGGGTGAACTATTCTTTTAAGAAGACTTTGAATATAATGCACAAGCTGTAGAAAAGTTATGATACTTTTTAGTGTTTTGCTTTTTTAGATTGAGAGTTTAAAGGGGACCTATAATGCCCCTTTTACAAGATGTAATATAAATCTCTGGTGTCCCCAGAATGTGTCTGTGAAGTTTCAGCTCAAAAGATCATTTATTATAGCTTGTCAAATTTGCCCCTATTTGGGTGTGACCGAAAAAACGCAGCTTTTGTGTGTGTTCCTTTAAATGCAAATGAGCTGCTGCTCCCGGCCCGCTTTCCAAAAGAGGGCGGAGCTTTAACAGCTCACACTTCGGTTGATCAACAACAACAAAGCTGGAGAATCTCACGCAGCCAAAATGAGGATTGTCAGTAACGGTGTTCAGCCTTACATTGTTCAAACCGGAGTCGGACACTGATGGAGAGACTCGGGAAGAAGTTACAACTTGTAGAAAGCAACTGGACGTTTCTGAACAGTGAGTGGATAAATTTATGTAGTTGTTGTGGAGTTGATTTAACTCATCGACTAGCATGTGCCGTCATGTTAATCTTTTGTGCAAATCCAGTGTTGAATTGACCCTCATTTGTCATTTGTGAAGCAGTCTGGAGTAAAATGACAGCATGGTAACAACACTCTACTACAACAACTCTTCCTCTTCTCTAAAGCAGCCCAACATGGCCTCGACCCCTTTGTTGCATGTTCGCAGGGGCGGGGTTTATGTACATTTTGGGGTTTGTGATGTCACCAACCCAGGAAGAAGCTTGTTGTAGTCCCTACCAGCCATTTGTTGTAGTCCTTAAAAAGTGATTTCTGTAAAAGAAAATATCTCCCTTTGCATTGCACTTTGAACGTTGTAACTTTGCAGATGTTGTTTATGCTCAAACAGCAACATTACACACTAACTAAAGTTAAAAAAGTGAAATCATAATCAAGGACCCCTTTAAATCACCACTTTCAAAAAAAAAAAAGCTCAGATATTCTGCAAAACATGTGCTTTTATGTTCCAAGTTGTACAGCCAAGAACAAACTGTTCATTTTTATGTAAATTAATTATTTAACAGCAGCTTTCCATTTCATATGCAACATTTTTATGCGAAAACATGACTACTGACTAAAAACTAAATGTGCTGAACTTTTGATAATGCAATACCCATGCAAGAGTCACAAGTGAATTATATGTCAGAATGGGAAAAAGTACTCAAACTTTTCAGCACACACTGAAGGTTTCTACATGTCCATCTTGTAGAGAGACAGAAAGAAGGAAATACATTGAAAAATGAAGCTCTGAGACTTCCTCTGGAGCTGGAGCAGGTTGCCACGACCACCCTGATGCCTGCTGTATTTGTCTCGTTTATCTAGACATGATGCAACACTGAGCTCAGAGTTAGAAACCCACCGATTGGGATTGAGGAAAAAAAGTAGCAATGCATCACCTCAACTGGTGGCAATAAATCTGGAGTCTTTCCTTGGGTGTGCTCCAGTCATGTAAAAGCCGTTTAAATCACCATCCTTCCTGTCATATTACTCACCCTTGACTGCCGTACGCTAAATTACATTTGGGCTTGAATTCCAAGCCTCTTGCTGCGGGCGGCTTAACGCGTGAATAGGAACTGATCCGCTCTTTGAGGCCGCGTCACGTTGATTTCTCTGTCTTACAGAATGGGGGGATTGACCTTCCCCAGCAGGTTTCAGAAGAGAGACGAGTCGAATCAAATTCCTTTTGCTTAATTCAGTCACAATGAAGGATTTTGGTAGGCCGCGTCCGCGCACGTGTCGGCTGAAAGACCGTGTCACCTGCGAGGGCCGATTAACCTCACCTCCACGCCTGCTGCGTCGGTCACATTCACTCTCAGAAGAGAGGTCAGAGGTCACATTCCAAGCCTGGAATCCTTGACCTCCTCAATTAAAGCTCATATCTTTCATTCAGTGTTCAACACAAGCCCCAGAACCTTTCAGATGCAGTTACATTTGTTATGTTTTCATGGATCATTATTCTTCAGGTAGCAGTGCTTTCTAACCCAAAGCCACGTACTAAAGCAATATGCATTTTAAAAAACTTTTATCCAAAGGATTACATTCAATATACATATTTTATCAGTCAATGCATTTCTTGGTAATTAAACCCACAACCTTGTTGTTGAAAGTAACCAGTGTCATATTAGAATCATTGCAATACTATTACAGTTTATTAATTTGTATTCATGTCATTCCTAATCCATAAGACTTTTATTCATCTTCTAAACACAAATGAAGATATTTTAATGAAATATGAGAGATTTCGGTCCCTCCATTGACAGACTACTCAATTGACATTTTGTGGCTTAAAAAAGTTAATAAAGAAATTATAAAACTAATCCATATGAATTGAGCAGCTTAGTCCAAATTTTCTGAAGAGACACGATCACTTTATATAATAAACAGATTGAATTTAAGCTTTTATTCACATATAAACATTGATCAGCGAACATAATATATTTTAAGTTTATTGCAAAATATGCAGATATATTGAAATATTTTGAGAGTGTAGGGAGATCGACTCTATTACGTCATTCGCAGTGCTTTATGGGAGTGGGCGGGGCTAAAGAGATTTTGGCGCATTTTGCTTGTTTCGACTCTGATTGGTGGAATTTTCTGTACAGCATCATGGGTAATGTAGTTTTTCACCATTAATTCCACTGTTAACCAATTATTTTAAAACTAACCTGAATTATTACGGGCTGATGACTTCAACAGAAGCAAATGCTATCAATTTACAACCTCGTAGCTCACAGTAAGGCTGTCTTTGAAGGTTTATAAGTTATCATTAAAAAATAAATTTTCCTATGGAGAAAATGATTAGAATTTTTACTTCTGGAACCCAACTGCTGAACTCCATTGTTTTTTTTTTTTTTGCATGCACATATCTATTCTATTTGACAACTTGACTCACACTGATGAACATCAGTTATAGATCAAGGGTTGTTTACATATAAAAGTGTTAAAATATGTAGCAAAATGCTTATTCTCTTTTCTAAGGATGAGAGCGAGGGTGTAAAATGGTTGTATAAAACTAAATACAAAATTTGGGGGTGCAAAACTATAAGTGGACTTCAGGGGGGAAAAAAATAACAAAATGCTATAAAAGAGCAGAATATGACCCCATTAACCACCCAGGTTTGAAAGGGGCTTCCTGGACATAAAGCCCCTGCAGAGCAGCACAAGACTTGTTATCTAGACAGATGAGCAACAAACGGAGCGCAGATGCATCACAAAGCACTGGAACCCACAGTGAAAGACTTTCCATTTATGTGCTGCTAATGGATGGCTAATCATTGTGCCGTGTCGTGGCTTGGACAGTAACACCCTGGCTTCATTGTAGATGCTCTGCAACATACGCAGAAAAGCTGATATCTAAATCTGCACATTGTTCTACTGTAATAGCAGGGTATGCAAGATTCACTGCAATATCTGATGTTCATACAAGCTTTCAAGACATCATAAGTAATTAATGGTGTTTGCTAAGGCAAGCGTCACTTATATTACTATAGATTCCATACAAACTTTGACGCGTAACTCGTCCCACACTTTTTGTCGTAGACCTATGAATGGGGTGTCAAATCATGCGGTTTATTAAGGAGAGGTGTTCTTTGACTTTTTTGTAAGAGATCAGGTGTACAATGTTCATTCAGCGGGCGAAAAATCAGGCAACCACCCCATAGACTTCCATTGAAAAAAGTTGAGAGGGATATCTCTGGATTAAAACATCATAGAGAAAAGTGGGTGGCTTCATTTTGACTCAGACTGCCAAGTAGTCTTTAAATATCACCCTGAAAACTGTCTAGCCATGCCCTAGCAACCATTTAGAGCACCCTAGCAACTGTATAGCATTAGCAACATGGCCCATGCTTATTTATTTTTTTGTACAAAAATGCTTGTCCTGTTTGTTTGTTGCATGAGCTCTTGAAGCCTCGCCCTCTTCTGGAAAGGGGGCCGGGAGCAGCAGCTCATTTGCATTTAAAGGGACACACACTAAAACGGCATTTTAATCTGTGGGGTAATTTGAGCTAAAACTTCATATACACACTTATTTTCACAGAGACTTATTTTACATCTTGTAAAAGGGACATAATAGGTGCCCTTTAATGTTAATTTTTCATATCCATATTAATCATATTTTCATTAACAGTATGTATCTTTTTCATCTCACCTTTGTTAATGACATTTAAAAAAAGTATTATTTTTTGTAGTAAGCAATGAAAATAATGTAAAACTCTAGTTCTGTAAAGGCTGTTTTATGGAGTACAGCATGTTATACATGTCAAGCTGTGAGCATGTACCTCATTCCAGTCTTTCAAAGCCTTGTCTGCTTTGCATATCTGAACACAAACTGAGACAAACATTCTCCCTCATTTACGATCAACTTCCTCCAAACCTTTCTGGGTCAACTGACTCTGTTTATGATACTTTCAAAGGAGGCCTTGTGAATTTCAATGGAATTTTATCTGAGAGCATGCATACATCTGCTCACATGGCTTTATTAGATTTACTCACTGTTTGACAACACACTTTCACAATTTATTCCCAACAGCAACTGCGTGCCAGACAGAGCAGGACTAAACTGCGTTACAGAAGTGCACCTAATTAAGGTCTCGTTCTAGGACTGTTTTGATTTACTACAGCATCTTGAAACTAAAAGCATTCGGTTCATATGCGTGAGAGAGGTATGGAAAAGAAGACAGGTGTAACTTCATGTTTTCAGTGGTTGAGCTGAGTTCATAACTCAAAATTCAAATGTTCCACTCAAAACATAAGATGAGCTTCCATAAAGGAGTATACAAAATGCAGTTTATATGCCCATCATCACATAGCAATTGGTAGGATTGCATAAACATGTTTTTCCTGAACATTAAGAGTCAGTGAATCATCATCCAAACCAGCTAATGGAAAGCTCTGAAAGACAATTCACTAATAGATTGCCGGAAACTTCTTTCGTGTTTTTATGTTTATCACACATGGGTCATTTGGGATGCTAGAGTCGCTGGCCCTCTTGTGTAGCTGTGGTCTTGAAGGTGCCATATGCAAATATTTGAATATTATTAACATACATTTGTGTACATTGACATTGAAAACAACAAACTGCACCAGACATGGAACTTTCATTAAACTTGCCATAGTTTCAGTAAGTGTGTTTTGTTTTTAACCTCTATAGTCATTTAATGACATTAAACAAGGTGAATACAGGAAGTAAATGTGTACATTTCCTGTCTAACTCCATGAACCGTGAGTCCAAAATCACGTACTGTCTGAGTAGGTACTACATTTGAATTTGAACTTACTTTGTGGCCGTTAAAAAAGTATGTTCTATATAGTATGAATGTGTGTAGTATGAATGTATTCAGGACGTACTACATCGGCCATGTTGTCATTATCATGTGACCTATCAGCGTCAGTTGCGTCGCTTCACCTCCATTCATAAATCCTCTCCCATGGCCTCATGGGATAGTAAAGTGTCCATCGTATGCACACTTCAGAATCTCACCGGAAGTAGTAGGTTATCAGGGGACTTTTCGCCTACTGTTTTTCGAATACGTATTCAGACATACTACTCTTTCACATACTATATAGTAGGTAAGTATTTGAATTCGGATGCAGCGCAAGACAAGGTAATTATATTTCACATTTCACACAAAATGGCAGAATCTGGTGTCTGACTATGCATCTCGTTTAGGTCATAACAGCAAAAGGGTGCTCCACTAAGTACTAAAGATGCTTGCTATGAAGGGGTTGAATAATTTTAAAAATAAAGTTGCATTTTTAGTTGAATTTGGGGAAACCACTGTTGAGCTATCCCTTACGAAAAATACGTTTATTCAAGTGTTCTATCAGTATACTTCTTTTAAACTAAAAAAGTATAGCTACTTTCAGTCTACTTTTTATGTACTTCTCAGAAATATACTTTATGTACTTCTCGGAAATATG
The DNA here is from genome assembly GCA_039654765.1 of Mylopharyngodon piceus. Lineage (NCBI taxonomy): Eukaryota > Metazoa > Chordata > Actinopteri > Cypriniformes > Xenocyprididae > Mylopharyngodon > Mylopharyngodon piceus. The sequence goes on along the minus strand of CM077456.1, from coordinate 4,763,993 downwards.
TTTAAAATTGCACTTAAGTATACTTGACTGAATTTTTCTAGCTATCCATGTTTTCACTGTTATACGGTAGGGGGCGCTATTACACATCTTCTAGTACAGAATCTCCAGATCAAAACACAGGAGGAGAAGAAGCTGAAACAAGTGATAGAAGATTTCTCACGCCAATGTAAAATAACGTGATCATCAAACATTAAACAGCATATAAATCACAACTGCCTATTGCTACTGAATGAAATGATGAACCCATGAAGAGGAAACGTCTGTGAAGCTTTGGGGGTGTTGATGAACTCGATCTACTCCATCTGTGTTTTGATCATCATTCTGAATCTGATCCAGGCGTAGTCTTTGATAAAAAAACTTTTTGTTTAAAATGTTGCCTTTCTTTATGAAACCTACCCACATTCAAGTGTTGATAAAGAAAGGATGCATGAAGCTATAATAAAATGTTTTTAAAATTACAGTACAGTTAAAGGTATATTTCAAGTTAAAAAAAATAATAGCTAAATTGGAACATAGAAGTATACTGAAAGTGCAGAAATAATATATAAATAGTCAACTATAAGTATGAGTCATAAGTTATGTTCACTTAAAGAAAACTTACAAGTATACTTGCAGTATAAAACTACTAAACTAGTGAGAGTACACTTCAAAGTGTACTTTCATAAACTAAAAAATGTACTACTAGTATTAAAATAGTAAACTACTAGTATACTTATAAGTTCACTTGTAGTACAGATGCAGTACAAATGAGAAGTTGTGCACTTAAAGTTTACTACTGTTATAGTATCCTACACTTAAATGTATACTTTTATTACTAAAAGTTGGCCAATTTAGTCCCAAGCAGTATTGAAATAGCACACTTACAAGTTTACTACTAGTACTACTAGTACACATTGATATTAGTATACTTACTACATAAAGTATACTTAAAAATATACTTGCAACATTACTTAAGTACACTTCATAAAATGAACTTGAAGTATACTTCTTTTTTGTAAGGGATTTCAATTACTTTTGTTTGATTTGTTCATTGCAAACTGCTGAAAGTATGTCAATTTTACCAATAAACCTGATTTGAAATGGGATTTGAATAATTTTGATTAAGACTGTAGGTTATATAAAACTACAAACCAACACTTGGCCTGAAACTAGCTAGCCTCTGTGGAGTAAATATATAATAGTAAAATTTTAATCATAAAAAACGGGGTTTTAAACTATATTTTGACATCTCCCAAACCGTACAGTTGAAAAAGTTTGCAAGCCTCATATAAAATAGATGTTCAACAAAACAGCTCATATAATATTTAGTTTGACCTCCCAAGGTAGACGATCAACATTTTCTGAAGGCTAAGCACCTATTTTCACTGATCCTTGGCTGAAAAAGAACATTTCAGACACTATTTTGAACCATATTTGTGGAAAGTGCTAGAGAAAGAAACAAAGAAGTGGGGAAAAACATGCAAGCTGATTCACAACTTTCCATTACTGTTGTGTCAAATCTTTCTCTCTCTCCCCCTCTCGGCTCTAAATGGATCTCAGCTCGGTCTGTGTGTGTACGTGCCGCTGTCTCATGGACCATTGTGTTGCCGTGTTCGTGGAACTGAAGGAAACAGAACAAGCAGTCTGTCATTTACTCATGACTCATCGAGGTTGATGCCTCTGCTCCATCGACTCCCGAGGATGCACAGCAAGCAAACCAGGCAATCAATCATATTTTAATACAAAACAGCCCCATTTTCAACGAGACACATCGCTATCAGATAGAGGACCTAATTAGATAGGTGCAGAAACAGCATAATCCTGCAGAGAACGATCATTACCAACACGGCGAAAAGCGTTAACCCAATGATGGATGAAGGCAGATATCCAAGCCGTTCGGAGAGTAATTGCTACAACGCCAGCAGAGCAGACGCGTACCAAAGTGCAGCAACTAGAAAAGAAAGTCATTATGATATACTTTTTTCAGAGATGTTGTTGAATACCCTCGGGTAACACAACTAAATCTATACTGACAATAACTTCCAGTGCTCCGCTTCAGAAATTAGGCTGCATCAATACTGCACTTGAAAATCCTGTTTAGCATACCGGTGGCAGGTTTTGCATACGGAGTGCATTACTGTCGCCTTACTGAATGGCATTATCATGATTGGCCATGAGGTATTGGAATAAAAGGGTGACCCACACGCCAAGCTGGAGTTTGCGGTTATCATTTCCCTTTATCTTCGTATACAGGCATCAGTGACTAGTATGAGCAACCCCGTTTTTTACATTTTGGCGAATTTGTGGCTAATTCATATGAATTCATACAATCTCATTCATACATTTTCGTACGATCTGCTTAGGCCCCAGTGGCGGTTAGGTTTAGGGATGGGGTTAGGGAAGGACCTTCATGCTTACTTTTTTCTAAAAATATTACATTTTTGTACAATTCACATTGTACAAATTCATACAAAGTTATGTTTTCCTGTGAGATTGGGTTGAACATTCTCAGAACGTTCTGGCAAGGTTCTCTCAAAGTTATGAACAAACATTCTTCCAATAACGTTTATAGAATGTTCATTCAAGCTTAAGTCTTAAATAATGTTGTCATGGAACGTTTTTATGAAACGTTTTAGTTGGACGTATGTCTAACTTTTTTAAATGTTACTATTTGTTTCAAAATGTTCAGTGAACATTTAAAAGGAACATTCCCATAATGTTTGTAAAATGATAAAATGGAACGTTCCCTTAAAGAGGACGTAATGATGTAATGTAATATAAATCTCTGGTGTCCCCAGAATGTGTCTGTAAAGTTTCAGCTCAAAATACCTCAAAGATCATTTATTGTAGCTTGTCAAATTTGCCCCTATTTGGGTGTGAGCAAAAACATGTCGTTTTTGTGTGTGTCCCTTTAAATGCAAATGAGCAGCTACTCCCGGCCCCCTTTCCAGAAGAGGGCGGAGCCTTAACAGCTCACTTTGGTTGTTCAATAACAACAAAGCTGGAGAATCTCACACAGACAAAATGAGGATTGTCAGTAACGGTGTTCAGCCTTACATTGTTCAAACCGGTGTCGACACTGATGGAGAGACTCAGGAAGAAGTTTTAGAATGAATCTGGACGTTTCTGAATGGTTAGTGGATAAATTTATGTAGTTGCTGTGGAGTTGATTCAACTCATCAACTAGCATGTGCAGTCATGTTGATCTTTTGTGTAAAATGGACCCCACTATACATAGCGTACCTGTTTGCCAAACAGAGCCATACACACCAGGCTAAAGTTTATGATTGCTATCAAATGCTGTGAATGGTCTAATATTTTTCCAAAATATCGCTCGGACAGAAACGCTCCTTTTTTAGCAATCGAGCTTGCCAGGGTCAACTTGCAGGCTATCCAAGCTAACAAGACTGTAAATAGTGTTCTGTGCTCGTCTGTGCAGCCAACGACAGAACAGTTAGCGTGCTTTGCTCAAACTTTTGCCATGGCGTTAGAACTGGTTCACTGTTTTAGCTTGCGAAAACAAAATGACGGCTGAGAGATTTCAGTCCCTCTACTGAAATCTATTTCCAAAACTCAGATGCTTCAAAATATTCATAGCGAGATCTTAAAGGGTTAGTTCACCCAAAAATGAAAATAATGTCATTTATTACTCACCCTCATGTCGTTCCACACCCGTAAGACCTTCGTTAATCTTCGGAACACAAATTAAGATATTTTTGTTGAAATCCGATGGCTCAGTGAGGTCTGCATAGCCAGCAATGACATTTCCTCTCTCAAGATCCATTAATGTACTAAAAACATATTTAAATCAGTTCAAGTGAGTACAGTGGTTCAATATTAATATTATAAAGCGACAAGAATATTTTTGGTGCGCCAAAAAAACAAAATAACGACTTGTATAGTGATGGCCGATTTCAAAACACTGCTTCAGGAAGCTTCGGAGTGTTATGAATCAGCGTGTCGAATTATGATTCGGATCATGTGTCAAACCGCCAAACTGCTGAAATCACGTGACTTTGGCGCTCCGAACCGCTGATTCGACACGCTGATTCATAATGCTCCGAAGCTTCCTGAAGCAGTGTTTTGAAATCGGCCATCACTATATAAGTCGTTATTTTGTTTTTTTTTTGGTGCACCAAAAATATTCTCGTTGCTTTATAATATTAATATTGAACCACTGTACTCACTTGAACTGATTTAAATATGTTTTTAGTACATTAATGGATCTTGAGAGAGGAAATGTCATTGCTGGCGATGCAGGCCTCACTGAGCCATCGGATTTCAACAAAAATATCTTAATTTGTGTTCTGAAGATGAACGAAGGTCTTACGGGTGTGGAACGACATGAGGGTGAGTAATAAATGACATTATTTTCATTTTTGGGTGAACTAACCCTTTAAAAGAAGTCCATAAGTCTTCTAAAGAGACATGATCGCTTTATACAATGAACATATTTAATTTAGGCTTTTATTCAAATCAATAATAATGATCAACGAACATACATACAGCATTCAAATTTGTTAAATGCAAGCTCAATTCTCATTCACATTCTCGCGTCAAGCAAGTTCGAGCTTCTGTTTATGTTTGCTGATCCATGTTTATATGTGAATAACAGAAAGTTATGGATGAATAGACTTTCAATGGAGGGACAGAAAGCTGTCAGATTTATTTAAAAATAGCTTAATTTGTGTTCTGAAGATGAACGGAAGTCTTACAGGTTTGGAACGACACGTTGGTGAATAATTGATGACAAAACTTTAATTTTTGGATTAATTCTTGCATTAATGGGAACATTATCAAATCGTTTTTGGAACTGGGATGTCACTCATCCTGCACCGGCCGAAAAACGGTCAGTGACGGTCTCTAGGGACACGCAAACCCAGTTGAAGTTTGTGCATGTGTGTAAGAGCCATAAACATGAGGGAATGGACATCACAGCGGAAGGACACACACACATATGCCGTGACAGATTGTTGCCATGGAAGCATTGCTGCCCCTTAGATCATTTTCAGCCTCTCAGTCAAAAACAGTCAGGAGAAGAGGTAGTAAAAGCAGAAAGAGCCCTGGGCTGACAGCACCCAGCTGTGCTCATTAATGTACGAGAGATGCTTCTGAAGAGCACGTCCAGGTACCGTTTAACTCGCTTTCATATCATGGACGTCCCCATAGGGAAGACAAAACACAAATGAGATTCCTTTAAAGGAACATTTAACCCAAAATTTCTGGCATTATGTACTCACCCTGATGTCTCTTGCTTTTTATGCATGAAACACAGTGCAGTTCTTTTCTAAACAATGACAGTTCATAGCGTCCACATCTGTCAAGCTGAAAAAGGCCATAAAAAGTATCATAATAGGGGTCCATATGACTCATGCACTATATTACAAGTCTTCTAAAGTCATGTGATGAAGAAACAGCCATTTCCTTTAAGCCATTATTCACTGACTATGCAGCAAACAAGTTTGTAACATGAGGTTGAGTAAATGATGACAGAATTTTCATTTTTGGTTGAACTATTCCTTTAAAATCTCAACTGATTCTCCTAGACAACAAAGAGATTCAATTCGAAGCAAACTCAGAGATTTGAATTAAAGTGCCCCATCATGGATTTTTGAAAATTACCTTTCATGTAGTGTGTAACATAGCTCTAAGTGAATGAAAACATCCTGCAAAGTTTTAAATCTGAAAATGCACCGTATATAAAGTTATTGTCTCTCAAAAGTAAGAGTCGACTCAGAGTCAATTAAACAAGTCGTTTGTTAAACGAATCCCAAGCCGTTTCCTTGTGACGTCACAACGAATGGGAACGCGGGGGCACCGCGATGCGACCGCAAAGGGCACTTTCACTTTTGCGATCAAAGGGGCAGGGGCTCAAGCCTCAAAGATCTCAATGTCTCAAACTCTGCTCAGATTCGCAAAGATATACCAAAGCATGAAATCAAAAGATCTCAATATGAGCTCAAACATATCATCAAATTTATCCAAGGCCAAATAATCTGAGTTATACCATCAACATGGATTTATAACTCTTTAATCTAAATGTATGTCAACAACAAGCTGATTTGTGTCTCTTTGTACATTTCTATTATGCATTTTATCGAAAGTGAATTACATTGCATTCAAAGTACAGCATTTAAAAGTTTGGGGTCAGTAAAATGTAAATAACTAACTAAATAAATAAATAAATAATACTTTTATTCAGCACAGATGCATAATATTATGATAAAAATATAGTAAAGATATTTATAATGGTACAAAAGATTTCAACTTCAAATAAATTCTGTTCTTTTGAACTTTCTCTCCTTCAAAAAAAAAAAAAATGTATCTCCGTTTCCACAAAAATATGAAGCAGCACAACTGTTTTCAACATTGATAATAATCAGAAATGTTTCCTTGAGCAGCAAATCAGCATATTAGAATGATTTCTGAACGATCATGTGACACTGAAGACTGGAGTAATGATGCTGAAAATTCAGCTTTGATCACAGGAATAAATTACCTTTTAAAATATATTCAAATAGAAAACAGTTATTTAAAATTATAATAATAATACAGCTTTTAATGTATTTTGATCAAATAAATGCGGCCATGGTGAGCACGAAACTTTAAAAAACATTAAAACAACCTTACCGACCCCAAACTTTTGTTCATATAGTTAGTTTATATATTTATAGTTATCACAGTTCATACATTCCTTGAGAAATGAACCCATGCCTTCAGCATTGCTAGTTAACATCTGTACTGATGAATTCAACTAATGATTTTAGGAGAAACATCCGAGACAAAGACACTTGCAGCATAACGAGAACTCCATTAAGTCTCATGGGATATGAAAGAGCCATCTGGGTGCCTCATACACACATGCTCACACACTTTTACACATAAACGCACAAAGACACCCATTTTAGTGCAGTGTTTTTTCACCTATCTGCACATTCGTAATGACTGAGTTCACTTACTCAGAAACGAAGAGGAAATCTGTAGACACAACTACAGGTATCAGAATGACTCAGCCAGTATGCTGCAAATGTGGTTGAGAGAGCAGGCTTCAAACGGACTAGAAAATGCTCTCTCCATAGTGACACAGATGAGGTAAACAGTCTCAGCTGGGGTTATTGATGCTTAATTGACTTCAGTACATCTGCAATTCCATTTGCATGGTTGAGCGTTTGAAGGCATTAGTGAAGTTCAGGTACATTGAGGGATGTTCGACTGTTCTTTATGCAATGGCTCTAACTGCATAAGTGGCACATCTGTTGCATACAGAAATAAAAATGAATACGAAATGAGGTACGATTGTGTTGCTGATGAGATTATCCTATTCCTTACTTGCAAGTGACTTTGATTTATTTACCCACTAATGCAGGCATCTCGGACTGAGGCTGTATCTAACTGCATTGAAAAGCTTTTGCACTATATGACAAACAGATTATTTCAATTTATCAGTATTTATCAGTACTTATCTGGCACAGACAACAATTAGGATGTTAATTGAATTTTTTTTAAATACCATGCATAAAATGTCCTTCTATTCTGACAAATCAGACAGAGATTGATTAGCATTCTCATTTATGTCTGAGTAACACAGGATTTCTGGAAGTAAACATTTTAAAATCATTGCTCATGGGAACCTACATAGAGAAATGATGATGGAGATTTATGAAATGGCGTCATTAATGTTGAATGACTGAAGGCATCACAACAACACACAGTCCCAAACCCTTCACTAGCGACGAACCTGAGATGTGAAGTCAAGTTGGTGGTTTAAAAAAGCCTAAAAAATAAAAAATAAAAATAAAAACTTTCACTAGTGAAACAGCTAATGTTATATAACAAACGACTGTCATATGTAGTCTATGTTGCTTGCAAAATAAATATATTTGGTCAAACTACACAGCTACTTTTTTAATAGCCATCAAAGGTGCTTTTTGGTGTAGTTACAATATTCACCAACAGGGGTTAAAATTTGTAGCCAACCCTCAATCCCTTGTCAGTAATATAGCAAAACTATAAAATAAGTAAAGACTCATAAAACTATATTAATAATATATATATATATATATATATATAATATTAAATATACTAATATTAATATACTTATATAAATATTAAAATGAGTCTATTTATTTTTAATAAATATTATTTTATTTATATAACAAAAAAATAACAGTAATGAAATTTTTTTAAATACTACAAAACAAAAGACATAAATGCTGGATAGGGAATTTGTTTATTATATATAAATATATAAAATTAAATATATATATTAAATATATAAATATAATAATATATTAAATATATATATATATATAGAGAGAGAGAGAGAGAGAGAAAGTGTATATATATATATATATATATATATATATTTTATTAAATTGTATGTGCAAAAAAAAAAAAAAAAGTCTTGTAAAACACAGAGATTAAATGTTGTCATATTACACTCCAAATTGTTCTTGCCTGATATAGGTTTCCAGCTGCTGAAGAGTTTGTGGTCGTCTTTGACGTATTTTTCGTTTAATGATGCGCCAAATGTTCTCTATAGGTGAAAGATCTGGACTGCAGGCAGGCCAATTCAGCACCCGGACTCTTCTACGATGAAGCCATGCTGTTGTAATAGCTGCAGTATGTGGATTTGCATTGTCCTGCTGAAATACACAAGGCCTTCCCTGAAATAGACGTCGTCTGGAGGGGAGCATATGTTGCTCTAAAACCTTTATATACCTTTCAGCATTCATAGTGCCTTCCAAAACATGCAAGCTGCCTATATATGCACTTATGCACCCCCATACCATCAGAGATGCTGGCTTTTGAACTGAACGCTGATAACACGCTGGAAGGTCTCCCTCCTCTTTAGCCCGGAGGACATGGCATCCGTGATTTCCAACAAGAATATCAAATTTGGACTCGTCTGACCATAGAACACTTTTCCACTTTGAAACAGTCCATTTTAAATGAGCCTGGGGCCACAGGACACGACAGCGCTTCTGGACCATGTTCACATATGGCTTCCTTTTTGCATGATAGAGCTTTAGTTGGCATCTGCAGATGGCACGGCGGATTGTGTTTACCGACAGTTGTTTCTGGAAGTATTCCTGGGCCCATTTAGTAATGTCATTGACACAATCATGCCGATGAGTGATGCAGTGTTGTCTGAGGGCCCGAAGACCACGGGCATCCAATAAAGGTCTTCGGCCTTGTCCCTTACGCACAGAGATTTCTCCAGTTTCTCTGAATCTTTTGATGATGGTATGCACTGTAGATGATGAGATTTGCAAAGCCTTTGCAATTTGACGTTGAGGAAGATTGTTTTTAAAGTATTCCACAATCTTTTTACGCACTCTTTCACAGCTCTGCCCATTTTTACTTCTGAGAGACTCTGCCTCTCTAAGACATCCCTTTCATAGCTAATCATGTTACAGACCTGATATCAATTAACTTAATTAGTTGCTAGATGTTCTCCCAGCTGAATCTTTTCAAAATTTCTTGCTTTTTCAGCCATTTGTTGCCCCCATGCCAACTTTTTTGAGACCTGTAGCAGGCATCAAATTTGAAATGAACTCATTTAGTGGATAAAAGTGTAAAATTTCTCCGTTTAAGCATTTGTTATGTTATCTATGTTCTGTTGTGAATAAAATATTGGCTCATGTGATTTGAAAGTCTTTTAGTTTTCATTTTATTTAAATTTAAAAAACATCCCAACATTTCCAGAATTCGGGTTGTAAATAAAAATATAATATATATATATCCAACACACACACACACACACACACATTTACCAACTTGTATGTGATTTATATATATATATATATATATATATATATATATATATAATGTGTGTGTGTGTGTGTGTATATACTGTACACACACACACACACACACATATATATATATACACATTTACCAACTCAGATATGATTAATCGCGATTAATCGATTTGCACAATTACACAAAAACATCTCAGAAAAGTGCAGAAAATACTCCTCATCAGTGTTTTTTTGGCCATTTTTTGTGCATATTTTAAAGTTACAGTCCTAATTTTACAATGTCGAGACACCTTGAAACTAACATTGACATTATTAATTTCCTTTTTTACAGCTCGTGTTTTAAAGCATGTCTTTTGTGTACAGATGATAACATCACTGTTTGCTAAAGTGCGTATCTTTTACTAACTTCTGCTGGTCTTTAGAGACGATTTGATGCACAACCTAATTATGGTAAAACAATGGTGTCCTTATAAACAGGTAGGGTGCCGGCACATCAGGCAACCTAGATAGATATTTAGGGGAGCTTTGTTTCTTGGCTTGCGGCCATATCTTGATGACATTGTAGCTCTGTCCTCCAAACAGTATGATGCAATGAAAGACAATCTTCCACACAGCAGTGAGCGGCCCTGCTCTGAGAGATACCTCACTACCTACATTATTCCTATGCAAGCGAGTCCCTCTATTGTGCAGTTGTTCTCTACATATGTAGCAACAGAAGAATGCAGTAAAACTACAAGGATATTCACCTGGTGAAACATGCATACCGGGTGCTGACGCTGCCAAGGCTGGCCACAGTAAAGACTGGCATCCATTTACATCGTGCTTGACTGAACGGATTCTCAGATTACAGGAAATGCAAACACTGGCCTCCGGGCCGGCACTTTCAGTGTGCTTGTCTTACATAACCACAAATTGCTGGGCATTTACAAGCTGGAGGTTCCATTGTTTCAGCTCTATGTTCATATTTTAGGGTTGTAAACAGAAAACGAGATTTTGTAATGTTAGGATTTGTTTTACAGCCCTGGTATTTCCTCATGAATTGGAACTTGAAATGTGCATTTTTTGTTGCATTAGACTTTAGTCAGGTTAGACACCATTTTGAATTAAATGTAAATGAAAACGAGATAGATGTACAATGGCACGCACTGTATAAAGGTCCTAGATCACGTCATTTTCACAACTCACAACTTTTAAGTTTTTGTCTAGTGAACATTTTTTGTCAGGAAGATGTTTTGTCAGCTGAACAATCTGTATGTTGGTAAACTGTATTTCCTCACAGAGTCACAGCCTTGTTTTCATTCATGTCAAAAATTAAATATGGCGCTACCCTGACTAATGTCTATTGCTGCTGTTTACGTAACAGGAAAAGTCTCAAAGCTAAAGCAATGATGCCATTAACTTTTTATTTTAATTTATTTTTAGATAACTATATCTATCAATTATATTTTTCAGTAGGGGGATTGTAGTGCAGCAAAAAATAATTTTTCTGCAAACGCATCAACTTGAATTTCTTTGAATTGCAATTCAATTAATTCCTCCTTCTGTCATTCCAGTTCATGTTCCAATTCAACTTCCTGTGTTATGTGGCCAGTTCAATTTAACTTCACACTCATTGCCTGAAAGCAAATTCTTATATTCAGAATTTTGCACAACCTTGTCATAGCACTCAGATTGTATATCTTCCAGTCTCATTCAAACACTGCAGTGGATGACAGACATCATTGTGCCAGGAACCCACTGTGGCGTGCTGCTGATGTGTTTCCTGTATGGCACTGGCCTCTGGGCGCAGAAATGGGTTTCTCATTTTGTCCTTGACTACAGATTATGGGGAAACCAGTGCCAGGCCGCAGCATGAAACGCCTTGCAGAGCAACAAAGACACTGCTGGAGATATTTGGAGAAACCATGTCAATACTGCATGAGCATGTGCTTGGGTTTGTGCATGTCTGATCACTCAGAACATACTTAAAATTAGTATATATCAAGTACCAAAAAGATCAGCCATTTTCCATATTCAATCTTACTCATATTAAAGCAACATTGTGAGTTTTTTTGTAACATGAGCTCTATGGACCACATCTTTGGCCTGCTGTCAATTACTACAGACAGTAAACAAACAGGAAACACATTTACAGTAAAACACTTATAATGGTAAGCTTGCAGCACAGGAAATAAATATTTAAAATATGCGACTTTGCCCTTTTGAAAGTATAGACAAACCACATTAAACGTGTTAGCTTGTAATTGTTGATAAAATCACTTAGCATACCAAGTTGAATCCAATCTTTCAGCTCATGTCACCATCAGCTTAAACAGTAAACATGGTTACTTCTGCTTGTTATCTGAGTAAGGGTAGGAGGAAGGGACATATAGAAGGTGATTTAGCTATCAGTTGCCTAAGAAGTACACTGAAAAAAAAAGTGTGTTGAATTTACATGATTTAATAGTGTACATCGGTCCCACATGAATCAATTAAGTTATACAAATATAATTTGTTAATGTAACTTCAACATGATGAAATTAAGTAATTTTTAAGTGACCCAATTAAGTAGTCTCAAAGTGAATTTTGTAAGGTTCATTGATTGGTGATTCATTCTTTCAAAATATTCTTTCATCCAATATGTTCTTTCATTCACTTCTACTTCATATATGTGTTATGTAATTGATTCATTAAACCGGACTAAATAGTCAACAGCCTATTAGTTAACTATAGTGCACACACTAGCACATTAAATGTTAGCTTTCAGCACAAAGCTGAATTTAAATATGAAGCACCAGCCCACAGCCTAAGCAAATGCCCCACTCTTCTCTACAATGGTAACCCAGTGAAATTTAAAACATTCTAATAGTTGCAATATAAGTGAACACTGAACACTATTAAACACTATCAAGCATCCCCCGTTTTCATCTTAATGCAAAACACATAAAACAACATCAAATTTTTAAACATTTTCTCTCTTTATCCAGCCATGTGCAATGCATGATGGGAACTAACAAGCACCGCCCATTTTCAGTTAATGGAACAAAATTCATTCATGTAATCCCAACACAAACGGATTAAGTAAACTTCAATGCTAGATCTATTTACGTGGATTAAACACGATGAAATTAAGTTAGGACAAAATGTGTAGGAATTGTGTTGCTTTAGCTCATTTTAATTAAGTAATTTGAACAAGCAGCATAAATCATTTTTTTCAGTGTAGGCCTAATGTTTACATGAGGCAGCCTCCACCCACAGGAAGTTCATCTGCCTAGAAAAGTGCTTTAGGCAACTGCAACAGCTCGTTTAAGTGCTTTAACAAAATGACGAGCATCCCATTTATTTATTTAAACACTGCTAGCCAGCTAGGCATTCATCATAAGTGTATTCACTGCAGGTTTTCCATCCATCCATGCATCCATACATGCATCCATCCATCCATACATACATGCATCCATCCATCCATCCATCCATACATACATGCATCCTCCATCCATCCATCCATCCATCCACACATGCATCCATCTATCCATACATCCATCCATCCACACATGCATCCATCTATCCATACATCCATACATCCATCCATCCACACATGCATCCATACATTCATCCATCCATCCACCCACCCATCCATCCATCCATCCACCCACCCACACATGCATCCATACATCCATCCATGTATCATCAATTCATCCATCCATCAATCAATCTATCCAGCCACACATGCATCCATCTATCATCCATCCATACATACCTACATACATGCATCATCCATCCATCCATACATGCATCCATATATCCATACATCTATACATACAAACATGCATGCATCCATCCATCCATTCATCCACACATGCATCCATACATCCATCCATACATGCATCCATCAATCCATCCATCCATCCATACATGCATCCATCTATCCATCAATTAATCCATCCATCCATACATAGGTGTTTCATAAACTCCATCTCAACTTACCACTCATTCTGTGATGGAAATGAAAGTGGTGGAAATGTTTTATTATTATTATTATTATTATTATTATTATTAAAATACATATTTTAAACATTTTTGTATAAAATGGCTGACTCCTTTGCTAAAGCAAAATTAAATAAATATTAAGTATTTAATTATTATATAATTTTATAATTCATTTTTTGTATCATTTGAGGAACAGTCATAATTTGTGAAAACGTACAGTATGTAAATCATTTTCAAACAGTAAATATTAAAATTTTGTTTATGAGTTTTTGATAATTTCACTCTTAATTTAAAAAATCTAACATTTTAACAATTCATACTTTAAGTTTAAAAAAGTCTGGGCAATTCTAAAACAATAAAATCCACATAAAAGTGGAAAAATTGGCATGGAAAATTGTCACATAACAAAAAAAAAGTTGTTGAAATCTGTTTTAATGCTACAAAACCCCCCAGGACATAAAAGTGCCTGTAGTTGTCTGTGTAACTGACAGCAGGGCACATGTGTTGTACGTAGCCATTAAGTTGAAAATAACCCTTACTTTTCCTTGAATTGGGATGGTGTCCATTACTTTGTTGAACTTCTAAATTGTGAAACATGAAGACAGCATCCAAGTATGATGTAGTAGTTTAGTCTGTACCAGACTGACCACACTGAGATCATAATGAAATAGTAGCTCTCATGGGGTGTGTCCTTCTTAAACCCGCTGCATACTGTCATCTGCAGGACAAAACCTATTTTAGTCATTTAAGTCGATGAGTTACTGTCACTACAACTTTGCACTGACACTTAAAAGGATAGTGCACCAAAAAATTAAAGGGTTCACCCAAAAATGAAAATTCTGTCATCATTTACTCACCCTCATGTCGTTCAAAACCTATAAGACTTTCGTTCATCTTCGGAACACAAATGAAGATATTTTCTGAGATCTGAGAGATTTCTGTCCCTCCATTGACAGTCTACGCAACTACCACTTTGACGCTTCAAAAAGTTCATAAAGAGATCGTAAAACTAATCCATATGAATCTAAAGAGACACCATCACTTTATATGATGAACAGATTGAATTTAGGCTTTTATTTACATGAAAACATTGATCAGCGAACATAAACAGAAGAAAAAAATTGGACTAAACCGCTCGATTCATATGGATTACTTTAACGATCTCTTTATGAACTTTTTGAAGTTTCAAAATGGTAGTTGCGTAGATGTCAGTGGATGGACAGAAATCTCTCAGATTTCATTAGAAAATATCATCATTTGTGTTCCGAATATGAACAAAAGTCTGGAACGACATGAGGGTGAGTAAATAATGACAGAATTTTCATGGAAAGGGTGAACTATCCTTTTAATTTATGTGATCATTTACTCACCCTCATGTCATTACAAATCCAAATAGTATTATTTTATGTGGAAATTTTGGAAGAATGGTTATGCAGTAAGGCTCTCCTATACCTACTATTCCTTTAAAGTCACAGGGCATAGCACTTTGAGTCAGAATATGGTGTTTTTTTAATAAAGATTTTATCATTATCCCTGCTGCACCCTAAAGGTAACACCTCTTAAATAATCTCCACGTTCAAACATGCTTCACATGCTCCAAATAAGTCTCTTTTCTGCAAGATATCGACTGAAGATTGCTTTTTGCCTTGCTGTAAATAACAATCAGAGACATTTGTGCTTACACACCCGAATTGCTGTCATGCTGTGCGCTTGCATCTGAGTGCTAAACCCATCAGTCGACATCTCAGCCTAGCAGCCGATGGGGATTCCTGTTTGGACGTGTGATATAGGTCAACAGCAAAGCCGTGTGGAGCACCAGCCACTCAATATGGTTCGGTACGTGTCGTTTTGTCCATGACCCACTTGCAGATCGAAGGAACACAGTGTTCCCCTATCGCTCCAGTTGCTATGGTAACACGGCGGGAGAGAGACGCAGGCCGTGGACATCATTTATGCTGCCAGGCAGGGATGTGAGCAAGAGGAGAGTGACAGAGGAATAGAGACAGACTAACACACAGCGATCAATACATCTACATGGGAGTAGATTTATGAAATCCCATGAGGGGAATCCAGAACTCCCATTCATAAAACCACAGTTGCACATGCCAATTAGTGTTTCAACCAAAAGAGCCTTTTCTGCCAGTGGAGAGAATGAACTCAGCAGCCTTACATATAAATAAAGGCTTTTCCACTCATCTGAATGGGGTAGAGCAGAATGGACAAAGCACCAGGATGGCCGAGTGGCTAACCCTGTAAACATAAAAAATTGTCAGAAAAATATGGGGGGGTTTTTTGTTGTTTTTTTAATTGAACAGTTTATTGAACCTTAGACTAATTATTTAATTATTTATTCTGCATATGTGTTTTTTTGTTGTTGTTGTTGAGTATCATTTGATTCATCAGGCTTTTTTTTTTTTTGGCTCATTTAGTATAATATAGAGAATATATAATCTGAACGACTGATGTGAGAAATTTGTGAACATTGATCGGCTGAAAGTAAATTTGTCTAGATGAACGCAAACATGAAAATCATACTTACTTGTCGCAGCCCTAACATATAACCAGGATGGCCGAGTGGTTAAGGTGTTGGACTGATTCTGCCTTCACGTGCTATCAGAAATTTGATAATTCCCACTTCTGAAGTCGTGATTATGAGCTCATAGCATTCAAGTTTTGAAATGGGAGGGCATTCATGTGCAATTTTTACCTAGGAAACTCGAATTTACGATAATCCCGAAATCCAGAACGCAAACATGAAAATCATACTTACTTGTCACATTCCTAACATATAACCAGGATGGCCGAGTGGTTAAGGCGGTGGATTTAAGATCCAATGGATGAATGTCTTTCCTGGTAGGGGCTAATCTTTAAAACATCTGAACGACTGATGTGAGAAATCTGTGAACATTGATTGGCTGAGAGTAAATGCATCTATATAAACACAGACATGAAAATCATAGTAACTTGTCCCTTACGGACAAGGCGCTGGACTTAAGATCCAATGGACAAATGTCCTCGTGGGTTCGAACCCCGTTCCTGGTAGAGCCTAGTCCTTAAAACATTTCAACGAGTGATGTGAGAAATCTGTGAAAATAGTTAGTATAGTTAGTAGTCAAAACCTTAGAATATAACCAGGATGGCCGAGTGGTTAAGGCGTTGGACTTAAGATCCAATGGACAAATGTCCTCGTGGGTTCGAACCCCACTCCTGGTAGTGGCTAATCTTTAACACATCTGAACGACTGATGTGAGAAATTTGTGAACATTGATTGGCTGAGTGTAAATTTGTCTAGATGAACACGGACATAAAAATCATAGTAGTCACAACCTTAAAATATAACCAGGATCACCGAGTGGTTAAGGCGTTGGACTTAAGATCCAATGGATGAATGTCCTCGTAGGTTCGAACCCCACTCCTGGTAGGGGCTAATCTTTATCACAACTGATGTGAGAAATTTGTGAACATTGATCATTATGAACATTGAACATTGATGGCCGAGTGGTTAAGGCGTTGGACTTAAGATCCAATGGACAAATGTCCTCGTGGGTTCGAACCCCACTCCTGGTAGGGGCTAATCTTTAAAACATCTGAATGACTGATGTGAGAAATTTGTGAACATTGATCGGCTGAGAGTAAATTTGTCTAGATGAACGCAAACATGAAAATCATACTTACTTGTCGCAGCCCTAACATATAACCAGGATGGCCGAGTGGTTAAGGTGTTGGACTGATTCTGCCTTCACATGCAATCAGAAATTTGGTAATTCCCACTTCTGAAGTCATGATTATGAGCTCATAGCATTCAAGTTTTGAAATGGGAGGCCGTTCATGTGCAATTTTTACCTAGGAAACTCGAATTTACGATAATCCCGAAATCCCGAAAGCAAACATGAAAATCATACTTACTTGTCACATCCCTAACATATAACCAGGATGGCCAAGTGGTTAAGGCGTTGGACTTAAGATCCAATGGATGAATGTCTTTCCTGGTAGGGGCTAATCTTTAAAACATCTGAACGACTGATGTGAGAAATCTGTGAACATTGATTGGCTGAGAGTAAATGCATCTATATAAACACAGACATGAAAATCATAGTAACTTGTCCCTTACGGACAAGGCGCTGGACTTAAGATCCAATGGACAAATGTCCTCGTGGGTTCGAACCCCGTTCCTGGTAGAGCCTAGTCTTTAAAACATTTCAACGAGTGATGTGAGAAATCTGTGAAAATAGTTAGTATAGTTAGTAGTCAAAACCTTAAAATATAACCAGGATGGCCGAGTGGTTAAGGCGTTGGACTTAAGATCCAATGGACAAATGTCCTCGTGGGTTCGAACCCCACTCCTGGTAGCGGCTAGTCTTTAATTCATCTGAATGACTGATGTGAGAAATTTGTGACCATTGATTGGCTGAGTGTAAATTTGTCTAGATGAACACGGACATAAAAATCATAGTAGTCACAACCTCAAAATATAACCAGGATCACCGACTGGTTAAGGCGTTGGACTTAAGATCCAATGGATGAATGCCCTCGTGGGTTCGAACCCCACTCCTGGTAGGGGCTAATCTTTATCACAACTGATGTGAGAAATTTGTGAACATTGATCGGCTGAAAGTAAATTTGTCTAGATGAACGCAAACATGAAAATCATACTTACTTGTCGCAGCCCTAACATATAACCAGCATGGCCAAGTGGTTAAGGTGTTGGACTGATTCTGCCTTCACGTGCAATCAGAAATTTGATAATTCCCACTTCTGAAGTCATGATTATGAGCTCATAGCATTCAAGTTTTGAAATGGGAGGCCGTTCAAGTGCAATTTTTACCTAGGAAACTCGAATTTACGATAATCCCGAAATCCCAAAAGCAAACATGAAAATCATACTTACTTGTCACATCCCTAACATATAACCAGGATGGCCGAGTGGTTAAGGCGTTGGAATTAAGATCCAATGGATGAATGCCTTTCCTGGTAGGGGCTAATCTTTATCACAACTGATGTGAGAAATCTGTGAACATTGATTGGCTGAAAGTAAATTTGTCTAGATGAACACGGACATGAAAATCACAGTTAGTAGTCACAGCCTTAACATCTAACCAGGATGGCCGAGTGGTTAAGGCGTTGGACTTAAGATCCAATGGACAAATGTCCTCGTGGGTTCGAACCCCACTCCTGGTAGGGGCTAATCTTTAAAACATCTGAATGACTGATGTGAGAAATTTGTGAACATTGATCGGCTGAGAGTAAATTTGTCTAGATAAACGCAAACATGAAAATCATACTTACTTGTCGCAGCCCTAACATATAACCAGGATGGCCGAGTGGTTAAAGTGTTGGACTGATTCTGCCTTCACATGCAATCAGAAATTTGGTAATTCCCACTTCTGAAGTCATGATTATGAGCTCATAGCATTCAAGTTTTGAAATGGGAGGCCGTTCATGTGCAATTTTTACCTAGGAAACTCGAATTTACGATAATCCCGAAATCCCGAAAGCAAACATGAAAATCATACTTACTTGTCACATCCCTAACATATAACCAGGATGGCCAAGTGGTTAAGGCGTTGGACTTAAGATCCAATGGATGAATGTCTTTCCTGGTAGGGGCTAATCTTTAAAACATCTGAACGACTGATGTGTGAAATTTGTGAACATTGATCGGCTGAAAGTAAATTTGTCTAGATGAACGCAAACATGAAAATCATACTTGTCGCAGCCCTAACATATAACCAGGATGGCCGAGTGGTTAAGGTGTTGGACTGATTCTGCCTTCATGTGCTATCAGAAATTTGATAATTCCCACTTCTGAAGTCATGATTATGAGCTCACAGCATCCAAGTTTTGAAATGGGAGGCCGTTCATGTGCAATTTTTACCTAGGAAACTCGAATTTACGATAATCCCGAAATCCCGAAAGCAAACATGAAAATCATACTTACTTGTCACATTCCTAACCTATAACCAGGATGGCCGAGTGGTTAAGGCGGTGGATTTAAGATCCAATGGATGAATGTCTTTCCTGGTAGGGGCTAATCTTTAAAACATCTGAAGGACTGATGTGAGAAATCTGTGAACATTGATTGGCTGAGAGTAAATGCATCTATATAAACACAGACATGAAAATCATAGTAACTTGTCCCTTACGGACAAGGCGCTGGACTTAAGATCCAATGGACAAATGTCCTCGTGGGTTCGAACCCCGTTCCTGGTAGAGCCTAGTCTTTAAAACATTTCAACGAGTGATGTGAGAAATCTGTGAAAATAGTTAGTATAGTTAGTAGTCAAAACCTTAAAATATAACCAGGATGGCCGAGTGGTTAAGGCGTTGGACTTAAGATCCAATGGACAAATGTCCTCGTGGGTTCGAACCCCACTCCTGGTAGCGGCTAGTCTTTAATTCATCTGAATGACTGATGTGAGAAATTTGTGAACATTGATTGGCTGAGTGTAAATTTGTCTAGATGAACACGGACATAAAAATCATAGTAGTCACAACCTCAAAATATAACCAGGATCACCGACTGGTTAAGGCGTTGGACTTAAGATCCAATGGATGAATGCCCTCGTGGGTTCGAACCCCACTCCTGGTAGGGGCTAATCTTTATCACAACTGATGTGAGAAATTTGTGAACATTGATCGGCTGAAAGTAAATTTGTCTAGATGAACGCAAACATGAAAATCATACTTACTTGTCGCAGCCCTAACATATAACCAGCATGGCCAAGTGGTTAAGGTGTTGGACTGATTCTGCCTTCACGTGCAATCAGAAATTTGATAATTCCCACTTCTGAAGTCATGATTATGAGCTCATAGCATTCAAGTTTTGAAATGGGAGGCCGTTCAAGTGCAATTTTTACCTAGGAAACTCGAATTTACGATAATCCCGAAATCCCAAAAGCAAACATGAAAATCATACTTACTTGTCACATCCCTAACATATAACCAGGATGGCCGAGTGGTTAAGGCGTTGGAATTAAGATCCAATGGATGAATGCCTTTCCTGGTAGGGGCTAATCTTTATCACAACTGATGTGAGAAATCTGTGAACATTGATTGGCTGAAAGTAAATTTGTCTAGATGAACACGGACATGAAAATCACAGTTAGTAGTCACAGCCTTAACATGTAACCAGGATGGCCGAGTGGTTAAGGCGTTGGACTTAAGATCCAATGGACAAATGTCCTCGTGGGTTCGAACCCCACTCCTGGTAGGGGCTAATCTTTATCACAACTGATGTGAGAAATTTGTGAACATTGATCGGCTGAGAGTAAATTTGTCTAGATGAACGCAAACATGAAAATCATACTTACTTGTCGCAGCCCTAACATATAACCAGGATGGCCGAGTGGTTAAGGTGTTGGACTGATTCTGCCTTCACATGCAATCAGAAATTTGATAATTCCCACTTCTGAAGTCATGATTATGAGCTCATAGCATTCAAGTTTTGAAATGGGAGGCCGTTCATGTGCAATTTTTACCTAGGAAACTCGAATTTACGATAATCCCGAAATCCCGAAAGCAAACATGAAAATCATACTTACTTGTCACATTCCTAACATATAACCAGGATGGCCGAGTGGTTAAGGCGGTGGATTTAAGATCCAATGGATGAATGTCTTTCCTGGTAGGGGCTAATCTTTAAAACATCTGAAGGACTGATGTGAGAAATCTGTGAACATTGATTGGCTGAGAGTAAATGCATCTATATAAACACAGACATGAAAATCATAGTAACTTGTCCCTTACGGACAAGGCGCTGGACTTAAGATCCAATGGACAAATGTCCTCGTGGGTTCGAACCCCGTTCCTGGTAGAGCCTAGTCTTTAAAACATTTCAACGAGTGATGTGAGAAATCTGTGAAAATAGTTAGTATAGTTAGTAGTCAAAACCTTAAAATATAACCAGGATGGCCGAGTGGTTAAGGCGTTGGACTTAAGATCCAATGGACAAATGTCCTCGTGGGTTCGAACCCCACTCCTGGTAGCGGCTAGTCTTTAATTCATCTGAATGACTGATGTGAGAAATTTGTGAACATTGATTGGCTGAGAGTAAATTTGTCTAGATGAACACGGACATAAAAATCATAGTAGTCACAACCTTAAAATGTAACCAGGATCACCGAGTGGTTAAGGCGTTGGACTTAAGATCCAATGGATGAATGTCCTCGTGGGTTCGACCCCACTCCTGGTAGGGGCTAATCTTTATCACAACTGATGTGAGAAATCTGTGAACATTGATTGGCTGAAAGTAAATTTGTCTAGATGAACACGGACATGAAAATCATACTTACTTGTCGCAGCCCTAACATATAACCAGCATGGCCAAGTGGTTAAGGTGTTGGACTGATTCTGCCTTCACGTGCAATCAGAAATTTGATAATTCCCACTTCTGAAGTCATGATTATGAGCTCATAGCATTCAAGTTTTGAAATGGGAGGCCGTTCAAGTGCAATTTTTACCTAGGAAACTCGAATTTACGATAATCCCGAAATCCCAAAAGCAAACATGAAAATCATACTTACTTGTCACATCCCTAACATATAACCAGGATGGCCGAGTGGTTAAGGCGTTGGAATTAAGATCCAATGGATGAATGCCTTTCCTGGTAGGGGCTAATCTTTATCACAACTGATGTGAGAAATCTGTGAACATTGATTGGCTGAAAGTAAATTTGTCTAGATGAACACGGACATGAAAATCACAGTTAGTAGTCACAGCCTTAACATCTAACCAGGATGGCCGAGTGGTTAAGGCGTTGGACTTAAGATCCAATGGACAAATGTCCTCGTGGGTTCGAACCCCACTCCTGGTAGGGGCTAATCTTTAAAACATCTGAATGACTGATGTGAGAAATTTGTGAACATTGATCGGCTGAGAGTAAATTTGTCTAGATAAACGCAAACATGAAAATCATACTTACTTGTCGCAGCCCTAACATATAACCAGGATGGCCGAGTGGTTAAAGTGTTGGACTGATTCTGCCTTCACATGCAATCAGAAATTTGGTAATTCCCACTTCTGAAGTCATGATTATGAGCTCATAGCATTCAAGTTTTGAAATGGGAGGCCGTTCATGTGCAATTTTTACCTAGGAAACTCGAATTTACGATAATCCCGAAATCCCGAAAGCAAACATGAAAATCATACTTACTTGTCACATCCCTAACATATAACCAGGATGGCCAAGTGGTTAAGGCGTTGGACTTAAGATCCAATGGATGAATGTCTTTCCTGGTAGGGGCTAATCTTTAAAACATCTGAACGACTGATGTGTGAAATTTGTGAACATTGATCGGCTGAAAGTAAATTTGTCTAGATGAACGCAAACATGAAAATCATACTTGTCGCAGCCCTAACATATAACCAGGATGGCCGAGTGGTTAAGGTGTTGGACTGATTCTGCCTTCATGTGCTATCAGAAATTTGATAATTCCCACTTCTGAAGTCATGATTATGAGCTCACAGCATCCAAGTTTTGAAATGGGAGGCCGTTCATGTGCAATTTTTACCTAGGAAACTCGAATTTACGATAATCCCGAAATCCCGAAAGCAAACATGAAAATCATACTTACTTGTCACATTCCTAACCTATAACCAGGATGGCCGAGTGGTTAAGGCGGTGGATTTAAGATCCAATGGATGAATGTCTTTCCTGGTAGGGGCTAATCTTTAAAACATCTGAAGGACTGATGTGAGAAATCTGTGAACATTGATTGGCTGAGAGTAAATGCATCTATATAAACACAGACATGAAAATCATAGTAACTTGTCCCTTACGGACAAGGCGCTGGACTTAAGATCCAATGGACAAATGTCCTCGTGGGTTCGAACCCCGTTCCTGGTAGAGCCTAGTCTTTAAAACATTTCAACGAGTGATGTGAGAAATCTGTGAAAATAGTTAGTATAGTTAGTAGTCAAAACCTTAAAATATAACCAGGATGGCCGAGTGGTTAAGGCGTTGGACTTAAGATCCAATGGACAAATGTCCTCGTGGGTTCGAACCCCACTCCTGGTAGCGGCTAGTCTTTAATTCATCTGAATGACTGATGTGAGAAATTTGTGACCATTGATTGGCTGAGTGTAAATTTGTCTAGATGAACACGGACATAAAAATCATAGTAGTCACAACCTCAAAATATAACCAGGATCACCGACTGGTTAAGGCGTTGGACTTAAGATCCAATGGATGAATGCCCTCGTGGGTTCGAACCCCACTCCTGGTAGGGGCTAATCTTTATCACAACTGATGTGAGAAATTTGTGAACATTGATCGGCTGAAAGTAAATTTGTCTAGATGAACGCAAACATGAAAATCATACTTACTTGTCGCAGCCCTAACATATAACCAGCATGGCCAAGTGGTTAAGGTGTTGGACTGATTCTGCCTTCACGTGCAATCAGAAATTTGATAATTCCCACTTCTGAAGTCATGATTATGAGCTCATAGCATTCAAGTTTTGAAATGGGAGGCCGTTCAAGTGCAATTTTTACCTAGGAAACTCGAATTTACGATAATCCCGAAATCCCAAAAGCAAACATGAAAATCATACTTACTTGTCACATCCCTAACATATAACCAGGATGGCCGAGTGGTTAAGGCGTTGGAATTAAGATCCAATGGATGAATGCCTTTCCTGGTAGGGGCTAATCTTTATCACAACTGATGTGAGAAATCTGTGAACATTGATTGGCTGAAAGTAAATTTGTCTAGATGAACACGGACATGAAAATCACAGTTAGTAGTCACAGCCTTAACATCTAACCAGGATGGCCGAGTGGTTAAGGCGTTGGACTTAAGATCCAATGGACAAATGTCCTCGTGGGTTCGAACCCCACTCCTGGTAGGGGCTAATCTTTAAAACATCTGAATGACTGATGTGAGAAATTTGTGAACATTGATCGGCTGAGAGTAAATTTGTCTAGATAAACGCAAACATGAAAATCATACTTACTTGTCGCAGCCCTAACATATAACCAGGATGGCCGAGTGGTTAAAGTGTTGGACTGATTCTGCCTTCACATGCAATCAGAAATTTGGTAATTCCCACTTCTGAAGTCATGATTATGAGCTCATAGCATTCAAGTTTTGAAATGGGAGGCCGTTCATGTGCAATTTTTACCTAGGAAACTCGAATTTACGATAATCCCGAAATCCCGAAAGCAAACATGAAAATCATACTTACTTGTCACATCCCTAACATATAACCAGGATGGCCAAGTGGTTAAGGCGGTGGACTTAAGATCCAATGGATGAATGTCTTTCCTGGTAGGAGCTAATCTTTAAAACATCTGAACGACTGATGTGAGAAATTTGTGAACACTGATTGGCGGAAAGTAAATTTGTCTAGATGAACGCGGACATGAAAATCACAGTTAGTAGTCACAACCTTAAAATATAACCAGGATCACCGAGTGGTTAAGGCGTTGGACTTAAGATCCAATGGACAAATGTCCTCGTGGGTTCAAACCCCACTCCTGGTAGGGGCTAATCTTTAAAACATCTGAACGACTGATGTGTGAAATTTGTGAACATTGATCGGCTGAAAGTAAATTTGTCTAGATGAACGCAAACATGAAAATCATACTTACTTGTCACAGCCCTAACATATAACCAGGATGGCCGAGTGGTTAAGGTGTTGGACTGATTCTGCCTTCACATGCAATCAGAAATTTGATAATTCCCACTTTTGAAGTCATGATTATGAGCTCATAGCATTCAAGTTTTGAAATGGGAGGCCGTTCATGTGCAATTTTTACCTAGGAAACTCAAATTTACGATAATCCCGAAATCCCGAAAGCAAACATGAAAATCATACTTACTTGTCACATCCCTAACATATAACCAGGATGGCCAAGTGGTTAAGGCGTTGGACTTAAGATCCAATGGATGAATGTCTTTCCTGGTAGGGGCTAATCTTTAAAACATCTGAACGACTGATGTGAGAAATTTGTGAACACTGATTGGCGGAAAGTAAATTTGTCTAGATGAACGCGGACATGTAGTCACAACCTTAAAACAACCAGGATGGCCGAGTGGTTAAGGTGTTGGACTTAAGATCCAATGGACAAATGTCCTCGTGGGTTCAAACCCCACTCCTGGTAGCGGCTAATCTTTATCACGACTGATGTGAGAAATTTGTGAACATTGATTGGCTGAGAGTAAATTTGTCTAGATGAACGCGGACATAAAAATCACAGTTAGTAGTCACAACCTTAAACCATAACCAGGATGGCCGAGTGGTTAAGGCGTTGGACTTAAGATCCAATGGATGAATGTCCTCGTGGGTTCGAACCCCACTCCTGGTAGGGGCTAATCTTTAAAACGACTGATGTGAGAAATTTGTGAACATTTATTGGCTGAAAGTACATTTGTCTAGATTGGCTGAGAGTAAATGCATCTATATAAACACAGACATGAAAATCATAGAAATTTGTGAACATGACTTTTATTTTAATGAAATCAAAATAGCTGTACATCAGTAGATGCACCGTATATATCAGAAATGGGGGACATTTGTTTGCATTTGTTTTGTGAATTCGCCGCAATGGATATCGAGCACTTTAATCCATGTCTCAGCTTATTAAAAAGCATAAAGCAAACAAGCCATATGTTCTGGCTTAATCTTCATTTACTCTTTGTGGATTTCAGTGTATATTGACATTGAGTCACTGTTCATCCTTCTCACGTGGATTTTCTGAATACATTTGAATGTAATCACTCCAGGGCTCACATCAGGTCTGATGGTGAACTGCTTACCATGCATTCTCTCCGGGAAGGAAGTCTCGTCCCACCGGAATACCGATCAGCTACATTGCACCTGTTGTCTATGCTGAGACATCATCTTTATGGCTGATTAGAGTGGTGATTACTTCCTGATAGGCTGGACCGTTGGGTTTGCTGGGGCTGGTTCTACTGCAGCTCATTAGAAGAAGGCCAGTGAAGTCTTACTAAGCAAAACTTGCAGAAGGTTTAGCCTGCAAAGTGCAGCCAGCAGCAAAAACACAAGAGAGAGAAGAATGAAATTTTTGATATGGTGGTCTCATCATTGTACTATAATCTTCTGGGTTACGCTGTCTTTCTGAAGTTATATGATCCAGTGAGGTAGAAAAACCATCATAATGCCTGTTAAAGGCTATATTCTACACTGTAAAAAAGAATTGTTGGTTTAACCTAAAAAAGTAAGTTACCTGGTTGCCTTAAAATTTTGAGTTCATTGAAATTAAAAATTTGAGTCAATACAATTAAGGCGATTGGTTTAATCAACAGAAACTCAAAATATTATGTTATCTGAATCACATTAATTATTGAAGTTGATTTGACAAAAGAAAAAATGTGATAGATCATGAAAATAATTTTTTATAGCATTTTATTAGTTTATATTAGTTTTTATAGCATTTTTATAGCATTTTATTAGTTTGTTATCTCACTGAAGTCCACTTATGATGTTGGTCAAGGTTTTTTTTGCAACACAAAAAGTGCAAATTAGTTTTGCATGACCATTTTCCACTCTCTCTATCACTTAAAGGCGCAGTAAGCGATTTCTGAGAAACATTATTGATATTTGAAATCAACCCAAACAAACACACCCCTCCCTTCATTGCTCCGCCCCCAAAATGAATGAAGCTCATGCAAAGCTCTCGCCTGATCACAATGCTTCTTTTCCAGTGATATTCCTCTGAGCTTTTCTCTTTTGTAATGTCTCTCAGACATCTCTCTTTCTACAGTCTTTCTTCAAATCTCTCCTCCCGCATCATGTTTGTTTACGCCCCCTCTGCTGATTGGCTACAAGTGTGTTGTGGTGCTTGGTCTGATCCACTTTCAACAGCGTTTCTTTAATACTGAGCTGGCGTTCTGACGTAGAACCTGGAAGCGCTGAACGTAAACAGCGTAAATGACACAGAAGATATTGTTGAATAAAGTCGTTATTTTTGTTTCGTTTTTGCGCACAAACAGTATTCTCATTCCTTCATAAAATGAAGGTTGAACCACTGCAGTCACGTGGACTATTTTAACAATGTCTTTAGTACCTTTCTGGATCTTGAAAGTGGTGGTTAAATTGCTGTCTATGGACGAGTCAGGGAGCTCCCAGATTTCATCAAATATAACTTAATTTGTGTTCTGAAGATGATTGAAGGTCTTACAGGTTTGGAACGACATGAGGGTGAGTAATTAATGACATAATTTTCATTTTTGAGTGAACTAACCCTTTAACCAAAGCAACTTTATGCATTAAATCTGTGCATTTTATCAGTATGTGCATTCCTGAGAATTGAATCAGTGTCCTCGGCATTGCTAGCGCCAGGTTCAACCAGACAAGAAAAAAAAATTGCATAGAAAGGCCTATTTTTCACAATATAATATTTTTAACAAAGAATAAATGACGTTTTCTTGAGCACAAAGCAATACCAAGCTGCACATTATACACAGTTGGAGGGCGTAAGGTGGGCGGTGCAAAAACTGTATGTCATCCTTAAAATAGCCATAAATGAAAGCTAAGGCTGTAATCAGAGAGTCTTACTAATTAATGAAACATGAAGGCAAAAAGGACCCCAAGCAGATTGTGACCTCAATCCTCCTCTGCTTATACGAACTCTCAGTGGAAACACCAACTATGCACAGCGTGACACTTTTCTTGGGTTTAGACTCAAGGGCATCCTTGGATAGCACATGGTGAATCACCTCCGCACCCATCCAGTGGGGTTTCTAGGGATGAGTCATCCTCATTAATGGTCGGCTATTCGGGAACATCCGCGCAGCCGCAGAAAAGCGCATGCACGCTCCGTCTTAGGCGGGATTCCCCTCTCAGCGTGCCTAACAAAACCCCGGCTGTCATGCAGTGCAGCGGATGGAGTCCAGCGACGTTGACGTTTCAGGTAGTTTATCTGCACGATGAGTCATCGACCGTATGGGTGGGTCATTCGCACACACTCAACCTTTATTGCACAGCAGAGATGAACTGTGCAATAATAAGAACATTCAATGAAAGGTTAATGCAATGCATATTTTTTTTCAAGATACATGCGTCCTTGCCACAAAGTAATCCCATCTGCAATAGTAGCAGTCATTTTTCACACATTACCAACACATATATCATCAGGGAAGTCGATAAGAGCCCTAAAGGCATTTAGATGGGCTGGTTTCACAGAGCTATTATTCTGCTGCGGTTTCTTGACATCATTGACATTGAGCCTGTCCTGGCTAATGCTTCCCCAGTCTGTAATGATAACACGTCTGTAAGGATTTGAATGAGAAGACACATTTGTCTTTGGCATGACATATTTCATTATCCATCCAGACCAACCAATATGACACCAAATGCTTGCAAGTTCCTGGCAAGAGCATTGCATCTAAATTAACATTATCATCAAACATGCTAAATAATGTCTTAATAAAATTTAACATAAATACAAAAGAGTTTTGTGAGGGTTAGGTTTAGGATTAAGAGATAGAAAATATTTAAAACATATTTAAAACTACATTAATTTTACATATAAATTATTATCTAATTATTATTATTATTATTTAAAGATATAAAAAATATTTTATATATATATAATTATAATTTATAATATTAATTATATAAAATAATTATATATATAAAATAATAATTCATTTTATTTTATAATTTTTTCAAATTATTTTATTTTAAATTTTAAATTATATCGTATTTTTGACCCTCATAAACTCCCTTATATAAAAATTAAATGCAAATTAAATGTTTTATCCTCAATAAATTTAAATGAGAGCAAGATATTTAACATTTTCTGTCATAAATTAATTAATTAATTAATTAAAACAATTTATGGAGATTTATTTCAAATGGAAATAAAAGTAATTTCCCCACATATGTAAACTAGGAACATTAATGCAAACCCCTTAAAATATAAAAGAAATAGTAAGGAGTAAAAATAGATTATAAAAATGTAGAACAGATTAAAAGAGCATGTGAAAAATTTAGTAAAAATTTTATCATTGTATTTTATATGTAATTGTATTAAATATTGCAAAAAATAGCTATAAAAAGTCCAAATTAAATGCATTGGGTCAATGCTTGTAGAAGATGTTTAGATATAGGAAACAGCATGCAGATTGAATAAAAAACCTCAAAACATATTGTGAAATGAACTGAATTTGCGTGTATGTACACTACTATACACATGAATTGGTGTTTGCATGTGTGTTATATTTCTTTACTGTAGTCAGCATGTGTTGCATCAGTGCTTTTTAAAGTAGATTCATGCTAACTAAACGACCTGTGCTCTCACATCATCGGAGATATAGACTTCATCTAAAAACAACCATGACAACACGCTCATCACCACGGTAACCCGACTCATTGAGCTGCAGAGAGCAAGCCCGCCTAATGAGGGATACAGAGTGTTCCCTCTCCACTCGTGGCTGCGGCACATGGTACGATTCACGCGGCACCTGTTGATTTATACTCTACTGTCAGACAGACACGACACCAGACAGCTCACATCTCACTTCATACATGCACGAGATCCACAGTACAGCGTCTATTTAAGTCTTATCTTTTTCTTCTCGGTGCATTTCAGTGCATTGTTTTAATGGCAGGTAGACCCAGAGGAAAACTGTAGAGATAGCACTTTCATCGCTCAGGAGACGTCATGGAGTCCTAAATTACAGTATGTTTCATTTAAGAATCAGCTTTGTCTCAGATGATTCTACAATTCCTTAGTAAGACACAAATGAGACAATAGAGTTTTTTACATTTGGCAGATGCTTTTATCCAGAGTACTCTGCACAGTGCATTTAGTTCTTGGCATGCATTCAAATTCATAATTATGAAACTCCTAATTACTGCTTTTTAAAGGGGTCCTTGATTATGATTTCACTTTTTTTAAAATTTAGTGTGTTATGTTGCTGTTTGAGCATAAAAAGTTACGACGTTCAAAGTTCAATGCAAAAGGAGATATTTTTTTTTTACAGAAACTGCTTTTTAAGGACTACAACAAATGGCTGGTACGGACTACAATGAGCTTCTTCCTGGGTTGGTGACATCACAAACCCCAAAATTTACATAAACCCTGTACCCGAGAACACGCAACAAAGGGGGTGAGGCCATGTTGAGCTGCTTTAGAGAAGAGGAAGAGTTGTTGTAGTAGAGTGTTGTTACCATGCCTTCATTTTACGCCGGACTGCTTCACAAACGAGGGTCAATTCAACGCTGGATTTGCACAAAAGATTAGCATGACGGCACATGCTAGTCAATGAGTTGAATCAACTCCACAGCAACTACATAAATTTATCCACTAACGTTCAGAAACGTCCAGTTTCATTCTAAAAGTTGTAACTTCTTCCTGAGTCTCTCCATCAGTGTCGACTCCGGTTTGAACAATGTAAGGCTGAACACCGTTACTGAAAATCGTCATTTTGTCTGCGTGAGATTCTCCAGCTTTGTTGTTGTTGAGCAACCGAAGCGCGAGCTGTTAAAGCTCCGCCCTCTTCTGGAAAGGGGGCCGGAGGCAGCAGCTCATTTGCATTTAAAGGGACACACACAAAAATGGCGTGTTTTTGCTCACACCCAAAAAGGGGCAAATTTGACAAGCTATAATAAATGATCTGTGGAGTATTTTGAGCTGAAACTTTACAGACACATTCTGGGGACACCAGAGACTTATATTACATCTTGTAAAAGGAGCATTATAGGTCACCTTTAATAGTTAGTAAGGTAGTTGTTAAGTTTAGGTATTGGGTAGGATTAAGGGTTGTAGAATATTGTCGTGCAGAATATGGCATTAATATGTGTTTTATAAGTACTAACAAATAGCCAATATCCTAGTAATATGCATGCTAATAAGCAACTAGTAAATAGTGAGAATTGGAGCCTAAAGTGTTACCAAAAGTCAAAAGACAAAAACAGACTTGTGTCATAATAATGACTTAGTATCCACCTTATTCCTACGCCCCATGACGCTTTGCGCGAATTATGGGTGTAACTTCCGTTAAGCTGTAAACAGTCAGTGAAAGGCTCCATGAACGCAATAATACGTTTTATTTTTAAACTGGGTACAATGAGATGACATTATTCTACTCATCCTTCAACCAACGAACATTAAAAGGACATTTAAAAGTGTAAAAGCATCAACAAGGTACTTTCAACAGGCCATGAAAAAGTGTGATTCTTTCCACAGCAATAACGGACGGGTTAAATATAACTATAGTGATATATATCTGTATTATACGTTGCCTTAATAAAAAATGTTCATGAACTTCAGCATTGCGTGATACTATTTCAAAGTGATTTCCATCATTTTTACAGATAATAAATTGTATTTACCTGTATAAACAAACCTGGAAAGAGACGTGAGGCTTTGAGGAGAAAAACGAGAGATTCTTCGTGCATTCCAGTGAATTATTAATGGGATATATCGTAAATTAAATATCGGGAGAACAGACCACAAATGTGCAGTATATGTTGTCCTTTTTCATACTATTAAAGCGGTATGCAAAGGGACAAAATAAAATAATCACGAGGATAGAAAGCAGCGACTGAAATGAGCTCTTGCCATAGATATTCTTATAACGTTACGTTAAAATACGAAGCGTTACATTATTCTCATGATCTGAAAATAAAACATGAAAGAAAAATTGACAGCTCATTCAGTCAAACTGACGGATAAGCTTTATTTGTAGGGCAACCTTATGATTTGAAACGATTCGTTTCAGTCTTTTTAAATGGAAGTTCCCCAAACCGGAAGTGGAACCCATAATTCGAAACGCAGTAGGCTAGTCAGGAATAAGGTGGATAGCAGTTCTGATTTTTGTCATTATTCCAACTTCTTATCTCATAATTAGGACTTTTCATCATAATTTTGATTTTTTATGTCATATTTATGATTCGCCAAAGCATGATTTTGTTTTTTCTTATATGGCAGAAATCATCTTCCATAGATTCAATCTCATGAGGACTGTGACAAAAGAAAGCTATAAAAAGATGTTTATGTTCACATGGACATTTGTTGTCTTCAAAGCAAATCTGAGAACAATCTCAGCCATTATCGAGATCTTTTCTGACACTCCAAAGGAGAAACATGTGAGATTACTAGGATCTTTTGAAGAGCAAACATAAGCAGAAGTCTCAGTTTGTTCTCCGTTTCATCTAATTGCATTGGAGAAACAACTGTGATTTTTCTGTCCTAAAGCTTATGGAGCTCAGTATAAGTTCTGGTGAAAACTCAAGAGGGTTGGTGCAGATGTTGGCCGTAAACCTTCAAGCTTATATGACCTGCTGCAGAGATTGATATCTGCAGTAATTTGAGTGGTTTTCTGCCCCGCGCAAGACGTGGCATGAAGTCAAGCCTCATTACAAGTATTAGTCAAACATTTATTCCTGCTGTTTGAAAGATCAAAAACAGCCACATAAACAGTCGTGTGGGACCGATTTACTGGACATTTCTCTCCTGGAAGGCATTACTGATAATTCAACAGCATAAACAATTTAGAAAATAATCCTGTCACAATTCAACAATAGCATACATGTCTTTTTTTATCTGTGCATGACTGTAATCGTGTCTGCTTCCCCCGCACGCATGGATGATGTCATTGTTGGCAGAAGGCAGCGCTTGTGATTATTTCGTTTATCACAGTACATATTATTCATATTCCTCTACAGTAACTGTAATTGTGATCGTCGCATTGGCCTTTTGAAATCGTGATTAATGAAACGCCTGAATCTCTGCAAATGGTGCGACGGTTTTGACTTTGCCAGTCGAACACAATGTCAAAGTTAATGGAATGTCAAGGAAATCCTTCAAAATCTGGATAATCTGTGATATCTAAATCTTTCCACCAAAACCACCCCAGGCGCTTATGACTTGGCAGTCAAAAGAGGAAAAGGATAACAAGCAGCAAACATGTTTGGCCTTAACACGAGAGAGAAAGAGACTGCATCTCCTGCTGGATGGATATCACCTGCGAGACAAATGCTACTAAAGCAGAACATGCGAGCATGAAATTTTGGAGACATAAAAGAGAGCAAGACACAGAAATGATTTAGTTGCATTGCACATACTCTTGGCTTGGCTATTCAGAAAATTATATAATTGATTTTTTTTTTTTATATATATATATACACAAGTACAAAACTGTCACTTCATTCACATCATGTATTCTGCAACAATGCAATATAATAAAAAAATGTCTGTATACTATACAACCATTCAGGATGATCTTTCTGTCTGGGATCTATACACAAGCCTGGGTGTAAAACAGCAGGATGTGACTGTGAACTTGAAAAAGTGACACTTTATGAATCAGTTAGAAGGCAAACCTCAGCTGTTGACCTTCTGATGTCCTCAGAGATGTTGCCTATTTACTTCTGCTTGAACAAAGTTCACATCACCATAGAAGTCTTTGAATAATTGTGCATTTAGAGCACATATAAAAACAGCACACAGTCCTCTTTCTGATAAAAGCTATTTAACATGCATTTAACATACATTTGTGAAGTTCAATGCATGTGATTCATACTATATATTTGTAAGGTCAATGTCATGTAAAATAGGTCATGTACTACATAGAATTCACTTTAAAATATAGAAACATACACAAAGCATAAAATTGGTATTTTGTTTTCCAGAAAATACAACATGTTTGTACTACCATCAGTTAAGACTTTCCAGCTACTATATATAGGATAATTGAGACATTTTTTCAGTCATCTCAATGGCAAAAAGTGAACAGTCCAAATTAACTTGAATATATAAACACTCTAAAAAAAAGTGCTATACAACACTAAAAGTGGTTCTTGGCTTGTAATCATAGGGAATCACTTTTGGTGCTATGTAGCACCATATCTTTAAAGGTGCCCTACAGCACCTTTGTCAAATGGTGCTATGTAGAACCCATAAGAGATGCCATCTCGCATTTTATTTCTTCAACAAAAAATGGTGCTAAACAGCACTAATAGTGGTTCTTTGGCTCGTAAAGAACCTTTAAAGGGGCTTAACAGGTTCTTTGTATGGCAGTGGTGCTATTTAGCACCTTAACCACCCCAAAGAACCACTGAAGAACCATACAGGGGCTTAACAGGTTCTGTATACGGTAGTGGTGCTATATAGCATCTCAGTCATCCCAAAGAACCAGTGAAGAACCAGTGAAGAACCACTGAAGCACCAAGATTTGGTGCTATACAGCACTTAAAGTGGTTCCCCTATGATTACGAGCCAAAGAACCACTATATAGCACCATTTTTTTTAGAGTGTATATATATATATATATATATATATTTTTTTTTTTTTTTTTTTTTTTTTTTTTTCCAGGTAAAATGGGTACACTTTATAAACTATAAATATATAGGCTATTTTCTTTCTTTAACAGTTTTTTTATGGCACATATAATCAACATATGAAAAGCCCAGACACAACATGCACAAATGCACAAAAAAGTTTGGTGATTTACCAAAAAGTTTACCCATTTTTACTGATTTTGTGGATAGTGGTAGTGGACTTATTTTTTCAGTTCACACAGTTACACTGTTTTTTTGTTTGTTTTCAAAAAAACTGAACAGCTATACTGAAATGTTTTAATGCCTGATTTTCCCTAAAGGGTTAGTTCACCCAGAAATGAAATTTCTGTCATTAATTACTCGCCCTTATGTCGTTCCACACCCGTTCATCTTTGGAACACAAATGAAGATATTTTTGATAAAATCCAATGGTTCAGTGAGGCCTCTATTGTCAGCAAGATAATTAACACTTTCAGATGCCCAGAAAGCTACTAAAGACATATTTAAAACAGTTAATATGACTACAGTGGTTCAACCTTAATTTTATGAAGCGACAAAAATACTTTTTATGTGCCAAAAAACAAAATAACAACTTTATTGAACAATTTCTAGTGATAGGCGATTTCAAAACACTGCTTCACAAAGCTTCGAAGCTTTACGAATGTTTTGTTTCGAATCAGTGGTTCGGAGCGCGTATCAAACTGCCAAAGTCACTGCCAAATGAACTAACCATTTAAAGCATGCACTCAGAAAAAATAACTTTCACTGTTGTTAGTTTCACTCAAACCATCCTTGTTCACATTACTTAAAAAACTCATGTAACTACATGAACTTAATTTAACTGAGTTGTTTCTACTAAAAATGAGCATTGTCAGCTGTTTTTGTTCAGTCAACTTTACATTGCTGAGTGAAACAAATTAATGTTGACATAACTAACTGGGTAGTTGATCCGTAGTTCCCGCATGCTTTCCAAGGGACTGCATTAAATTTAGGGATTAAAGTGTTATTTTATGTGTTTTTCAGTAAAGGGAAAGATGTTATTAGTTTATGTTAGTGTTTAATGTTCAGTTATGTTGGACATTTAGAGGAGTTTCTGTAATGTTTTTGAATTTTGTGGTTACCATTATGCAGAAGAATGGCGCCTGTGTTTAGGCTGTTAGCACTCATACAAATACAAAATGTATATTGTATTTAATATATATGTAAATGTATTAAAAATCTTGTATGAACAGCCTGACCTGACTGTGTCATGTAGGCATTTGGTGTTGATCCTCTATGGAAGTCATTGTGCCAACAATTATCACCGTCTAGTTTTTCTATAAGCTTGTTTTAGGTTTGTTTTCATGAAAGCTCTATTCAGGCACACGGACGGGACGTGCACATGACTACACCGTTTCACCTGAGCTGCTTACACAAGTGGGCAAAATCCGACCATGTTATGCAACGTCCCGCGGAAAGGGCTTACCTGTCCATGCCACAGTGCCTCATTTTAGATGTGTAAACCCTTCTCATGGGAGCAAAATCATTTCCCATGAGGCAGCTGTTTGACTGAGGCCTTGGACCCCTTCAGAGAGAGCGAGTGTCTGACTGAATCGTGTGGTTGCGAGCGATCTCTGGAGAGCGCAGAGCTCGGCATGTGTTTTATATGAAGGCATATCCGGAGAGATCAGACCTCAACCACAGGGTATTTTTTGAGCTTGAGGGCAGGAGGAGGAGGGATGAGGGAGGAGAGAGACTCTGCTCATAATGGATAATAGCATGCTGCTTACTGCATACTGTGCAGTATATACTGAATGCTACCTACTTTTTTTGTGACATGCACATTATGTAATCATAGTCATAATTATGACATTAAAAGTTATTGTAAAGTTATGACTTGCTATGACATAATTATGACTAATCTCTTAATTTCCACTTTTTATGTCATCATTTTGACTTGTTGCCATAATTTTGACTGTTTATGTCATAACTTTTTAATTGTTTTTTGTCATTTTGACTTTTGTCATAATTTGGACTTTTTAATGTCATTATGTTTTATGCCATCATTTAGACTTTTCATGTCTTATGACTTCTCCCTATAATTTTGACTTTGTCATCATTTTGACATTTTGTCATAATTTAGATCTTTTGTCATATAAGTTTGACTTTTTAAAAAAACATAATTATGACATTAAAAAAAGTCAAACTTACGACAAAAGATGGAAATTATGACACAAATGTTCGAAATTGACAAAAAGTCCAAAAGATAACATAAAAAGTTCAGTGACATTATACAAAAGTTATGACATTATGTTTTTACGTCATATTTTAGACGTTTTATGACATAATTATTACTTTTTATCTCATAATTTGAACTTTTTATGTTATCTTTTGGACTTTTTGTCAATTTCGAACATTTGTGTCATAATTTCCATCTTTTGTCGTAAGTTTGACTTTTTTTAATGTCATAATTATGTTTTTTTATGTTATGGTTTAGACGTTTTGTGACATAATTATTACTTTTTATCTCATAATTTAAACGTCATTATTTTGACTGTCACAATTTGGACTGTTTATGTCATAATTTCAACTTTTTTGATGTCATAATTGTTTTTTGTCATAATTTTGACTTTTTGTCAATTTTTACTATGTATGCCATCATTTTGACTTTGTCATGATTTCGAATTTTCATAGTTGGTTTTGTCATCATTTTGACTCACAATCATAATTATGTTTTTATGTCAATTTAGATTTTTTATATATAATTTTGACTGTATATGTCAATTTCAAGAGTGGAATACTAGCATATTGCTTAATGCGTACTGCGCATACTGAATGCTGTCTACTCTTATTTAAAAATAGTATGTGAAACAGTATGAAATTATACCATGATAAACACTGTAAATGCCACACTGCATTATTGTCACTATGCACATACTATATACTGCAGACACACTAAACGTAGTATGCTAGTATGCTATTCCAAAATAGCCAGGGTCTAGGAGCCACTGTGGGAAAGCATCTGGACAGCCTCCAGCGCCTCCCTTTGCTAACCAGGCATGAAATTCCTGCGGCAGTGAGCAAAATGAAAGAGTGTGTATGTTTGTGTGCATGTGCGCATGTGTGTGTGTGTTTTCAGACAGATATAGAGCAAGAGAGAGAGGGTGTCCCGTACACAACAATCACAGAGGAGGGCAACATGTAATCATAATGACCAAGCCGAGAGGACGTGGGATGATGCAACATAATGAACATAAACGCAGGAATGCAGGGAGAGAGAGAGAGGTAAAGAGGAGGACAGGATGAAACTTAATGGCTTTTCCATTCGTCAGGAATGTGCTGACGAGCATGTCTCCTCAAATTAAAACACAAAGAGACAAAACGGAGAACATGCAAACACATGGCCGATAAAATCACCTGGCACTGAAAAACACCATTAACGAACACGGCTGGTGTACGGCACATGACCTAAATGTTGCATTTTTAATTCCGTGGCATTTACTGAATTAAACAGTCCAGTTATTATGACTGTACCACATGGGAATTCAGATATTTCACATTTTAAATTACATTTTGTATAGAAATGTTAACATTTAAGTCAAAAAAGAGATGTTAAAGATCACACTGGAAATGAAACATCAAATTGGATAGTGGGACACAAGTATGTCACACAGTGTGCTCACGTTTATATACTGCGCATTATGGCAAATGTAATATGACATATGGGTAATCTGTGCTACATATAGAAAATTTGCATTCTAAAAATCAAGGTATATATTCTTTTACCCTTAATTTATCACACTAGAAATGAAAGTCAGGTTGAACGCATTGCATTGTGGGATACAGTGTGCTCTAGTATATATACTGCACATTATGTCAAATGTATCTATATTCCGCACTACATATAGAAAACTTTGCATTATTGTATATATTTACTTCATAAATGCATTTTAAAGAATATTTTCTTTAACATTTTTTTTAACAAAATTTCTATATGAATAAAAATTTCCATATAGAAATTATTTTTAAATGTGATTTAAAGAATATTTTCTTTAACATATGAAACATTTGCATTTTGTTCACAGTATATACTTACAGCATGCTACTTTTTCTTTTTTAATGCAATTTAAAATATATTTTATTTAACAGAAAAATTGCATTTCATGTACTGCATACTACTTTTATAAAACGTAATTGGAAATATATTTTATCTAAAAATGTCTTAACTCTTGGCAGTCTGATGAAATAATGAATAAAAGATGTTAAAAACCGCAGGTATTTTTTTTTACACTTAGATTATCACACTAGAAATGAAAGTCAGGTTGAACGCAATGCATTGTGGGATACAGTGTGCTCTAGTTTATGCACATAATGGCAAATGTAGTCTCGGTATTCCATACTACATACAGAAAATCTGCATTCTCTGCACAGTATGTATACTGCATACTACTTTTTAATATTTTAAAGTATATTTTATCTAAAAATGTGCATGGTGCGCATGCACTGTAGGATACAGTATAGATACAGTCATTCAATGTGCTCTTTTGTAAATGCACATTTTAGCAAATGTAGTAGGTCATCCAGGTGTTTTAAGCACAAAGAAAATCACAAACCGTGTAGAAATAGTAAGATTGGTAGAATAATATGTTATTCTGAACCTAACCAATGTATTTCAACTGTAAAGCATGTAAAACTCATTTTGCTGTGTTACCTGCCCTGACTTCATGCTATAGCATCTGGCATGACCTTTAATTGAAGGTTATCTGG
The DNA here is from genome assembly GCA_039654765.1 of Mylopharyngodon piceus. Lineage (NCBI taxonomy): Eukaryota > Metazoa > Chordata > Actinopteri > Cypriniformes > Xenocyprididae > Mylopharyngodon > Mylopharyngodon piceus. The sequence continues at coordinate 4,724,287 of CM077456.1, read as the reverse complement.
CAGAGCGATATGCATTAATCACTGCACTTTCGTGAAGCATCAATGGTGCGATCAGTCTTCCTGATTGGCTGAAGATCAAGCAATCAATGATAACGCAAAAGGAAGACAAGTTATTCAAGGGCAACACAGGGAAACCTGAGCCCTCGGGACAATCAAACAGACAATATTAGACTTGTCTGGCTAACAAGATGACAATATCTATTTCAGGATAATGACATCATATCTAGTGCCGCAGGTTCATTGATATAACACTCGTTCCATTCACGACTGCAGTATGACTCATGTTATGGCAAAGGTTATTTTCATATCCGTGGTCATCCATAGTTCTACTCTAGTTTCACTGGTGCGACTAGATTAAGCCCCTGTAAGTTGCTGCGTCTGTCTTAGCAACGTAAACATATGTTTGTTCTGAACTGATTTTGTTCATTGAAGCTTACTGCATTATGTAGAAGAGTATTGTGAGAGAGATATCGAGTGACCGAGTTTATTACCTGCATTCAGATTTAGCATTTTCCTTCAGGTCAGTCCTATGTTCATAATTAAAAATCTGTTTGAATGTCCGCAGCGATCTTGTCCTTTTAACATTTAATAGGTTTCCCGTGTCCTGCTGACACTGACAGCGCTAGTCAAAGCATTTGTCATTTGCGTCTTGTTCTGTGTTCACAACAAGTTTCAATGTAAAAGTCTTTGCGACTGAGTGACTCGCTCATAAAGACAATCTTTGCCGCCATCTAATGGCGTAATAAATGTAACTTCTGTTGCGGTTCACGGTCAGGGACTATTTTTTCCAGCGGAAGGAAGGCTTTTAATGATTTTACTTCATGAAAGTTGCATTGATACATATTTTTTGGCTTTAATATTTGTATTGTGTGGTAACCGTTTTATAAAAGCAATAAGGACCGTGTCGTGCCTAACAACGCCCCTTAACTGTTATAAATTCACTGTAAACCACGGCGTCTTGGGGCTTATTGCTTTATTATACATCGTTGTACCATTATTAGTTGTTTCAGAGTTTCAGTCAGAACAATCAAAAGTAACGTTCCCATAACGTTTGTAGAATGATAAAATAGAATGTTCGCGTAACCAAAAAGAAACATTTTTAAAACATTTAAAAAATTGGGCGTTTTGAATGTTCAGAGAAATAACGCTTTCAGAACATAATGCGAATGTTAGCAAAACATTCTTGGAACGTATTTTTGTTAGCTGGATATCAATACACAAAATAGTAAAGAAAGTTAAAAGTAAAGAAAATTTTGTGTACCAGGGGTTGATTTTAATTTTACAATAATAATCTTTTATTTTTATATGAAGGTCATATTAAAGCTGTCTTTAAAATGTTTAGCAATTATTTTTGCTAATTTCAAATGCTTTTTTGTGTTTTGCCTCCATACCTCACCCATACTTTCAATCTTAAAATATGAAAATAAATCATATAAATAATTAAAACTTTAAAATTATTAAAATATTAAGAAAAAATAAATCAATCAAGTAATAAAGTATTAATATTTCATAAATTAAATAATATATTTAAATATTTATTATGTGAAATTGATATTATTTATATATAGATTTATTTATATACAGTAAATTTTGCCACTAATAAAGTATTCAAAATTTAGTGTACTGGGTTACCAAGGATATAACAGTGAAATATGAGACCTGATGTGTGAAGAGAATAAAGACAAATCAAGGAAAATATCACTTATCATGGAATATATCAGCAAGACAAAATAGTTGTTTTGTTTCAGAAAAGTTTAAAATATAATTTCCAACTCAGAATACATAATACATAATTAGAGATGTGGTAAAAATGACATTGGGGGAAAAAATAAAAATGAAATATTCAGTAATGCACCTTCGTATTTTCTAAAAGTCCACAAGGCAGTTGAAGAAACACTTTTATATCACAATATAAGAACATAAACTGCTAATAGACGGAATGTGTCGTGATTCGTGACATTCACTGCATTCATTTCATACACACACAGACTACAGAATTACTCTGGGCCAAAAATATCTTTCTAATTTCACCCATAATAGAGTGAAATCTATGACCAATCATCACACAAATGCTCTATTCTTAGCCTGCGGTTGTCCTTGAGTCCAGGTTGAGAGTGCGTTAAGAGCCGTATAGTGTTACACACTGGATGAAACACAAGGACGGATGAAGGAGAAACTCAGGAAACAGACAGTGAGTCATGAGCTGTGCTCACAGCCGTAAATCACTCCACTATCTCTCAAAGCTGGATATCTTTGTCAATGAAACAAGTGTTCAATGGTACACATTCATCTGAAATATTTCAATAAGAGCCGTGACAGTATTTCCAGACTAAAAAAAATGATAGAGCCTTGGATACATTGAGGGCTAAATGAGGGCTATATGGTATAAAAAAAATGCAGGATAAAAGCCAAATCTGACTGAACAAAGCAAGATTCTGTGTTCTTTTTAAGTGTATAAGTTAATCATTGCATAAAAATGAATGTTATTTAAAGGGGTCATGACATGAGAAATCAAATTCGCCTTAATCTTTTGACACATAAACCATCTGTACCATCAAAACACCCTACAAGTTTTATAGCTTAAAACGTCCTCCTCATTTTAAACAAAGCATTTATTTAATCAAGCTCCAAAAAATGTCACACGGGCAAATACATTTGCATATGCCTGCCTCCAGAGCAAGACATCGACGAATAGTTATACATCATCATCATTTCTGTAGAGACTTCAAAAGGAACAAGTTTTAGGAACAAGCGGATGGTTTATTCTTAATGGATTATATGTTTGTTCGGAGCATTTGACTGCAGATTAATCGAGGCACAGTGTAATGAGAGTTCACAAAGAAACTTTCATTGACAGATGAAGCAGTCAGTTGTATTGGATCTGACAGCAGATACATCGCAAACTATAAGTAAACGATTTCATAATGCTCTGTCTGTAAATGACGGTTTTAAATGGATAATGTTTTAAAAACACTTAGTCTTGTGCAATAGCAAGTGGCCATTTCCTATGCAATGACATTAGCCAATAATAATAGTGCCTGTTTACTGACATGCCTTAAAAGGAGCCATCGCTTAAAAATGGATTATTTCAGAGAGAGAATGAGGGTTGAAAATAATCATTTTTCCACATATATTTGTTTTTGTGTGGTGTGTGTGTGTGCAAAAAACTTAACATTATAAGTGAGCATTAAGGAACATATTAAAATAAAAACAAAAAAAATCATGTCATGACCCCTTTAAATGATTTCATAGTCAGACACATCACTATGACCCAGTTTGGAATGTTTTTGATGCTCATTTTAATTTAAGGCTCTTAAAAAAGGAACAAAAGAGCATATAAGCACTGAAGCCATGACATACTGATTATCATAAGAGCTCCAGACATGTTGAACTGAGGTGCTCATGTGGGAAACAACAAAAATCTGCATTGACGCCCATGTCAGCACTGCAACACAGCCTTTTCCAATCGTTTTGCAAAAGTACACCCTTAGAAGAAAAGGTTCTATATAGAACCTTCAAGGGTTCTGTCAAGCACTTCATATATAGAACCTTTTAGTGGTTCCATCATGGGATCATTTTATGGATTTAGTTTAAATAATTCATTTTAATTAATTAAATTTTATGCATTAAACAGCTTGTGAACAAAAAAACATGCAAGTATTATGCAATCATTAAAGACATTTCTCCTTATATAGCACCTTTTTGGCATAAAGGGTTCTTTAAAACTGAGTCATGAACCCTAGGGCTCTATATAGAATCTCATTGAACCTTTTTTCTGTGTACAGCTCCAAAAACAGTTAAAAACCTTCCAAACCTCCTTCTTTGTTCAAGTGTATTGACATTAAAAGCTTGATGATGGTCATGTAAATGCAAATGGACAGAAACATGCTTAGGAAGTTAAAGAGTTTAAACCCTGTCCTCTCATACCGTACATCATTACACGCTCACATTGCATCTGCTGAAAAATTGCTGGTCATCTTGTAGGCGCATATTGAGTTTCAAGCAAGTATTGTCCATGATAACATTTATTTTGAATTAAGATGGAAGAAATGGCAACCACAGAGGAACATTGGCCTGGAAGTATGTTTGACTGGAAGACTATTAACAATGTGGTTGAATCTAAAACCAGGCAGAGATTCACGTGGTTATTTTGTATTAAAAAGTCACTCCGTTCCAACATGCTGTTGATTTCCAGCAAAAGGGATAGAATTCAGAGCAATGCCGGGTCAGTCAAGGACAACATTTCCTGATTCCAGCAATACAGGAGGAAAGCTGCGACTGCAGCTCATAACCAGAGCATATAAACACTAACTGGTTGTTTTGGTCACTTTGGTGGCATCTGCTAAAACCTCCAATATAAATACAGACGATATTTTCAGAGTTTGGGTTTGTTTGGGTTCCTTCTGTCCACTATAAAATTTGGAAATATCTGCTGCCATTTTTCATTATAGCATCTGTAATATTTTAATCATTTCCTTTTATATCAATAGAATAATAACAAATATTTGCTCCTTGAGGCTAGATGTCAATTGTCAGTTGTTTACTCCAGCAATTTTTTTTTTCTGAAAGCCAATGTCTGTTAAGAAACAAACATTTAAGTCCTGACCATTTCCATTCTTATTATACATCGATCAGATATAAAATTATGACCACTGACAGGTGACGTGAATAACACTGATTATCTCTTCATCATGGCACCTCAAAGTTGATGTGTTAGAAGCAGGAAAAATGGGCAAGCGTAAGGATTTGAGCGAGTTTGACAAGGGCCAAATTGTGATGGCTAGACGACTGGGTCAGAGCATCTCCAAAATTGCATCTCTTGTGGGGTGTTCCCGGTCTGCTGTGGTCAGTATCTATCAAAAGTGGTCCAAGGAAGGAGCAGTGGTGAACCGGCGACAGGGTCGTGGGCGGCCAAGGCTCAATGATGCACGCAGGGAGCGAAGGCTGGCCCGTGTGGTCTGATGCAACAGACGAGCTACTACTTAAATTGCTCAAGAAGTTAATGCTGGTTCTGATAGGAAGGTGTCAGAATACACAGTGCATCACAATTTGTTGCGTATGGGGCTGCATAGCTGCAGACCAGTCAGGGTGCCCATGCTGACCCCTGTCCACCGCCGAAAGAGCCAACAGTGGGCACGTGAGCATCAGAACTGGACCACGGAGCAATGGAAGAAGGTGGCCTGGTCTGATGAATCATGTTTTCTTTTACATCACGTGGATGGCTGGGTGCGTGTGCGTTGCTTACCTGGGGAACACATGGCACCAGGATGCACTATGGGAAGAAGGCAAGCCGGCGGAGGCAGTGTGATGCTTTGGGCAATGTTCTGCTGGGAAACCTTGGGTCCTGCCATCCATGTGGATGCTACGTACAGGATTTAAAGGATTTAAGGATTTATATGTATGTATTAACAATTTGCCCTGAAAAAATAATAATAATAATAATAGAAAAAAATATTTCAACATAGTTGACATGTATGGAAAATACAATAGTTTTATATATATATATATGATTACATATACATGACTACATATATAATTTTTTGTGTAGGACTCAAAACCCTATAGTTACTGAGATATAGTCGTGACAAGTGACTAGTCCCGGTCTTACTTATAGGCCTATGTATATTAAAGGCATAGTTCACCTAAAAATGAAAATTCTGTCATTAATTACTCACCCTCATGTCGTTCCACACCCGTAAGATATTTGTTCATCTTCGGAACACAAATTAAGATATTTTTGATAAAATCCGATGTCTCAGTGAGGCCCCATTGCCAGCAAGATAATTAACACTTCCCAGAAAGCTACTAAAGACATATTTAAAACAGTTCATGTGACTACAGTGGTTCAGCCTTAATGTAATGAAGCGACAGGAATACTTTTTGTGCGGCAAAAAAACAAAATAATATTATTCAACAATGTCTAGTGATGGGCGATTTCAAAACACTGCTTCATGAAGCTTCGAAGCTTTACGAATCTTTTGTTTCAAATCAGTGGTTCGGAGCGTGTATCAAACTGCCAAAGTCACGCCCCCCAGTGGTGAACCACTGAAATTTCGAAACACTCATGATGTATCGAAGCCTCGTTTACTGAAATCACGTGACTTTGGCAGTTTGATACACTCCGAACCACTGATTCGAAACAAAAGATTCGTAAAACTTAATTTGTGTTCCGAAGATGAACGAAGGTCTTACGGGTGTGGAACGACATGAGGGCGAGTAATTAATGATAATTAATTCATTTTTGGGTGAACTAACCCTTTAACATGTATATTAACAGGCCGCAAGGTGAAAGACAACTAAATGTCAGTATTGTGTTTGTCAGGCAAGTTACCATTTAAAAAGAGTTTCACTACACCACTTCTTCCTGCTGTCTTACTTTGTAAGAGCATTCTGGGTTTATTGGCGTTAAGTTCAGCGTGAAAGTGTGACCTTAGCATTCCTTTTCATGGTTTCCTGCTCTTTGACACTCAACAAGTTTTCCAGACCAACAGTAGGCCTACCATAATGCACCGAGGCAGATGTGGCTCCATTGTTTTGAGCCGGGGGAGAGGGAGGGCTTTCTGTAGCTGTCTGGTTTTGAAAGCGTGCCGGGTTACAGCAGCGCAGACGCCGTGGCGGAGCTCCAGAGGTAAATGGAAAACCACAGTCTCCGGTCCACACAAGTGCAGCATGAGTCACCGGAAGGAGCCGCGCACTTGCAGAACTCATTAAGGGAAATGCAAGGCATATGGATTTCCTATGTCAATAAAGAGCGCTTGGCAGACCATGCAAACCCCCTGGTGAATCCTGGAGGACTAACACACAGAAAATGTCTAAACTTGCATCTGATTAGCTTGATAGAACATGACTCGAATGAATACATAAAGAGTCCAGATTTCTTTCAACAGATCATTAATACCAAAGTCGGAGCATTTTATGAAACTTCACGTTGTGCGTGAAACAGGACCGACGTTGAGGGGAAAACGTCTTGGCAGTGGACGCTTTAGAAATGCCTCTGTCACTTTTAGTCAGTTTAAACTTGACATGTCCTAACAACTAAGGAGGGGTTCCACATTACTGCACTGTATTTCCATGTCTGTGTTTAGTTTTCAGTGTCTAGCGGGTGGGTTTTGTCCAGATCAAATTAATGCAGAGGATCAAATGCAAAGCCCGGACATGCATACCATACCAAACTCAGGTCCAGTTTTCCATTATCCGCTTTCAACTAATCTGTGTGCAACAGTGCCATCTGGTGGACATGAGCTAGTATGACTCAAACCACTCTTAAAGGGTTAGTTCACCCAAAAATGAAAATAATGTCATTATTACTCACCCTCATGTCGTTCTACACCCGTAAGACCGTCGTTCATCTTCGGAACACAAATTAAGATATTTTTGATGAAATCCGATGGCTCAGTGAGGCCTCTATTGCCAGCAATGTCACCAAACCTCTCAAGATCCAGAAAGGTACTCAAAACATATTTAAAACAATTCATGTGACTACAGTGGTTCAACCTTAATATTATAAAGCGACGAGAATACTTTTGTGCGCCAAAAAAACAAAACAAAATAACGACTTTTCAACAAGATCTAGTGATGGCCGATTTCAAAACACTGCTTCAAAGCTTTACGAATCTTTTGTTTTGAATCAGTGATTCGGATCGCGTATCAAACTGCTGAAATCACGTGACTTTGGCGCTCCGAACAACTGATTCGAAGCAAAAGATTTGTAAAGCTTCGAAGCAATATTTTGAAATCGGCCATCACTAGATATTGTTGAAAAGTCGTTATTTTGTTTTTTTTTGGTGCACAAAAAGTATTCTCGTCGCTTTATAATATTAAGGTAGAACCACTGTAGTCACATGGACTGTTTTAAATATGTTTTGAGTACCTTTCTGGATCTTGAGAGGTTCGGTGACATTGCTGGCAATAGAGGCCTCACTGAGCCATCGGATTTCATCAAAAATATCTTAATTTGTGTTCCAAAGATGAACGAATATCTTACAGGTGTAGAACGACATGAGGGTGAGTAATAAATGACATAATTTTAATTTTTGGGTGAACTAACCCTTTAAAAATAAAAGTTCTTTATTGGCATTGATGGTTTCATGAAGAACATGAACATCCATGGAACATTAAAAGGTTCTTTTTTACTGGAAAAAGGTTCTTTAGATTTTCTATAGTATTCTATATATTCAAGTTCATTGCATTGTGGGAGTGGGATACATTATTTACATATTGTGCATAGTTTACACATTGCATACCGCATAAATATTATTGCTATTCCAGTTTTTTAAAATTAAATAGCTACAGGCTTTAAATAACATCAGAAAATGTGTTTAAAACGTGGCTACATGTGCAATGCAATTTTGTGTGATTCAATTCTGAGCTAATTCATTTATTACAGAGATTTACTGCCAGTAGCTCTGTAATAAAACCTAAAACTAAGCTTGTTAGGCTTCATCTATATTTTTATCTCTGCCCATCTGTGAACATGAGTCTCGAAGCTGGTGTTTCAGATTAGGCCTTGTACGGTCTGAGAAACATAGGAAAAAAGAACTGCTGACTGGTCTTTATTCCCCCCAAAATGCATGCAGACTGTAGCAGATTGCAGACCTCCTTGTATGCATTCACAGGCAAAAATAGTAATAGGGTGGTAACAGTTTACCCATGAACTCAGTTGACCTTTAGTATTTTAAGAGCAATATCTTGTTTAGCAAAGGTCACAAGCCACAGGCACAGAGTGGGTGGGTGGTTGTGTTTACAGCATGAGCAATATTTTTCCACCACGGACATGTCTTTAGAACTCTGACCAAAAAAAAAAAAACACTAAAGGGCAAGTTCTGTAGAAAAACCTAATCTGAAATTATAAATAGTTTGACATTATAAAATTATAAGACAACTTTCATTTATTTATATATACAGGTGCTGGTCATATAATTAGAATATCATCAAAAAGTTGATTTATTTCACTAATTCCATTCAAAAAGTGAAACTTGTATATTATATTCATTCATTACACACAGACTGATATATTTCAAATGTTTATTTCTTTTAATTTTGATGATTATAACTGACAACTAAGGAAAATCCCAAATTCAGTATCTCAGAAAATTAGAATATTACTTAAGACCAATACAAAGAAAGGATTTTTAGAAATCTTGGCCAACTGAAAAGTATGAACATGAAAAGTATGAGCATGTACAGCACTCAATACTTAGTTGGGGCTCCTTTTGCCTGAATTACTGCAGCAATGCGGCGTGGCATGGAGTCGATCAGTCTGTGGCACTGCTCAGGTGTTATAAGAGCCCAGGTTGCTCTGATAGTGGCCTTCAGCTCTTCTGCATTGTTGGGTCTGGCATATCGCATCTTCCTCTTCACAATACCCCATAGATTTTCTATGGGGTTAAGGTCAGGCGAGTTTGCTGGCCAATTAAGAACAGGGATACCATGGTCCTTAAACCAGGTACTGGTAGCTTTGGCACTGTGTGCAGGTGCCAAATCCTGTTGGAAAATGAAATCTGCATTTCCATAAAGTTGGTCAGCAGCAGGAAGCATGAAGTGCTCTAAAACTTCCTGGTATACGGCTGCGTTGACCTTGGACCTCAGAAAACACAGTGGACCAACACCAGCAGATGACATGGCACCCCAAACCATCACTGACTGTGGAAACTTTACACTGGACCTCAAGCAACGTGGATTGTGTGCCTCTCCTCTCTTTCTCCAGACTCTGGGACCCTGATTTCCAAAGGAAATGAAAAATTTACTTTCATCAGAGAACATAACTTTGGACCACTCAGCAGCAGTCCAGTCCTTTTTGTCTTTAGCCCAGGCGAGACGCTTCTGACGCTGTCTGTTGTTCAAGAGTGGCTTGACACAAGGAATGCGACAGCTGAAACCCATGTCTTGCATACGTCTGTGCGTAGTGGTTCTTGAAGCACTGACTCCAGCTGCAGTCCACTCTTTGTGAATCTCCCCCACATTTTTGAATGGGTTTTGTTTCACAATCCTCTCCAGGGTGCGGTTATCCCTATTGCTTGTACACTTTTTTCTACCACATCTTTTCCTTCTCTTCGCCTCTCTATTAATGTGCTTGGACACAGAGCTCTGTGAACAGCCAGCCTCTTTTGCAATGACCTTTTGTGTCTTGCCCTCCTTGTGCAAGGTGTCAATGGTCGTCTTTTGGAAAACTGTCAAGTCAGCAGTCTTCCTCATGATCGTGTAGCCTACAGAACTAGACTGAGAGACCATTTAAAGGCCTTTGCAGGTGTTTTGAGTTAATTAGCTGATTAGAGTGTGGCACCAGGTGTCTTCAATATTGAACCTTTTCACAATATTCTAATTTTCTGAGATACTGAATTTGGGATTTTCCTTAGTTGTCAGTTATAATCATCAAAATTAAAAGAAATAAGCATTTGAAATATATCAGTCTGTGTGTAATGAATGAATATAATATACAAGTTTCACTTTTTGAATGGAATTAGTGAAATAAATCAACTTTTTGATGATATTCTAATTATATGACCAGCACCTGTATATATATATATATATATATATATATATAATTTATGCATGAAGTATAAGAAGGTCCTCAGTAATAAAATAAAAAAGTTCCATTAAAAATCAAAATCTTATGTATTTGTAGAGTTTTACATGTACTTAAATAAAGTATGGTATTATTATTATTATTATTATATGGGAGGGATTTAACAGACAGAATGTAATAAAGAAAAAAAGAATTAAGATATTCTATAAAAGAAAAACTCAATTTCCCATGATGCCCTCTGCTCTAGCGTGCGCTGAGTGCGCGTTCTACCGGAAATACTCTTGTTGTGCCTGTGGATTTGATTTGTACAGGGCTGTCGTTTTACTGGCCTTACGGTAAGAAATCTCCAGCCTGCAATGCAAACCCTCCTTTCACGGCATGTCCCAGATGGATATTAAACATCTGATCTATTCACCTGTATTTCTCTCTTAAGTTACATTAGCACAGTTTGTAATATCTGAAGACAAAGCTAATGATGCTAACTGCTTTAGCGTCCCATTTTATTTTCTCTTGACGGTTTTTGCTCCAAAGCAGATGAATGAACACGTATAAATAATTATGTAAATAAAATACATTTAAATGAGACTGCGAGAGATATTGGTTTATATATATTTTGGGCCGTTACCATGACCTACAAAGCTATATTTTAGCATGTACAATAACTGGCTTAACATTAATCTAGCTAAAAAAGGATTTAGTACAGAAATACAGTGGTCATATTCATTTTATTCATTAAAAAAACAACTAGTGATTTATAAGGTGTTTAAAAGTCTGCGTTGTTGTTTATCATAATATTAACTGCCTGTTTGTAAAAAAAAAAAAAGCTGCAGAAACCAGTGAAGATGAGTGATGGATTTGTTCAACTGCAATCCAGCTGTCACCATAAAAATCTGCTCAATGCCATGTGGAAGCTGAGGACCATGGGAAACCTGTGCGACATCACGGTGCAGGTGGATTTTCAAGGAGAGCTGGAGGAGTTTGAAGCCCATCAGGTGGTCCTTGCTGCATCCAGTGGTTACTTCAGATCCCATCTCTTAGCTAGTGACCAAGTGAAAAAGATTTTCCTGTGTGAAATTTCACCAAATGCATTTGCAAAATTCTTGGAGTATGTGTATTCTGGGAAAATGGAGGTGGAGAAAAGTTACATCAGTACCGTATTACAAATGGCTAATCTCCTGAAGTGCCAAGACTTGGTGGATGCATGTGAGGCAGAAATTCCCAGCGCCGTTTCAGCTGAATCTCTGCAGAAAGATGATGTGGATTCAAATACTTCAAGTACACAAGTCAAGACAAAACAAGAATGTGTGAAAAGAGCAATAAAGAGAAAAAAGACAGTGAAAGTGCCCGAAAATGTGAAGGAGACGGAACCGGACGTGCACGGCAGGAGAAGCAGTAGGTTAGCTGGTCGCAGAGTCTCTGTGGACTTCCCTCTGAAAAAGTCAAAGATACAAACAGAAACGTTTGACAAATCCGACACGGCAGCAGAAGAAGAACAGACTTCACATGATCCAGAGGCAGACCCATCACAGGATACTTTGGGTGAAAAAGACACTTGTGATGACACTGGGTCCGAGTCACCTCACGATGAGGGGCCTGAGGAAGACCCTCAAGAATCAGACTACCTGCCTAATGAGGAAATGGACGAGGGTGACGAGGCAGATGAAACAGAGAAGGAAATCAAGAAAGGAACTGCAAAGTACAGGTGTGAAAAATGCAGCCGCTCTTTCTACTACGAGAAGAGCTACCTGAAACACTTGAAGGTCAGCCACGGGGTTCAAATGGACACCACGTTCCGCTGTGACATCTGCCAGCAGACGTTTGCCAACCGCTGCAATCTGAAAATCCACCAGAGGCACGTGCACAACGACGAGAGGCTCTTCCCCTGCGATATCTGCAACAAAACCTTCAAGCGCAAGAAGGACGTGACCCGCCACAGACGGCAGGTGCACGAGGGCGGCACGGACAGGCACTACTGCCACATCTGCGGCAAATCTCTGAGCTCCAAAACGGCCCTGACTCTGCATGAGAGGACGCATTCGGGGGACAAACCCTTCAAATGCGATGAGTGTGGATCCAGATTCTCCCAGAGTTCAGCCCTCAAGACACATCAAAGGTAGTGGGCAACATCTGGGATACACTAGTTTAGCTGATACAAGTGATTTGAACAAACCCCAAATCTCCTACCCTTAATATTAAGGTGTTAAATACATGAATGCTACGTCAAATTGGCTTTTGTCATTAAGCAACCACTCATTATTAGCCACACATATTAGCAACCTGTCCCGAAAACCTTAGCAGCTGTATAGCAACACCCTGGCAACAAGCCACAACACGCTACCATCATGACAGCAAAATTTGCACAGGCATCGCTCACATTTTCCTCAGAAAAAGTAGAAGTCTAGTTGTTTTTATGTTATGATCCATAATATAATATCATATGTAATATTTTTTTTATTATTATTTAATATCATTTCACATAATATGATGCCAAAAAATACTGTTCACACCTGGTGAAAAACAAAAACCCTTCAAAATACATTTTAGAATACTAGTGCAGAAAATGAAAAGTGGTGGAATTATAATTGTTTAAAGGTTAGTTAATTGTGTCATTAATTGCTCACCCTCAAATGAAGATATTTTTGATGAAATCAGCGATTTCTGTCCCTCCATTGTCAGACTACGCAACTACCACTTTCTAGGTCCAGAAAGGTAGTAAAGATATCATTAAAGTAATCCATGCGATTGTTATGAAACAACGCGAGTGCTTTGTTAAAAAACAAAACAAAAAAAAAAAAACGTAATTTACCACTTTATTTACAAAATATTAATCTCCAACGCACGTTCACGTAACAACGTCCTTTCTCATGTCAACACAACATGTATGCATCATGGTGTTCTCATAAACACATTGGAGATTAATATTTTGTAAATAAAGTGGTAAATTATGTTTTTTTTTAGCAAACAAAGCACTCACGTCACTTCATAAAATTGAGGTTAAACCACTGGAGTCACATGGATTACTTTAATGATGTCTTTACTACCTTTCCGGGGCTTAAATGGTAGTTGCGCAGCTGTCAGTGGAGGGACAGAAAACTCTCAGATTTCATTAAATGATCTTCATTTTTGTTCAGAAGATTAGCGAATGTCTTACGGGTTTGGAACGACATGAGGTTGAGTAATTAATGACAGAATTTTCATTTTTTGGTGAACTAACCCTTTAAACATGGTGGTTTAAATTGCAAATACTGAAATAGTCACATATGTTATGCATCCTTAATGAACATCTTGGGTTACGCATTAATTATGCATTCTATCTTATATTTATTTTTTCAGGATCCACACCGGAGAAAAACCTTTCGCCTGTGACCTCTGTGATGCCAGATTTACCCAGAACCACATGCTGTCTTACCACAGAAGATGCCACACAGGTGAGTGAACTGATTCTTGTTACTGAAAGAGAAATAATATGATGGCAAAAGATAATGACTTCCTCTCGTCTAGGTGAAAAGCCGTTCATGTGTGAGAACTGTGGGAAGAGCTTTGCATCCAAAGAATACCTGAAACATCACAACAGAATCCATTCTGGATTCAGACCCTATAAATGTGAAACCTGCGGAAGAACGTTTGCTCAGAGGAACTCCCTCCACCAGCATATGAAAATACACACAGGTATCCTTCACAAGTAATTGAATATTGCTCTCAAGTAGTGCAAAAATGGTCACTAATGTGACATACTAAAGCATATTGATAATATAAAATAGTGGCAAAAGCAGTTTGATGAAAGACACCAATGTGCAATAAATAATTGCATTAATTATAATTACAATAAACTGCAAATTAATATAGTTCATTAGCATAACCATAGGCTGGTGATGATCAAGCAATGCACTGCTGATGTACGGTCACAGGTTTGTGTATATTTTACAATACGGACGATCATTAAAAAACTGTCTGTTTTGACACTGCTTTCTTCACAGGTGAAAGGCCGTATCATTGTAAGGACTGTGATAAGCAGTTCACTCAACTCAACGCCCTGCAGAGACATCAGAGAATCCACACAGGAGAGAAGCCGTACATGTGCAGCATGTGTGGAAGAACGTTCACAGACAAATCCACCGTACGCCGACACACTATGGTAAAGAACCTGCCACTTTACACAGCTTGGTTTTATAAGTGGGTTTATAGTGCCTATAAAAAATATATTCACACCCATGGGCTTTCAGTTCATTGCATTACAACATTAAATCATGATTTATTTAACTATAAATGGTGCAAAAAGTCCGGAAAGGGCTGTAAGTATTTTTATAGGTTCCAATATGCCAACTAAACCTGTTACTGATGTTTCCTAACTTTTTAAAGAAATAAAACTTATATTTAAAATCTGAAAAAGTATTTTTAAAGGGTTAGGTCACTCAAAAATGAAAATGATCCCATAATTTACTCATCTTCAAGGCATCCTACATGTATATGACTTTCTTCTTTCAGTCAAACAGAATCGGAGTTATATGAAAAAATATCCTGGCTCTTCCAAGCTTTATAATGGGAGTGAATAGTAACCGATAATTTGAAGCCCAAAAAGTGCATCCATCCATCATAAAAGTAATCCATACGGCACCAGGGGGTTAATAAAGGCCTACTGAAGTGAAGCGATGCGTTTGTATGAGAAAAATATCCATATTATAACTTTTAAACAAGAATCAATGGCTTCCGCATGCAAGTCGATTCCAGAGGAAGAGTAAAAAACAAAACACCAGTCACGAATTAGAAGTCTAAAATGAAAATTTTTAAAGAGAAATGTTGGAGGATTTCGATATACAAGAGAAGAGGAGCTTGAGTTTGTTGCCCAGCCCTATTTGTTTGAACCGCGAATGTCGTCTAAGCTTACACTACTCCTACATCCTGTGTCATACGCTGGAACTCGACTCTCTCGTGAACGTGCGGACGGACGTTATAAAGTTACAAATATAGATTTTTTTTTTTACAAAAATGCATCGCTTCGCTTCAGAAGGCCTTTATTATGGATTACTTTTATGATGGATGGATGCACTTTTTTGGGCTTCAAAATGTTGGTTACTATTCACTCCCATTATAAAGCTTGGAAGAGCCAGGATATTTTAATATTACTCTGATTGTGTTCGACTGAAAGAACATACACCTAGGATGGCTTGAGAGTCAGTAAATTATGGGATAATTTTCATTTTTGGGTGAACTATCCCTTTAAGACAGTAGGGATTTAGAGGTGTGCATTGAATTGGGACTTTTTCCATATTTCAGACTCATGACAAACAAACTCCATGGAAGAACTTCCTGGTTGTTTTGGAGGGAAATGTTGAAGACAGAGTCAAGAAACCTAAAGGCTCTTCTCAGAAAAAGGACAAGGCAGCGGCTGCTGTTCCTGAAGCACAGGCTCATCAGAGCGACACAGGGAAGCCCCAAGAAGTGGTGGCTGTGTCCGGAGAGCCCGTGACCATTTCTGGAGACTGGGCCGGACCTGGAACCATCGCGCTTGTCAGCCACACCACTCTGGGCGGCCTCACGGTCATCCAGACCGAAGTGCCCGCGGGCACACAACTGCAGCCATTAGTCACCACGGATGGCACCAGCGTGATATCTCTAGATGCTTCTGCGGTTGGGATGCCCGTGACCGTACCCTTTTCTATCCCCATTTCGGTCGCGCATTCCATCAGTGTTTCGCCATCGATATCCGGTTCTGTGCCCATCACAGTCACCGGTCACGTTTCAGATGCCATATTGGCTCCAGCAACGACTGCTGCAGCATCAGGAGCGGATGAAACTGAGAACATTCTGGCTTCGGCTGCAGTTGAAGAGTGTGTAGCGGTCCAGTCTGTTATGGTAGGGGAGACGGACTGTACAGACAGCCAACAGGAAGTCGACAAAATCATACAGACTGCAGATGCTTCAAACGGCATAGAAATCTCAGTAGCAGAGGGTGCTGAGTAGACAAACTTCAGTTGCAAAAACTTGTCAGAATCAATCAGTTGTAAATACTTTATGAAGGATATCAAAATGTTCATTTACTGTCTTGATTTGGTGCCGTGATTGGAGAAAATCATCTATATTGTGTGTAACTTGTACAGTTCTTAAATCACAATGTTAAATTCTTCTCTGGTTTGTTTCTGACATTATATACGATTTCCCCTTCCATTTCTAGGGAACGTCTTGTCATTAAATTGTTTTTTTTTGTTTCTTGTAAAACCAAATATTGGCTTTATAATGCTTTTCATTGATATTTATTATTCTCAACACTACAAGTACACCTTTCAAATGATGCAATGCTTCATTTTTAGTATACTACAATCATGTGTATAATGATTTGCAACCATGACAACACTCCTTAAACTCATTCAATAAAGTTTCTATTGAATTCAGCTTCCTTTTTGTCTTTTAGATCAGAGATGCCCCAACCAGGGCCTGCAGGCAAAAGTTGGCCATTGATGACCTTAAAAAAAAAGGAGAAAACATGCCATTGAAGCCTATCATATTTAGTAAGGTTTAATATTTTATATATATATATATATTATATATATATATATACAGCAAGGAAGCATTAAATTGATTTTGTGACAGTAAAAACATTTATAATGTTCTGTAAGATTTGTATTTCAATTCAATTTATAATAATAATAATAATAATAATAAGGAATGTTTTTTGAGTAGCAAATCAGCATATTAGATTGATTTCTGAGGGATCATGTGACACTGAAGACTGGAGTAAAGATGCTGAAAATTCAGCTTTGATCACAGGAATAAATTAAATGTTAAAATACATTCACATGGAAAACAGTTCTTTGACATTTTCATAATATTTCACAATATTGCTGTTTTTACTGTATTTTTGATCAAATAAATACAGCCTTGATGAGCAGAAGAGCTGTCATTCAAAAACATTAATAAATCTTACCCCAAACTTTTGAATGGTAGAGTATAAATAAATAAATTTAAAATAAATAATTATATATATTTTCTTTCCTTAACTAGCCATGTGATTTGATCAAAAGTGTCCACAGCACAAGCAGCATAGGAGTTACTTGCCACAATGTAGCACTGAGTATTTAGGCGGAAACCGATAGAATTGAATCATGTAGCCATTTCAGTACTGGTTTTTATTTCTGCACATTCTCACAGACATTCAGCAAAGACATCAGTTGCTCTGTGGGAAAGTACATTGTTTGGTACGTCTTCATGGCTTCTTAAAAACTCTAGAATATGGTAAAATACAGACGTCACGACACGTGAAACACAGAATGACATGCGCTGCTAAAGACCACAGGAGTGGAGAGTAACATGAGCTTTGCATTCACAACACGACACACACATAGAGCATGTTAATAAAGGTTATACAAGGATTTTATAAACGCATCAATTTCTGTGCTGATGGAGATGGTGATTTAACTTAGACGGTGTAAAAAATATATAGTTAAATGGATTTTTTTTTTTACTAATATTACTAGAATAATAATATATTTATAATATTTCTGACTAATTATAATATTATTAGACTAATTATAATATTTCAGATAATAATTAAATTAAATAAATATACATTAAGAAAACAATCCAAAAGTAAAATTTCAAAGAGTGGATAAAAAAAGAAATCATTTCCATCAGGTATGACACAATAAAGACATTTTTGTAAGAATTTAAATTCCAATTCAAAATGGTGGATTATGAGAAAAAACTGAAATTCTCAGCGCTGTATAAATGTCTGGTGTTACTTGAACACCGATTAAAATTAAACATGGGCTGCATTTTGAGGCCTGCATGCCAACTAGTGTAAGCAGACTACAAAAACTGCACAAATAAAAACAACATAAAGGTCAATGTCTAAATAATACTAATCAAAATACACAATCCTGCTGCACTGACTCAATAATTAATAATCTGTACAATTCATGCAGCTCTAGCACATTGCAATTCAGTGACTGTTGCAAAAGAACCCGAGGACTACCTCAAATTCCCATTGTATCCTCAAATCTCCGTGTTTCCAGAAATACCCTCGTAACGCACCAGGGAAACCAGAGCAGATCTTTGAACTGCAGTGCCAAATTTTGATATGTGCTATATTATATAACTGGATATCAATGTTAACAGTACAGGCTTATAAGTATATTCTCTAGAAATGCTGCTGCAATACATTTTGACATACTGTTTTGGGAAACCTGGACTAGGCCATTGCACAAAACTGATGTGAAATGGAAGTGGGGGAAGAGGGTGCCATGCAGTGGGTGGTCCAGATCATTTTAGGTCGCCCTCGTCGCCCTGAATGGTCTTCTTGATCCGCAGAAGCATGGTGGTGTGCCACTGGTCCAAGCGTGAGATGGAGTCAAACTCCTTCACCTAAAAGAAAGGGAAAAACTCTTATCATATGGAGGAACTGTGGAAAAATGAACTCAATACAGTGCTATTAGCATTAACTATAACAAACATTTCTGTTCATTGAAATAAAGCTGAAATAAAATATAAATATTAGTTGAAAAAATTTGAAATGTTGCCTTGGCAATAAACTGAAATAAGTTTGGGTTGAAGCACTAAAATTATTAACTCGAAAGGAGTAAAAACTAAAACTAATATAATAAATTAGTCCTAAACAACAATATTTATATAATAATAAAAACTAATGACAAAAATCACATAACAAAATTACTAAAGATTAAACAAAAATGAAAATGAAAACTAAGAATATAAAAATAAAAGGTAATTAAAAATTGACACTGACACAATATGAAATTTCTGTGCCATTAGTGTCACCAAAAGGAATTGCAAAAATGAGGACCAAGTAGACCGTCCCGTCCCAGACTCATGCCATTGGTTGATGAAAAAAAATCAATTACATTTATTTTTTAAGAATAAAATGGAAAGATATCATCATGGATTTTCTTTTAAAAGATGCTGACAGTAAAAGTCTTACCGCTTCTGTGAAAGCCTCTGCGTTTTGCTCCTCATGGGCCTCTAGAAGTTTCTGTAAGGACAAAAACTCGTATAATTACACAACAATGAAAATTAATATTTGAAAGAGGTGCAAAACATGATGTTTACAGCTCATTGACCACTTCAGTGATGGGGAACGTTCTTTGCTCGCTTTCTCTATATAATTTAAAAGTTTCCTTTTTGAATGCTGCTAAGATAACCAATGTGAAATCTTGATTTTCTAATACAATAAATGATTCTCAGGTTGCACTGCCTGTGTAGTATATGCCGTTTTTCCACACACAAAACGTTTGTAATGTATTCTGTTAATAGACGTCATTATTACAAAATCAAGGACAATAATCCACAATAATAATAGTGCAGCCTTAACCTGTAATGAGTTCCTGTTTTTTAATTTCATAATTTTTATACAGTAGAGGCCAAAAGTGATGTCCAGAAGGGATATTTGTTTTTAATGACCCTAAATTTCAATTAAACCATCATAATATGAGGGAAATATTTATTTATCTGACAAAATTATTTGGCAAAATAATTTCGGGCTTGTTCAGACGGTGCAAAGTCAATTGGTTGTATTTTGGTTAATTGAATTAATGGTAGGGTTTCCATCTTTTAATTACGATAGTTATGGCGTGAACGCAGCACAAGTTCATTGTTTTGTTTCAGGAGGAACTGTAAAAGGTGGCTGCTGTTTGTGGCGCTTGGTGACTCTGGATAGCCATACTGAATGCGCTGATGACATGTGATGTCTGCGCGAGCAGGTGCGCGGAGGTATGGAAATATTTTGACAGCCAGGTAGGATATCGTATCATTGCATTCGGACAGAATGATTGGACAAACATTTTTGGTCCTGAGACTTCCACAGAAGTATATGCACATGATTTAATATAAAGTTAATTTCTGACCCTGTCCTGTCAGATATGGTTCGAGTCCTTCAATGCAAGCAGACTTGATTTTTTTTTTCTGCTTTACCCACTAGTCTAATCAACCCTGATTAAAAATGTGGGGTTTTTTTATACATCACAAACTCTATAATCACAAACCTTCATAAGTTTGCATTCTCTTGAATCCGAGAAGGCTGGAAACATCTCTTCATACTTTTCAATAGCGATCTACAATAGAAAAGAAATCATACATATCATCTGTATGAGTTCTCCATATCAATCTGCACATCCTCGATCGAGAACTGACCTTTGCGTTTAGCTCATCCACGATGAAGTGACACAAAGAAGCTTTGAAGAAGTACTCTTTGGCGCTGTATTTCAGAAGGGGATTGTCCATGGTGTTGGTTCCAACCTGTTCACACACACAGACAGGAATTCCCAAGTGATTTAGCAACTGCTGGTGAGCGAATAATGTTGGAAGAATCTGCAGGAGATCGACAGATGGTATACCTGCTCGTAAATCTCTATTGCTTTCGGGTACTGTTCTAACTGAGCGCTGTATGAAGCCACCTTCAGCAGACACTTGTTTGCAGAGCTGTAAATTTAGCAAATGGACCATATCAAAGCTTAAACTAACATTCAAAATGCCATAATTAATCATAAAACCTGGTGAAAACACAAGCCCTTGGCTTACCTGTTTGATTCCTCTCCTTTATAATAGTCAGCCGCTTGTTCATAATGTGCAATTGCCTTTGGTCAACCAGAAACAGAATCAATTTTGTAGTTTTAAGAATTCAGTGTCCTACAGAATAAATCTGTCCTACACCATTCTACATTCTCAGTATATGCCATATAAATAAGATGCACCTTTGGGTTACACCAAATGACATTTTTGTACCTTCTCAATGTCCACCAGCTCTGACTCGTACACCTCAGCGATTGTGATATGATGCTTGGCTGCGATGGTGAATCTTCCCTGAGGACAGAACAGAGACATTATAAAATGAATATCAACTGAATATTCCATTCAGTATCCATCAAGCTTTTCTGATCTATTTGCACATCTACATGCTTTGCGGATTATACAGATTATAAGCCTCATCTAGTGATTTCATGATATTTCCTCCTAGATTTTGGAAGGAAGAGGAATGCTTTACGGTCTTATTATTCTGTTCAAATGCTCTGTGGGAGTTTCTCCTGTAATAGTTGGTGGATCACTGGACAGTTAAAAAGTGAATTGCAGTTTAAAATGCTCCCAGATGAAACAGAACAGAAATGGAACAGCCTGACTGAACATTATGTGAACTATGATTTTGACTGCTATAAAAACATCTTACCATGTCTGTGTAAATATCAATGGCTGCGTTTAAGCACTTGATAGCCTCTAATCGCAAGCATTAAAGAGAAGGAGGAGGAAGAGTTAGACAGTCAGACTTATGATCAATGATATGGAAATAAAACAAACAATTTATTGACTTCTAAGGGCATTTTTTGTCTTATTCAGTGATTTACTCTTTAATCTGATTATATATGTATAGGATAATTAGTCAAGTGTAATTAACTTGATTAACATTTTAACCAAATGACAACCCATATTAATATATAAAAATTCTGTTATTAGATACATGGTTACACTGCTGAATTATTGTGTCTTAAGAACAATTAACATTTGTAATAAACTGTATATGCAAAATCCACTAATTTTTCATTTACTCACCCTCAAGTTCCAAACCTGTATTACATTCTTTCTTTTGCTGAACACAAAAGAAGATGTTTTGAAGAATGTGGGTAACCAAATAGTTTCTGGTCCCCATTGACTTCCATAGTATTCTTCAAAATATCTTCTTATTGTTAATTAAAACTATTAGAAAATAGTTTCATTAATTGAAATATTATGAATATAAGATGAAAAAAGAATTAATTAAAAAACTAAATTAAATAGAAATATTAAAAATAAATAATACAAATGACAAAATCACATAACAAAATTACTAAAACCATAATTTAAAAATGAAAACTGAAAACTAATTCAAAGTATTAATACATACTACAATATATAATACAGTATATAATACTAAAACAACACTGTTCAGTTCAAACAGAAACAACTGTTATAAAATGAGATTCATTTAGTTAAAGGTACACTATGTAACTTTTGGCCCTCTAGTGGTTAAAAAACAAAACTGCATGCATTTTGCAGAAGAACATTGTTTTGGCTATGCTTCGTCTCTGCTGAATATGGTTATCATACTGCTCATAAAACATTCACTACTAGGCTTAAGAGATATAACCAGTTTAGATGGAAAGGATCTCAAGCTGACTAGCTGAAGACATTACTGTAGCTTTACCCATTAATAGCCATAATGAACATAATCAACAACCATAATGAAATGACCCTTCACAATAGATAATGCTGTACAATGAACTCTGTTAGAGAGCTACATATGGCAATTTATCGGTTCAATAAAATACCCAACTCAATACCTTACAACATTTCAAATATCTCAGTTCTTGACATCTCAGAAAAGCCAATGTTGATTCTTGTTTTATTACAAGCTCTGTTGCGTTTTCTTTTTGCCAGCAGACTCTCGTCTTTTTTCCCCCAGAGGTTGGAGATTTAGCTGCTCCATGTCAACCTTTCTCTCTTGTTGTGACAACTAACCTACACACTCCCACATCATACACGCGTCAAAGTAGCCAGAGCAACTTTTCTCTATTTACGGATATGACAAGACACGCATGGGCGAACGACGTATATACGCAATTTCCCGCTAGGTCTAAAATATAAACACTTATAATAGACTACCATAGTGAATCAGGGAAAGACAAAAACACGTTTTGGAAGAAGGACTGATGATGTATTGACTCATTATTTAAATGTTGTCAATTTTGAACAAAAAAAGTTGCATAGTGTACCTTTCATGAATCCAGTAAGCAATAAAGTGATAGGATGAACTGATTCTTAGAGATTTGGTTTAAGAACAAATTTAGGATAATGTGATGCATCTCAAAAGTCAGGCCTCATACAGTATATTAATCTTGAAATGCCTCAACATCTGCTAATTCAGAATAAATGAGCTCTGTGATTGTCATGAAACTGGGAGTTATCATCTGTGTCCTCACCATGTGGATCTGCCTTCTTGAAGGCGTTTCCCGCATCGACGTAGCTGGTGGCCGAATCGTGCTTATTCTGAAGCTGCATGTGAAGTCTGGCTGCCTGACAGAAAGCATTGCCTGCAGCTGGATACAAACACACAAACCTCATCAGTGCAATATGAATATATAATAAACATATAATACATCCTGTAAATTACAAACAAAGCCATTTTAATATTGACGATAACACTATAATAACTTGCATTAATGAGATAATTATTCAAAAATGACTAGTGGTTAGTGGCCATTCAAACCATTTAAATGTGTGTTACATAATGATCTTTTAAGCATTATATAATACAATAATGATTGTTAAAGATGAAGTATGTAATTCCTGCACCACTAAAAAGCACATACCACTCCAGTTCTTGGCCATTTTGAACATGTTGGCCGCTCTGGCGTACATCTCACAAGCCTCTTCCACTTTGTGATTTCCCCTGAAAGATGTAAGAAAATTCAGTTGTCTTTTTGTCCATTTTAATATCTTAAAATTATAATGTTTGCTTAATAAATCTATAAGCCAGATGTTAGATGCCTTATAAATATTGGTCAGGATTTACAAGCAAAATTTGATTGTATATATATTATTGGGTTAAGTCAGAAAAGTATAGCTGGTAATAAACAGAAAGTCCTAGATAACTTGTGTCCTGGTGGAAATATTCAATTGGGTCAGTTTTTGAAGTGCCTCATATCATATTAATCAAACCAATTCAAATTAAATCCATCTCCAACATACTAGGTCAAAGCTTGTTTACTATAAATAACACTGAATATGTGCTTATATGTTTGGGATGTCAGTAAAACATCTCACTTTTATGTTGCTGTCAACACTGGGCTCTCTTAAAACTACTTTAATCAGCCGTTCTTTTAATAAATGTTAACTTTTAAAATAAGTTACAAATCTATCTTGATTTATTTAAAAAAAAATAAGTAGGCCTACACTTAATAAATATTGAATACATCTATGAACTAGCAACACATATCTTGTTTTACAATAACTTTAACTGTAAACCATTATTAAATTAAATATTACATAATGTATAATTCACACACACATATATATATATATATATATATATATATATATATATACACATATATACATACATATATACATATATATATATATATATATATATATATATATATAAGACGTCATGCCACTTTTATTATTTTTTCTTCATTAACTAATAATATTTTGGGCATTGTGGTAGTACCATGATACTGCGTTTCTTAGTATTATTATAGTGACATAAAAGCAAGCAAATTAATGTAAATACAGCAGCCACTGCGCCACTAATGCGCCAAACACAAAACACTTCACTTACTGGTCCAGTCATGCAATCACATCAAATATTATTGTTATTGTTTGATTTATTATTAAGTCATTATGATCATTGCAAAGAAATTCAACTATCATTTATAATTAACAAGCCTTTTTCTACCGACTGATGCGCAAAGCGGCCTGTAACAGCTTGGGTCCGTTGTACAATGAAATTCATATATATATATTTTTAGTTTTACTGCAATAAAAGTCAGTGTTAACTAGAAAACCTAAAACCAAAACTTGGCAACATTATCATATTGACTATATAATATTTTAACGGACTAGCTGAATGGTCGGATAAATAGGGAAGGTAGCATCTGTTTAATCTTACCCAAACATTCCTCCTAAAAAAGAGCCGGAAGACTTCACTTTCTTATCAGCGTCAGCCATAAGCTGAATTGCCTCCTTTTCTTTCCCGGAATTGTCCATTACTTCTGTTGTTAAATTAACAGATAAACACTAAAATCTATTTTTGCTTATCTGCTAGCTTCTCTCGCCCTCTGTCACTATGGCAGCGGGGATTACTGTCATTGCGTTTATTAAGCGTGGGCGTACTGGACGCTCGATCGAGGAATTATGGGGTTTTGAGTTCTGAGACCGCAATGAAAAGATCTTCCTTTAAAGAGAATCGAACACAAATAAACTACAACTCCCATACACAAACATAAATGCGCGTTACGTAATACTGCAATTATCTTATATCGAAATCATCGTACCCTCACTTTTATAAACTTTGAGTTATAATAACAATTTTAACTAAACAAGATTTGAATTAATTGTTTTCACTTTAATTAGATTTGTGGTTTAGTGTAGTTAGTGTATGTGATGAATGGATAAGCATTGTAGGCTGAACTTTGGTATGGCTTGTAGCCTTATGGGTTTGCACAGCTCAAATACAATTTGCATATAGAGAACATGCTTTACTGAGGATTAATCAGCAACAAGCTTCGGCACTGCCACTGCAGAATATTATGACGAAAAATAAAAGGATCTTTCCATACTGAGCACTAGATGGCACTGTAGATCACCAGACTAGTTCACTACAGGGAGTCAAGGGCTGAAATATTGAAAGTAGCTCAGTGTTAGTTTGCATGGGTCATTGGCCACACAAATGTAAAAATCTAAGCTTTTAACAGTACCTGACATAGTGTGCATATCTTAAAGAATCAGGCAGAACTTTATAGTAGCGTATAGACTATTAAAACTCAAAGTACAACTCATCCACAAAGTACAAGAAAAGCACCACAGCTTTCCTCTGTTTACATAAAATGATGTCAGGAAAGGGCGGTTAGTTTCCCTTTCTCTGCTCTCTTTTTTTCAGCAATGTGTGGAAAACAATGACAGGTTACTGTTTCAAAACTTAGGGAGCTGGACAGCATTTCTGGGCATTATAAGTGACCTCAGAATGTAGGACGGTCGCTCACTATTGTTTGAGACACAGCCAGTAGATAGGAGCAGCTTTGCTGGTGATTTTCCTTTGCTGCTTATATGTATAAGCTGGGAAAACAAATAGAAAGTGCTTACCTGCACAATGTTAAATATTAATGAACACGGCCACAGCTGCAGAGTGACATTACTCATCAAAGGCCGTGCCAGATAAAAGAGTATTTCAACATGAAACATTTAAATGCCACATCTAGTGCCCTTACATGAAGTCAGATTACTCTAACACTTACAATCATCCTGTATAAAAGATGATTTGAGAAAAAATTGTTCATTCTTGCTGAAAACCTTTCTGTGCTGGTCTGCTATGATTTGATATGTAAAACCAAAGTCATACACCGATCAGGCATAACATTATGAGCACTGACAGGTGAAGTGAATAACTCTGATTATCTCTTCATCACGGCACCTGTTAGTGGGTGGGATATATTAGGCAGCAAGTGAACATTTTGTCCTCAAAGTTGATGTGTTAGAAGCAGGAAAAATGGGCAAGCGTAAGGATTTGAGCGAGTTTGACAAGGGCCAAACTGTGATGGCTAGACCACTGGGTCAGAGCATCTCCAAAACTGCAGCTCTTGTGGGGTGTTCCCGGTCTGCAGTGGTCAGTATCTATCAAAAGTGGTCCAAGGAAGGAACAGTGGTGAACCGGCGACAGGGTCATGGGCGGCCAAGGCTCATTGATGCACGTGAGGAGTGAAGGCTGGCCGTGTGGTCCGATCCAACAGACGAGCTACTGTAGGTCAAGAAGTTAATGCTGGTTCTGATAGAAAGGTGTCAGAATACACAGTGCATCGCAGTTTGTTGCGTATGGGGCTGCATAGCTGCAGACCAGTCAGGGTGCCCATGCTGACCTCTGTCCATTGCCGAAAGTGCCAACAGTGGGCACGTGAGCATCAGACCAGGGAGCAATGGAAGAAGGTGACCTGGTCTGATGAATCACGTTTTCTTTTACATCACGTGGATGGCCGGGTGCGTGTGCGTCACTTACCTGGAAAACACATGGCACCAGGATGCACTATGGGAAGAAGGCAAGCTGGCGGAGACAGTGTGATGTTTTGGGCAATGTTCTGCTGGGAAACCTTGGGTCCTGCCATCCATGTGGATGTTACTTTGACACGTACCACCTACCTAAGCATTGTTGCAGACCATGTACATCCTTTCATGGAAACGGTATTCCCTGGTGGCTGTGGCCTCTTTCAGCAGGATAATGCGCCCTGACACAAAGCAAAAATGGTTCAGGAATGGTTTGAGGAGCACAACAACGAGTTTGAGGTGTTGACTTGGCCTCCAAATTCCCCATATCTCAATCCAATTGAGCATCTGTGGGATGTGCTGAACAAACAAGTCCGATCCATGGAGGCCCCACCTCGCAATTTACAGGACTTAAAGGATCTGCACAAACAAGTCTGATCCATGGAGGCCCCACTTCAAAACTTCCAGGACTTAAAGGATCTGCTGCTAACATCTTGGTGCCAGATACCACAGCACACCTTCAGGGGTCTAGTGGAGTCCATGCCTCAATGGGTCAGGGCTGTTTTGGCAGCAAAAGGGGGACCAACACAATATTAGGAAGGTGATCATAATGTTATGCCTGATCGGTCTATGTTAGCGTGCGAGTGATTGTGATTGATTACTGTGTGTGTGTGCGTACTTGTTTAACCTACATTGCGAGGACCAAATTTCCCCACAGCGGTCCCC
Organism: Mylopharyngodon piceus; assembly: GCA_039654765.1. Taxonomy (NCBI): domain Eukaryota; kingdom Metazoa; phylum Chordata; class Actinopteri; order Cypriniformes; family Xenocyprididae; genus Mylopharyngodon; species Mylopharyngodon piceus. Next base: position 4,696,308 of record CM077456.1, on the reverse strand, counting down.
ACGAGGGAAATGGATTAATAAACATACTAAATGATGCTTATTTGAAAATGTAAAAATGCATAGTTTTCTGTGATGGATAGGGCTAGTGTAGGGGGATAGAATAACAGTTTGTACAATATAAAAACCATTATGTCTATGGAAAGTCCTCATGAAGATACCGAAACCTAACATGAGTGTTTGTGTTTATGTTTCGGATCAGATGAATGCAGTTTTGGGGTTTTCTAGGTGATGGAATGTAAGTCAGGCTGACCAAAACATTCTTTGTTCTCAAACAAGCCATGTCCTGTCCCCAGAAACCTGATAAAACACCAACCTGCCCTTCTCCACGGGTTCCTCCTTTGAAATCTATTTTTATTTTTAAAAAATGTAGCCTAGGCCTATGTGTGCAATTTACATTGTAGAACAAAATATTCAAGTATTGTTATGTTTACCACATTTTTTTTAATTCATAGATAATAACAAATGAGATTTCAAATCATATTTTGTCCACCGAACTAGGAAATGTCTACGGTTTTTATTTCAGAAATCGGGTCACCGTACTTTAACGTACAAATTCCATACACACTGTTTCGTTTATTTTATATTTATTTAATTAATATGATTATTTTTATTTTTTATTAATTATAATATGATTAACCGGAAATTAATCATTGTTTTATTTATATTATTTAATGCAAAAATCTAACCGACAAACACCATTGCACAGCAATATTTGCATACTAAATTATGATTGGTCTTTATTAAATATTTGCATCACGTTTCTTTTTTAGTCTTGAAATAGAAAGTCACATAATTTAATAACGCAAAGTCCATTTTCCCTGTATAGTGCACTATCAGCCATTTTATATCCTGAAGTTGTAGTGTACAATTTCATTCCTATCCTATATAGCGCACTACTTTCTACCCATAATGCAATAATGTACAACTAACGTATTACAATATTGGTGATATTGGGATCAAAGTGAACAAAAGACACAGATTACATTCGCATTAAATGTTTATTCTGGCTCTCGGAGCGTTTGTTCTGTACTGCGTTGGCATAGTGACATCCACCACAGTGAGTGTGGATTCATACAGCAAGTTGCTGGAGTCCAGTGTGGCACTGAACAGCTAACATGCATGATTTCACTGCCCTGTAGTGAAGAAGCAGTTTGAATGCATGCTGGGAGACAAGACCACACTGACACTCCGCAGCACATACATCAGACAGGTTTACAGAGGCACATTCATTCAAATATACCCCCATTTACAGTTAAGAGTTCATGTGAATTGCACAGCTGAATAAAAAGATTCAATTTTGTTCCGCTGAAACCATCAGTGTTTCATTTATGAATGAATCTGTGGATGGATATTGTAGTGATAACAATAATAATATACATGTTCATGAGTGTAATTTTAAAGACAAAAACCCCCAAAATCAGTTTAAGAGAGACAGGCCTCACTTTTAGCTAGTAAATATTGTTAAATAATAGCTATTAAATAAAATAGCTATTTCTAGCTTTAAATGAATTTGAATTTTGAATTATGCATTTTTGTTGTTCATGAAATTCTAATACTATATTACAAAAATGTTCAATACTCATTCTGCAGATAAAGAAATCAATAAATACTAAATCTGAGGCTGTCGCCAAGATCCTCTTATACAACAGAATATTAAGAATTATAAAACAAATATTTGCATTTAGGCAAAATACACATTTTTTGCAACCAAATATACAGCAAATTGGCTAAATACAGCAAACATACTGCCTTTGTGGAAGCTAGCGTTGTCCTTAATATCATTCTTTTGACATGATTATACTCTAAGACATCTCAGACTCAAAGAAAGTTTGGCTTAATGACGGAGTGAATTTGTGCATTAGTTCTGGTGCATTGTGGGAAGATTACAGGCATAGAGTGAAGGTAGACTGGGTGTGTGGCTCTCAAGAGGAACTGAGGCCGGAATCCGACTCCCCATTGGTCTCCTGAGATTTTCCTGCACAAGGAATGGAGGAGCACGGAATGCTGTAGGTGGAGCAGGCGCACGTTTGGATGACATCCTTGAGAGCAACCTGTTCCTCTACATTGAAAATGTTTGACTGCTCAAGCTTGTCATCACAGATTCTGTGAATAAAAAGAAAGAACAAATCATTATTTCATCTCTAGGTCAATCTGAGGGAGGGAATCAGACAAATAAAGGAGTGTCACCAAAAAAGGAAAAGGCTAAAAGGAAGTTTCATTAACAAAAAGTTTGAGGTGAAGGGGAGGGGATCATACAAAGGTTTTGAACAAGAGCAAAAATGTGAGTAGATAAGCATGTCCACATGTTTGCCACAGTCATCAAAGAGTAGACAGAATATTTAATTAGACAGGAATGAAAACGAAGATGTGAGCGTTACAAGTACAGTCTGTGAAGTTAAATATTACAAATATGTCTTTCAAAAAATTTTGTGGACAAAAAAAAAAAAAAACTTCAGAAAACATTATGACCTAGGACAATGAGACATTAAACAGACTGTGATTGTAGACACATTTTCATCCAAATCAAATTCAAGTCAACTTGATAAAACAAAAAAATACTTTTATTTCAAATCAGAATTGATTTAGGCCAAATGCAAGTTTTAAAAAAAACCTAAATACATAATTAGCCAGCCAATAGCTGCATGGTCTGAGTGACATCAGCTGAAAATGAAATTTGTTTCAAATAAACACGTATTTAATTTGATTAAAGGTTAAGAAGACCCATTTTAATGTCTTCTTTGGCATAAAATGCACTGATGAAACGTTCACATTAAGGGGGTGTTTACATGACATTGTTGTCAACCAAAAAATGAAAACTTTTTATGTTTTGGCTGTTCATTTATACGACAACTGCGTTTTGGGGGCCTGAAAACACAAACTTAAAAAAAAAAAAAAAAAAACCGGATTCAAAGTGCACATTTTTGAAAATGATACCGTTATCGTCTCCATGTAAACAACAAAAATGTCAATTTTTGTGAAAATGGTGATGTCGTGTGCTTAGTGTTTCTTTACAAAGTGACATCGCCAACTACTGGCCTGGCATGCAAAATACAGCAATTTTTAGTCGTTTTTGCAGATCTGTGTGAACGAGGATCGTTTTGACGTTGTTGCTGTCTGTACGAGAAACTTTTTAAAAACGCAAAAGCAAAAATGTTTCCATTTTTAGTACTTTGCTGTCGTGTAAACATACCCTGAGATTGAGGGATATACATTAATTAATTAAAAAAAAAAAAATATATATATATATATTTTTTTTTTTTTTTCCCATGTTGACTTTAAATATGGTGTCTGCTCTCACAAAGGTCAATAAATGCCACTATTAAAATTAAAATGCCACATTCTCTTTCAGGATAAATAAAAATAACAACAGTCAGCCTAAAAATCTAACCTATCCTGCATGTATGAAACACGTTCCCTTTTCATAGTCAAAAGAGGCTTCTGGGATATTATTTAGATTCACAAAAACAAGATATTCATTAAATGTTCCATCACCAACAAAAGAAATTTTGACAACATGATATTTAGGTGATTTTAATGGAACAACTTCTGTACTTTATAAGTAACACACATATATGCATATATTTATATTTTTTCTACCATGATGTTTCTACCATCATGATGTCAGATGATGTATGTGTGTTTAAGAACATTATGCATACTGGTGGGCCCATTTCCGTTGTCTCTTGGAAGACTTATGTTTATGTTTTACATTCACCATTACAAATGACATGACAAAACGTGTTTTTTGAGCACCCAGCTCTAATATATAATACTAATAATTATATAGAATATCTAACAGACAACATTCGAATATAGTTTGGATTAAGAACTGGCACGGCAAATGCGTTCAAGTGAGATCATTCATATGTAGATAAATGCAGCTTTTTCTTATCAAGATACTCAGGCAAACTTGTTTGAGAGCAAAAGCCATCCATACATTCATTCTTCAATGATTAAGTCATTGAGGTCCACGCAGGGGATTCATGCACTGTTAACGTGGCTAGTACTAAAAAAATCCACAGTGGAAATAAAAAAATGCACATTTGCACTGTAATTTGTGTAATATGGGTTCTGGGAGGAAAACTAGGTCACTCATATAAAGAGGAAGTCTCTAATGCTCAGAATGATGTAACAGGCAGCTGAAACTTAACCCAGTGGCCAATAATTTCAATAAAAGCCACTCAAAAATCATAACTCTACAGTTTTACTGCCTCACATCATTGCTGTAAAACACGGTTCTCATGGTGCTAGTCGGTGAGCATGATCTGTCAGGCAGCAGGCAAATGCCAAAAAAAAAAAACTAACAACTGGGAAGCAGAAGACATTACTGGTATCAGAGGAAGTTGAAGCATTGGGTTTTGGCACCAAGCATTCATGTATTCTGCAAAAAGAGGCAAATTACCATTAAATGATGTGAGAAATATTCAAAAGGGGAAAGGAAAGATGTGGAAAGAGTCAATACTGCATATAAATATTTGGTTATCAAAAAAAAGTCCACCACCACACAAAATATAGGTTAAAATGGTAATCTTTTGACTGTTTGGTAGTAGTGGGCTATTATTGTGTGTGTGTGTTTGTGATTTATGAGGACACAAATTTGTATAATGACATGGGTATTACACTGGTATTACGATGTAAACATGAAATATGAGGGCATTTCATGAGTCCTTATATTTAAAATAGCTTTAAAAACATACTAAACAATGTTTTATTAAAAATGTAAAAATGCAGAATGTTTTCTGTGATGGGTAGGTTTAGGAGTAAGGGTAGTGTAGGGGGATAGAATGTACAGTTTGTACAGTATAAAAACCATTACGCCTATGTGCCTGGTATTCCTTACATTATGGGGATTAAATGTCCCCACAAGGATCGTAATACCAGTAAATTTTGACTTTAAAGGGGGACTTTTTTTTTTTTTTAGTCCCCATGAGGAAAACAGCTTATAAAATCATATTAAATGAAGTGTTTCGAAAATCTAAAAATGCAGAAAGTTTTCTCTAAAGGGGTTAGTTTTTGTGTAAGGGGATAGAATCTATAGTTTGTACAGTATAAAAATCATTACATCTATGGGAAGTCCTCGTAAAACATGGAAACCAGTATACTGTGTATATGTGTGTTTGTGTGTGTGTGTGTGTGTGTGTGTATTATCTATATAATAAAAACATGAAAAATATTGATTTAAAAATCGATTCGAAATTGCACTGAAAATAATCATACAGGTTTGGAATGAACAGAGGCAAGTACATGATGACAGAATTTTCATTTTTGGTTGAACTATTCCTTTAAAATTAATTTAACAGGAACACAGTTTCTCTGAACAGCTCTTTTGGGGTTTTAATGCAGTGGAGAAGGAACAAAAATACAGAACAAATATTAGCTGAACTGTCAGAAACTGCAAAAAAATGGCAAACACAGCAAGTTATGTAAAACGTCAACATCTGTCAGTGTTTGATGGAAGTACGTCCTGTAAAACCGAGCTGTTTTTAAAGGATAAAATTTAAAACTACATTTTTAAGTGTGTATACACATACAAACACACAATGATATTTACACAACAGTTGTGGAGATCTGATTAAAAACTTATTTTTGTGGTGCACTGCATAAATTCAGAACATCATTGATTAGTTTATTAGTTTAACCTTTACCCAGAATGAAACAGCTTCACTTAGACATGTGCTGATATGCCCGGACCATCAGGGAACAGCCATAAACCACTGCGTCATTTCCACAGAAATTCACATACAGACTGACATGGGCATTAATGGTGTTGAAAGAGTCAACACGGCAGTCAAATTTGCATCTAGTTGAGATTTACTCTTTCAACAATGTCTCTACATTCTAGAAACCGTTTCTAAATTAAAATCCCCTATCACTCGTTACGTATTGCCGTCACGGCTAGTTAGGACAAAAACTCTGAATAACATGGAAAAGATACCCTTTATCGCGTGTAGCAGCACGTCTGATTAGGAGAGTTGTAAATGTTAGTTTATGTTAACAATTTTCCACCCGCAGAATTAAACAGACTGCTATTGCTCCTGTACCTTTATGACATTTATATGTAAATCACCTCTGACTATCTGATTTCATATGTGAATGAGTAACGATATGATATGCCACATATTTGGACCGGACAGGGAAAAGTACAAGTAAACATAGTTCATCAACATGCTCAGCCCTACTAAATACTGCTGTTGAATTAGCATGGAAGGAACCAATGACAAATCATAGCCCACCTGTCATATATGAGGCCATCAATGCCTTGGTCCCTCAGCTTCATCCTGTTCTCATGGTCGTTGTTATAGTCGCCCCAGCAGAAGACCACTAGTCCTTTGGACTGAGCCTCTCTGATGAAGTCCATGTTCCTCAAGAGCTCATCAGTGTGGGCGCTGATTCCCTGTGAGTGCATACAAAAGCAAGTTGTTTAGTCTTTGTGACGAAATTTGACATGGCACCAATTTAAAGAAAACAAAACAGCCATATTCCTCTTGCAGTTTAGACAAAACATGATTAGATCTCTTTTACTTCATAGTTTTAGAAAGTTTGTGATTACACACAGTTTTATTATGCTGCCAAAACTGGGCGTCTCTCCAAGCTATTTCAAAACTATGTTCTAAAGTATTAACAGCTGTGCTATTACACCATCAGGCTGTGTGCATTCTCTCACCAGTATGTTCTCACTCTGAGCAAAGCTCATGGCGATCTTAGTGCTCTGACAGCGGATGTCCATGAGTTCAGGGTAGAGGTCTGTCACTCCTTGGGTCAGAAACAGGATAGGGTATTTGTTCTGCTTTTGCCTCACCCTGATGAAGAGAACACCATTTATTACAACTTAAACACAACATGCAATCAAGACCGACTGAAGATTTTCACTGTTCATATTAGTTAATGCATTAACTAATGTTAACAAATGAGACCTTATTATAAAGTGTTACCGTAAAAATATACATTATCCTAAACATCATCATTAGAATATGCACGTGAACTAGGTCTCTTACATTGTGCAAACATCAGGATCAAAGCATGAGAAGACTATCCTCCTCTTGCCGGCGTTCTGCAGCACGCATGTGAGGATGATGTCCAAGAACTGATTCATGTTGAAGTAGGTGGAGAGTTTTGCATCCCAGGAGCCATCCTGTTTGGAGAAACAGATACAATGAGGGTGTTTTTTTTTCCATTAACACAGAGATCAAACATCACACATATCACTTGGGGCAACACAAACCTTAAACTGACAGATCCACTTCAGCTCAATGTTGAATCCCACATGATCTGGAACAGCCTGGAATATCTGCAACATGATGTCAAATGAGAAGAGAAGTTAACCGGTGGGTGGGTATGGATGGGTGACAAACATTTATCACAATGTTCTAAAATCTTTTGGTTGAAAAAAAAAAAAAAAACTACATATACATTATATATATATATATATATACACACATACATACATATATACATACATATGTATACACATATGTATAATATGTATACACATATGTATAATATACACACATATATATTAGGGGTGTAACGGTACATGTATTCGCCCCGAACCGTCACGGTACGGACGTCACGGTTCGGTTCATTGGTATGACGATGAATACAGGCGATCCACACTCCAATCCAGAAGGGGGCGCGCACAGTAGGGGTGTAAGAAAATATCGATACACATGAATATCGCGATATTATGTTTGGCGATACTGTATCGATTCTCAAAAACACTGTATCGATATTTATTTATTTATTTACATCCAAGATTCGTGGTTTTGTGTACGGTTTAAACCACAGACTGTATAAAACCCAACCACTAGATGTCAGCGTTATCTCAGAACGTAAACTGACACGTAGCCGGAGAAGGGCAAGGTGCATCGCTAGCGTTAGCATTTGCAAACCCAACTCTCAAGACGATAGAATTATTCTGCTCCCGCGGCATAGTGTGTGGACTCCTTTTGGCTTCAACTATAAAGAACCCACTAAGGAGATCGACAAGAGTCAGTTGTTTGCAAAATAGGCCATGTTAAAATCCAAAACTCGGGAAATGCATTAAATCTGAGAGCTCACTTAATATCCTGATGCCATCCGCGCTGCTGAGAGAGGCGTTCGATAGAATATGTAATATGTACTGCACGTTTTCCTCTCAGTAACAAAATAAACACACAACAAAAATGACAGCGGTGACAGCAGAAAGAAAGCATCTGATCATAGCGATGTGGATACGTTTGCACCAGCTCTGTTCAGCACTTCAGTGAAGGCACGTTTATTTAAATAGCACTTTATACAATAGACTGCTTTAAAGCAAGCAGCTTTACAGTATTAATTATAAAACAAACAGACATTCAGTCATGAAATGGACTATATACTAGTGTGAACCTTTAAAACATATACACCTAAAGAATCCTGCAGTCACTTTAATATTTTCCCTTAGATTGCACAAAATAGTGATTAGTGATATAAATGCAAATAATACTGTATTGATTAAATAAAATAAAGTTGTTTGTAAGGTTTTATGCATATGGTGGTGTGTTCTTTATGACCGTTTTTTCTAAAATTAGATCCTTTTTCTAAAAAAAAGAAAACAAGAAATATCACAATATCGCCTTTCTTACAGTATCGCAATATATCACAATATATTGTATCATAACGCCTGTATCGTGATACGTATCGTATCGCCAGATTCATGGCAATACACAGCCCTAGCGCACAGTAATGCTTTTTAGCCTAACCTATTTTTTAACCAGCATTAACCACCAATAATCGCAATAAGCTCTGTGTTTTGTTACTTTCGATAAGAAACAAAGTGCCATCTTTCAAATTCTGTCCATTTTATCACGAAATTCAAACAATAAATGCCGTTTTGACACTTTTTGATGTGGCACTTCAAACGGCAGCGCAGAACGCGAGTGAACGCGATCATCCCTTCCTCTTCACTACTACAGAATGAACATGAATGAACATGAAGGCATGTTGAAAGATACAGTACAACTTATGCCAAGTTTACACTACAGGATTTTGAACCCGATTTGCAAGTTAACAAGCTCGCCGACAGGTCGGGCTGTGATCGGGGGAAAATCAGCGAGTGATCGGCGCTCGCCAATCATTATGTGTGAACTACTCAATGACACATCAAAGAGGCTCGCTGACGCGTCGCCGACACCTCACTGATGCCAGACAAATATCTAGCATGCTAAATATCTGGAGCTGTCGGCCGACTCGATATCCTGTGGTGTCACGTGTCGCGACGCAACAGCCAATGAAATATACACTGATGTCTATGGAAGCAGCAATAACAATCCATTCAAATATAATTTGCCGATGTTTATTCATATCAGATACACATTGTGTAAGTAACTATAAAGCTCACTCACTCTATTGTTCTCCCAGTTCACCGGCCACATGTATTTCGTGACAAATGGATGAATTTACGTTATATATATAGATCAAGGTCATTACATAGGTTTTTAAATGACAAAACACTCACTTGCACATATTTGAGAATCGGAATATCAGATAGCTGATGACATGGTGAGAAAAGCAATACATCTGTCATATAGTGTGGCCAGCTGGCCGCGGTGTGTCACTTGACAAGCATGACGTACCGTCATGGAAACAATAAAGGGAAACGTTCTAAAATAACAGTCGCCTTAACTCTGGGAGGTCAGCCAGAATGTTTTAAACTTATGTGTGAAAGAGTTATTTTAATTTTAATTAAATTGAATTCAAAATTTAATCTAATTTCCTCCCAACATCTATTTTCCACTAAAGTCGTTGGGTGACATTTGCTGTCAGCGCGTGTAGTGTGTAACCTCCTGTTGCAGATCATTTACGCAGTGTCACGTAGTGTAAACATCACAACGACTTCAAGACTCCACAGCAAGTCACGTAGTCTGAACAGCACAGCGATCTGCTGACGTTTAAAGTCTTGTAGTGTAAACTTGGCTTTAGTGTTTCAACCGTGGAAAGATGTCAGTAAAACAGTTTGTAAACAATATGTCACGTAGTTTTACATTTACCTCAGTAAAGCCATTCAGTGTCAACAGCTTGTTAGTTCGCTAGAGAAATGAACTGTTTCGCTAAATATATGCACTATAGACCTTATGTAGCCCCGCCCCTTTTCAGCGCTGCGCTCATTGTCTTTTGTCTTCCGGTTTGTATTTCCACAGCGATCTTACGCATTTATGAATGAACTGCTCGTTTTAAAATCTTCCCGTTCTACTGACATTTGTTAAAACATCTGCTTTAAACTTTACAATGCTCATGATAACTTTCATTAACTCTACAACAAGTAAATCCACTTCACCAGCTAAATATTCTTTGACAGCGATGCCATAGAAATATACAGAGCTACAGCAAAAACGGAAGTTCAAAGACAATATTATCAAGATGGCGGCGCGCTTGTTTGCTTTGCGCTTAAGGTCTATATTAGCCTATATTTTAATTATATTTAACTTAACCTGTTAGTTAATGTAAGGCCTAAATAAATCCGTCATGAAAACAAGTTATGACAGCCACTGTGTAAATGATTATATTTCAACAACGAATTGGAGAAACAGAAGTTAATGCAAAAACTGCCTTATGTGTAATTTACATACATACATTTTTTATTATTATTTGAGTGTTGATGATTATGTCTAAAAATAAACGGCAACTGAATTTAATAATTTGGGCTCTGTTGTTAATAGTAACCTTTATTATTGTAATGTGCAAATAAGGGCTTCCTACTAGTTTAAAGCATTAGCAGAGATTTTCTCCTCAAGAAAATTTTAATTATAATTGAATACATTTAAAGACAGATATACAGTTGGTTCAGTAAAAAAATTGTTTTGTTTTCTCACCCTGCTGTACCGAACCCGTACCGAACCGTGACTTCAAAACCAAGGTATGTACCGAACCGTCATGTTTGTGTACCGTTACACCCCTAATATATATTATATATATATATATAAGAAAATAAAATGTTGTCACACCTGTGAAAGGGAAGGGAAAGGCTGGTGCTCATCTATATATTCCTCTTCATCCAGCAAGTCTAGACAAAGCAACACCACAAAAGTAATAATCTTTATCTATTCAACGGTTAACTGTTTATTTAACTCAACACAGCTCAACGGAGGCCTGGGTTCGGCAAGTATTTTTTTAGAGCTATAAGCACTAAAAATAATAAAAAATAAAATTTACAGCAAATAAAGTATTTCTTTTTTTCTTAAAGTACAAGACTGTGTGCTTATTAATGAACTATCCTAAGTATTGCAAATGATTTAACAGCCAGGTTTTTTTTTTCATTATCAGAAAACACTTATACTGTCTTTTATGCGCTACCACATGCTATAAGAACTAATGTTAAGTGAAACAGGGGTAAAACACTGTTTAACAGTCTTAGAGTTCATGATAGATCTGTCTTGAAAGATTTATATGTTATCGCTAAAAGTGTTTCACTATGGTGATTTTGAATTTGATTTTTACTTCTGGAACCTGAATGTTATATAATGATCAGTCATCATTATATATGATAACTGATCATATTGCAGTTTTGTGACATGAATTATAGTTTGACAATTGTACCTTTATGGTCATGAACTTCCATGGCAGTTGTATGGGCCAGCTAAGAAAGACAAACACATTTATACTCATCAATATCAGCATGGAGATAACTGCATTTCATTGTTCAAATAAGGTAAAAGAATATGAAATAAGTCTTACTTTTAAAAGCTGAAGTTGATCAAACGTAAGATCCTTGACGGGAACTTCGAACAATACCATTGAATTCTTGTCATTTTTCTATAAAAAGGACACAAAAATGTAAAAATAGATCTTTCTTTTTTATGATGTTTTGCAATTTTAGACCGTTCCAAGTCTGAATTAAGGACACAATGCAAGTCGTTCAAATGATATTAGTAACTTCTCACTGCACTAATGTAAGCCAAATGGAACTGTTACCTTTTTAGTAGAAATACAGCAGGTGAGGTCGTGATACACGATTGGAACTAAATCTTTAGACAAATGAACATCAAACTCTACATAAGCGGCTCCCTGTGATGAAAACAAAACAGATATGATTTAGTCTTTTATATCATATAACAAAACTTCATGCATTTTGGTAGAGTTGCATTCTTTATTTACACTCACATGGTTGGCTGCACTTAGAAATGAGGCAATTGTGTTTTCCCTGATCTTGTGATGCCTGTAATAAAAGAGCATATTTCTTTCTGTTAAACATGTACTTTTTGATACTTTGTTTATACAGCAAAGTTATGTGTGCTTATTGTGCTTTCCTGATGCCTCGTGGGCCTACCCATAAGGACAAACACTAAATCCAAGCGGACAGGCCCTTGTAGCAGATCAACCACACTTTTGCTACTCACCTGGCAGCATGTGTGCTCCCTGCTCCTCTGTGTCCAACAACCAAAGGGCTCCTTTTCTTCCAGTATTTGGTGAAAGACTGACTCATGTCACACTGAAGGCCTTGGATAGGACGTGTCACCAGGTAATCCACTGAAATTGCATCAAGAATAAAAGCATTTACTTAATGTATTAACTTCAGTGAAGTCAACATTTAATGGTTAAACTTCAGCACATCAATAAATGAAAGGCATATAATCTAATTATCTAGCTACTAAGCAACAATTCAAACAGGGCAGATCTTGCCAACATGACTATATTTACATAGTCTGTGACATGTTTACAGAGGCAAATGTTGTGTGCAAGCAGCAAAAGAACAGGTCCCATCATGGGCAACAGGAATGTACATTAGTTTTATGGTGTAAAACAAATGAGACCAGACAAAATAACATCAGTGCATTGTGGTACAGATTATACCTCTGACTTTTCCAATAGTCTGTCTGGCATTTCGGCTCATGATGGGCAGGGTGACTACACCCAAATCTTTCCCGTTCTCCACAAAAGAGGACGACAAGAGGCATGCGGTGCCTACGTGGCCTGGATGAGCATCACCCTGAACCACAGGTTCACTCAAGTCCTCCTAAACCACAAAGAGATGACAGAATAGTCCTGAGTCACCAAGAGGATCCATGCAAAATTCATGTAAATCATTTAAAAAATACTTTGTGATACAGTTGTGATCATAATCTTTATATGAAGCAACACCAAAGGCCATCGTTCACGCACCTCAAAGAACTCAAAGGTGAGCTCTAGGTTGTCAGGGTCCATGGTGTGAACGGTGTATTCTGTCCACTTGGAGGGTTCCAGAGCGTATCCACATTCTGGCTGGGAATGACGAGACTTATATCCACCATCACTGATCATACTGATCTCCAGCGTAGTGGTCATCTTATGCCATGATGAAGGGCTTTCTTCTTCTTCGTCTTCTTCTTCTTCAATACCTTCCAGCATCAGCTTCAATCTAAAACAGCCATTAATTAGGTAAATTATATTTTAACATGTTCTCAAAAAGTGAAATAAGGCATCAAACAGTATAATGTGAAGTCAAAAAGACGAATAAATGTTTAGTACTTGTTCTAGAAGAAAGTACACAGTTTGAATTGTAAAAATAAGCTATCTGCTTGCAACATAGTATATCCCTACTAGGGATGTGACGGTGAGAAAATTTTCCCACCGGTTAATCGACATGTGACAACACCGGTAATACCGGTGTCACCGGGGGGCGGGGCCTCTACCTCTTTTTTTTTAAACCGCTTATGGGGCTGTTCACATATCGCGTCTAAAAACGTGTGGAAAGCGCGGCCACGCTGCTTTCTCCTTGTTTCCAAAGCGCTTGCGCTCCCGTGGCGTCTGTCGTTGAACATGAACTGCGCTCTCTGCGACGAGGAATGTTTTTGACATGAAAAATAAAAACCCGCCCTGTACAGCTATGATTAGCGGTTCGGCTGAGCTTTCGATGTTTTGTTACGGAAAGGCCGACTTTCACTTTCAAATTAACGGCAATTGCTTGAATGGTGGGTTACTCTTACTGAAAAACACTCGACAAAACGGACATTTTGGCATAATTTGTGTGTGTTATGGTTCGTTAAGAGCAGAAGAGAACTCGATACTGGCGCACGCGCGTTGTGTGTGTGTGTCACATAGGCAGGACATTCACAGACAGCGCGTTCTCTTTTGCCTTGTTGCGCTTGAATGGTTTAAAAGCATTAGCATGAACAAGAGCTTGATCATATAACGCAGAAAACGGATACTGTGTTAATTGCATTAAATGCAAATATTTTTAATGCGTTAAAGTGGGGAAAAAAAAACTGGCCTCGGTGCCGCGGTGGGCAAGTGATGAAACTTATAACACCGGTAACACTGACTACCGTAGCAAGCCTAATCCCTACATTAATTTTCTGATATTAAAAGAAATCTATTTGACTACAGTCAATTCTTTCTCATGTGAGTGACTCTAACAGATTTAATAAGAAATTATAAATAAGACCTTTATAAATAAATTTGACTGACTGACCTCGAGATAAGCTTTTTAAGACTATGTTCACACTGTCTAAATCTGATTATTTGTGTATCCAATTGGAATCTGATCTAAATGATTGACTGTCCACACTGTGTATCGCAACTGTTCAGATCTGATTTGTGTGTCCCATGGCTCTCTTTTGTTTTTTCCAAAATATCTGCATTTTCTTTCCATGGCAATGATGTTGCGTTGGTATGCCAAAAACAACATGGACGGGTTTGCACTGTTGACAATGACAATATGTAGCAGCAGCGCTGGACTACTAATGAAGCAGAGACAGAAATGGAGGCTGACAACAACACAACGCAACCTTGTTTTCTGCAACAACGTCTGACGAGTTTATGATTTAAGTGGCGTGAAAAGTGAAAAAGTGACATATAAGCAAAAAACCTATGTGGAATCAGTTCAGACTGAAACAGATTTCCAGAATTGAGATTTGAATAGGATTTCAAACCACATGTGATTTTTTGCCATTCACACTTGCTAAATATGATCGGATTCCAATAGGATATGCACAAAAATCGAATTTGGACTGACAGTCTGAATGAGGTTTAGGAGTTAAATGTGTGTTCTGTTTTCTGTGAAGGCTGTTACCTGAAGCGTGACTTCTTAAATTTTTTCTTAGTAATAGATACTGGAGGTTTCACAGAGTAATGAAGCCTGAGACGAATTTCTGTCTGGCACGTCAACCAGCCAGAGTCCACACACTCAACACCATCTGCAGATCAAACAAATTTTATTTGCCTGTTAAAACAAGATGATATGAAAGAATATTCTGAATTCGAGGTGAGGATGCATTCAAACATGTGTTTATGTAATTTCAATTTTCAAACTTACTATGGACTCCAAAATGTCCATCGTCAATCACAAGCTCTGGTTCTGCAAGAAACAAACAAAAATTAATATGGAAGGTCAACCACTCATGCTACAAAAGATAGAGTCACCAGTACAGAGCAAACAGTGCTGACATGAGACATTTATTTTCTGGTTTATTTCTTAAACAACCTAAATGTAAAGATAAAATAAGTCTTCAGTTTGCTCTGTACAGGATGGAGATCTACACATTTGTAGCCAGTATATTCTATACAAGCAAAACTGGGCATGTTAGAATTTAAGAGGAACACTAGAGATAGTAATGAAAGGATTATTATTTGGTTAAATGTATCTTAATAAAAGTTAAATAATAATAATAATAACAACCTAAATGCATAATTTAACATAAGTGTTACCATGCAAGCAAATTGTTTTTGTGGCAACACAAGCACAAAGAAATGCTGACATCTGGAGCAAACAGTTACATGATTAAAATTATGGATCCTGCCTAGCAAAAACTAAAAACAAACATAAAAATAGTATAATGCCCTTAAAATGTGTGTCGTTGCACGCAAATAAAGGAGTGTTAAATGCATGTGTGTTTAAAAAATGGATTTTTAATTATTTTTAGTGTAAAAATCAACTCAAAATAATGAATGTGATTGTTTGAAAACGTTTTTTCAAAAAGTAAAAAAAAATGTAAAGTGGCTAAATTAGGGGAGGGCAACAAAAGCAAAAAAAAAAAGCATTGCTTATAAACCCAGGAATGCGCCAGCAGAAACAGCTGTGTAAGATGGGTAATAGCCCACTAGATGTTTTGGTTTCTAATAACTGATCCATAAGGTTCCCTTAAGTGGCTTTTACTGACATTACATCTGTCCAT
The DNA here is from genome assembly GCA_039654765.1 of Mylopharyngodon piceus. Classification (NCBI taxonomy): domain Eukaryota; kingdom Metazoa; phylum Chordata; class Actinopteri; order Cypriniformes; family Xenocyprididae; genus Mylopharyngodon; species Mylopharyngodon piceus. The sequence continues at coordinate 4,680,202 of CM077456.1, read as the reverse complement.
GACAAATAACACTGAAATCAACATTAAAGACAACATGAAATAAAAAATGCATTATTTTCTTTAGAACATGCATCAATGATTCATGCACAACAAGACCAGGGTATTAGGGTTATTTACTTTCTAAATAAATGTCGCTGGTTTTATTGTGCACGATTCATTTATGCATTGTCTAAAAGAAAATAATGTGGGCAGGGAAAAATAATATTAACCAACAAAAATAATGGCCACTTTATGTTGCAGTAATGTTCTGAGATATAAAAATCACATTACTTCCCAGTAGATTCATTGACTTGAAAATATGTGAAATGTGTTGTGAATGTTTCATGTTGTCTTTAAAAAGCTGAAGTCAGAATGTATTGATAATGTACGCTTGGGGACAAACTGATCTGTATGTAGTAAGCATGAAGGACGGAGTCTACGGTTTCATTAGTCACATGTGCACTATTCTGGGATCAGATACCTGAGGGACTCAATGAGCGTGGCAGCTGATGGGTCTCCCATCTATTGACTATGACTTGACATGGCCCACCAGCATTCTGTAATTCCAAATGGGGGTTAAGATTATGGACAGATTTTGGAAAAACAAAGCCCACTTTGGCCATTCAAACCAAAGTTCCACTCCCGAAAAAAGAATATGAGGCATATTCACCACTTTCTGCCAGCCAGCCAGTTGGTTGACATCTGAAAATTGGACCAATTAGTCACAAAAAACACATTGTCATTTTTCACAGTGTTTAACTAGAGATCTCCAGGTTATTTATTTTCGCAAAAAAAGCTTTGAAAATCCCTGTACTTACCATTTAGCTTAAAATGTTATTTAATGAGATTATTATGAGATTATTGAGATTATTTTTCCTCTAATAGTTCACTGATACACTTAACTATGAGAAAATGGTTCTAAATTCTTAATTCTTGTTGAAAATAATTCTGCTTCTAAATTTTAAAAGAATATTTCTGGCTGTGAGATTGCAGTTGACGTGTAAATATTATGTATGAGGGACACAGCATGTTAGGATAGGCTTGCAGGAAACCTGCAGTCACTGTTCCAGAAACTTTCTCCAGGAAAAAAAACAACGTAAACTTCCCAGAACAGAGTCAAGTTCAGATAAAAGAGATTAACAGCTGTGATAAGAAAGACCTGGAAACGACTACGTAAAAAAGACTTCGTAAACTCTTAAAAAAAATTACATTTAAATACTTGAGTACCCTAAGAATTAAAGATGAATAAAAGAAAGCCCTTGAGGACTGTTTGTAAAAGACATAAATAGAGCTGTCACAATTCCTCGATTAAATTCGAGTACTCGATTTTAAAAAAATCCTCGATTGCAATTTGCCCTTGTCGAGTAACCGGCAAAATACCAGAAGTGGCGCATTCCAAGGACGAGAATCCATGAACCGCATAATTAGACCGCTTTCTAAGGCTGCACGATGTATTAAAACCATTTAACAACCATACTGTGGCATTGTGTTATTGTGAATTCACAAAGGCTGCGATTCAATTAAATAAATATATGACCTGCGGGTTTAATATGCGCTTTAATTATTTACATGCGTGTGTTATGTGCGTCTCAGAGCGGCTCTGTTCACAGTAAATGCTGCTTCACATGAACTGTTATCATTTACATGCGTGAAGTGTCTCAAACTCCATCTCTGCATATGCTGTGAGTTTGGGTCACTTATAACGTTCAACTGGGAACGCAATGTGCGCCATTTCATTAGATTTGTACGGTAAATCATTTAAACCTACGCGAACACAGGAGAAAACTGCTCATTGCAATTTCAAAATAAAAGTTTAAACCCTCGCTCTGAGTTTGCATTTTTGCTGTCCACACATTTTGGTTCAAGAAATTGCAGTGGCTAAAGCATTTCTATCATAAAGAAGTGGCCAAATTAAATGTCGTTTGGCCAATATTAAACAAGGATTTGATCATTCTGAAGTGCAACAACACCAGGCCGTTGCAACCCTCTGCAGCCATTTGTTATAATACATAATGTACATAAGTTGATTGTTTATATTATGCATATTATATTATGTATTTTAACAGTGTTTTTTTATAAAACCATATGATTACGTGCATTTGATACTTTATTTGAACCAAATATTATTGCCTCGTTATTATATATGTATTTTTAAGAAATCTTAAAGGCTACTGTTTGCTTAGATCTATTTTTATTACCACAAAAAATATCCAATTACTCGATTAATCATCAAAATAATCGACCGATTACTCGATTACCAGAATAATCGTTAGTGACAGCCCTAGACATAAACACATCCCATATGCGAAAGAACTCTCTAACGACAATCTGCAGTCATACACGCAGGGCTTGACATTAACACCCGCCAACCCGCCAAATGCGGGTAGATTTCAGCTGTGGCGGGTAAGACAGCCACTCCCACTAGCCACTTTGGCGGGTTGAATATAATTTCAGCCTACAGCCAAATGAAAGGTAGCCAAGCTCATCGTATCACAAAATTACAATTCAATCACAATTCTTTATCGATTAACTTGCTGTTAGTGAAGGCGGGATAGGCGGAATCGCGCTAAATGACACACAACAGAAGCGCTCTCTCGTGCGCTCTCTCTCTCTCTCTGTTGCGCGCGCGATCAGTTCTCCTTGCGCCTGAATAGTCAAATACACGCACACACAGATGTCAAAATGTCCATCGTGTGGAGTATCTCACGTGAATACAGTCGGTTATGGCTAAAGTGGACGTAAACAGGTGGGTAAAAAACTGAATATGTGTCAGTATATTACGTCCATGCATTCAGCAGCCCCCTAATAAATACCTGTCTGTCATTAATGTTAATCCAACAACAAAAGATTTTAAATAAATGTATACATGTTAAATAAACGTATCTGGAAAAAGACTTTCAAAAATTTACTATTTGTAATTTGCTTCTTTGTTCTTTTTATATAGCCTAACAAAAATAACTGTACGTACCAGCTGATATACAATGTAGTCTTGATTTGGGTGGTCAATCTGCATTTGTAAGTTTGAAAGGGTTTTAAATCTAGCTAATCAAGTAAAATGACTCAAAATCAAGTAATTTAAGCATGTCAAAGTCAACTTTAATCATATAAAATGTAATTTCCCAACAGCAAAATTGTGGCCAGTGAAAATGCTGAGTGGCTAGTAACTTTGGAAAAAAGTTAATGTCAAGCCCTGCATACACGTGTAATAAAACAGTTGGATATAATCATGAATATCACAAACAATATCAGTACATACCGCATAGATTATGATGAGTCTTTAAGAAAGATTAAAAAAAAAAGAAAAAAAAAAGATGTTATAAACAACAGAGATGCACCGATACTAAATTTCTGCACGACAGCCGATCATTCAGTGATATCTGCCGATACCGATAGTTTGAGGGTTCTGCCTTTTAAACCTTCTTTTAAATTAATGATAATTTCATTATAATTAATAATTAATCATTATATTTTTAATTATTATATTTTGAAAGAAATGCAAATAAAAAATGGAATATTATGAATGGAATATTCTCTCCATTTCATCAACTTGTTTCATAGTAACTGGTATCAGTTATAATATAATTAATATTAACACACATTAACTAAATTTTGAACATTAAATTAATGTTTCTTAACTTTCTGATGTTATTAATTCATATAATTACTATTAATATTGAACATCAAACTGGTTTCTTAGCATTTTCTTTACACAAAGCCCAAATGCAGAGCATTTTCCTGCCCTCTTTTGATTGACAGAATATATCGGCCCTGACTATCGGCTGTTTTTAACAGTGTGATAGCATGAAAATTTGCTTTTATCAGCCGATACTGCTTATTGGCTGATATATCGGTGCATCTCTAATAAACAACAACATCTATAAATACATAAAGCTGAGACTGCTCTTTAAAGGTGCTGGGGAACCAGTTCACCATTGGACCTTTAAAGATTCAGGTATGTCTTGTATCATGTTTGTTTACTAGGAAACGAAAATCTCACCTTAGATTCCAAAATGAATCCCTTGAAATAGCGATATCTAGTTTCACTCCCACTAGGAAGCTGAATGGTAGTTCTCCACAGGGTGCTGTGGTGAGACCAGCAAAACACAAGATAAATATGTGTGTCAAGGGTAACTGTGATTGTGCTGAAAGGGAAACATAAGATGGCATTGCACATGTACCCATCCTCCTCCGCTGGCTGTAAGGTCACGGCTTTTTGATGGCACCAGCTGCCCAGGGTTTCACAACTGCCAACCACTGCTATTACCTCACCTGATACAGAAGAGAGACAAAATAGTTAATTTTTTCTCTCCTTTATGGTAAGCGAAGGAATGTGTCTCCAGGCGATATGGTGCAGAAACATTACAGTCTATTACAGTATCATGTCAACACTTGCACAATTAACAATAAATACAAATACATGTGGTTAATAATAACTTCATAACAATGCTTATTATTAACAAAACATTTCTATATTACTATTATATCAAAGGATTTTGTAATAACTTTCTTTAATGATGCATATTGTTAAACACCTATTTACTTTAATAATATAAATTTATCAGCATATTATGGATGTCTAATTCACTGAAAAAGGAAATCATGTTCAAACTAAAAATTTAACTCAGCATTTATCGATAATTTACTTACATTATGCACTAATGTAAAAGTACTAAAAAGGTTACTAATCCATCTTAAAGTTAATATTCACTTACATAAGTACACTTAATATTAACTAAACATTACTTTATTATTCTCACAATTTATTACATTTTAATTGGTAATGCTTTATAAAAGCTTTATAATAACACTGGGCAGCTAGTTGTATTCGTCATTTGCAAGTCACTTTAGATAAATGAAAATGAATAAATATAAAGGTAATGTAAAATATAATATATTTCATTATTACGATTGACATTATTACATGATTTAAATCACATCAAGCAGTGTACTTAAATAGTTACAACCGTAAAAACACTGTAAAACTGGTTAGTTTAAAATAAATTATGCAAACTGAATGCCTTTAAAATCTTAAGAGATTTAAAAGTCTAAGTACAATGGACTAGGGATTGCATGTTTTGCTATGTGGGAGTACTCGTGTCATTAAGTTCAAACTCGGATCTGATTAAAGTATCATGTCGTAACTTATGTTTGCCTTTAATCTAAATTATCTCAAACAAAACAAAACATTATAGCATTTGCTATATAAAGGGTATTATGACTAGACTCCAAAGATCCCAAAGTCAAACTTACAGAATTTTAATTAGACCACCTTGATTGTTTTTATTAATAAAATATTTTGAGATTACAGTGCACTTAATCACATCTTGTAAGTGGCCAAAAGAAAAGATTATGTTATTTTATTTCACAGTTGAACTTCTGATTGACAATATAATTCTTTTTATTAAAAGTTGTACAATGTGTTATACTCTTTTATTATTATTTATACTCTTACCCGGTGCTGTGGTCCCTCTCACTGTCAGAGTCACACTAGTGCTGTCCATGACTGACACACGGGCAGATGGAGATGAGAATGAAGAGACCTAAAGCACAGGGAAAGAAACACGTCTGTTTTCCAATGCAAAACAAACCAAAGCCACGTTAAGAGCATCAGCTGATCTGGATTTGCTCTGTGTTCCAATACCTTAGTTTTTTAAGATTCCATTTTATTAGAAATGTATTTTAATTATATTAAAGATTAAAATGCGCCTTAAACATAAACAGAAATATATTTAACTGCCCCTGGTGGCAATAAACTAATATTGTGTCAGATTCTTTAATGTAAAAACGGTCTTCAACCGGTTCAACCACAATATGATGAAAACTCAACCGCTTGAGTTAGAGGAAACAAAATCAACACGGTCTGAACCGGCTGTAGCCGGTTACTCTCAGTGACAACAACACCCGGTATCCGAGAATGTTGCTCAAACATAGTAAGCTGCCTACCTAGACAACATTGTTACGTTCGAACGCGACTATGGATGCCTAAAATGCTACCTAGATAGGGAGCCCAGGGAGGTTTTGAGACGCATTCACTGTTTACTGTGCGAAAACGTGTATGCATTGCGCAAAACGAAATGTATAGCGTACATTCAGTGTCGAATCCGGCCGATACAGTAATTAAAAAAACATGATAAACTGACAGTTACCTGAGTTTAAAGATAAACATCCATCCTTTTGTACGGAGGTACCGGGAAACGTTAATCGCGCGCTGACGTGCCCATATTTACATGCACGCGGATCTGAAAACCCGGTAATGCGACACCCTTAACTGTGCACCATTTTTTAAAACAAATTAATCGAGGTATCAGGGTTAAAACTATTACGTCTCTCAATTATTCGAGTATGTGTACTTGTTGAAACAAAACATACGATTTACAGCTTAAAATAGCGTTGAGAAGATGACTTGGTTACAGGAAATAAAAATGAGGGAGGACTTGAAGCGGACAGCTTGGCTCCGCCTCTTTGCGTTTTCTGAGCGCATATGATTGGTGGAAGAAGTGATTGGCGTTTGATGGGCGGGTCTTCCTCACTGACGCTTATGTTGGGTGGAGTTCATCGACACAAAATATGCTCACGATGCAGTCAAATATAATTAGTGTAATACAGTAAATTAATAAATGAAGTTTATATATATATATATATATATGCTATAGTATTTTCTATATTGAGAATATACTTTCTGTAGCCTACATTTTGTGCATTAGGCCCTATAGTATATTTATTTATACCTTATTAAAAATGTTTAATGTCTACTTTATCATTTTCTTTCTGTTTTGCACTCTGCAAAAATCAGTTCACTGCCATCCAATTACATAATCATTAAACTTGGAAACTTTGATACGTCTATCTGTCTGAACAGAAGTCAGAGGTCTTCTTAACATGAAAGTTTTTCCATATTGAGACTAATCAATTAATTTTATGGCTGGTGAGCATATTAAGTTAACATAGGCCTACTGGAAGAAACAAGCCAAGTAATGTTTTTAATTAAAATGTAATAGAATATGCATGCTAAATTAAAAAGGTCAGAAAGGACAGATGAACCTTTGCTGTAAAATAAGAATAAACAGAGACATTGATTTTTTTCGTGACCCATCTTTCAGTTGAACCGGTTGCATAATGAGGTGTCTCGACAGGACAGAACACAACTCTGTGTTGCATAACAGAGGTCAGTCAGGCACACACGTGTTTAAGAAAAAGTTTAGGGGAAAATAGTGATAGAGAGAGTAAGAAAGTTCAGAACAGCATGACCCGGATTCATGCAATGCAAAGATAAACCATATCCTCAGTCATAAATTAATTGTGCTTAGTCCTTGATTTCTTTATGATGGATGTTTGCTGCCTCCAGTAGCTTTTCCTGTTGTCTGTGTGAGCCATTGAGGGGTAAAATACAATTGGTCTTTTGAAATGAAGGCTATTGCTCCCAGAATGGTGAATGCTGGCTATTTGGCAGTGCTTAGCACAACTGAATGGATGAGACTGCAGGATTATAAATATTTAATGAGTCAGTCTCTTTCTCTCTATTTACCCCATTTTCACCCTCACAACATTTGCTCTTTCCTGTGAATAAGATAATAGAGAGATAATGAATAAGGTGTGTGCCTAGAACAGCTTTTAGATGGGGAATTAGTACAGTGTCAATTCCACCCCCCAAACCCATACAAAAAATAATTATAATGAAGCTTTTCAGGATGCAATTAGTTTTTCATGTTTTTTTTTCTTGCTTGTATTTTCAAAAAAGGAGAGGAAGCGAGAACACTGGACAACTTCTGATTGGCTGATTTGGTCGTGGGTTTGTGTATTAAAGAATGCTGAGTTTTGCCCTTCAAACATTTTAACACTTCAGAAAAGCCCTGAAGAATGCTGGGAAATGTGATTACGGGTTTTTCTAAATAAGCCTTTTCATACAAAACAAAGAAACGTCATTAAGAACTTAAGACATGTATATATTTTTGGCCTCTATTCAAATAGTCATAAAGAAATACATCTAAATATATTATTAAACATTTCCCTCTCTTTAAATCTGAACTATAATATTAATATGATTATTTTTGTTTCCATACATGTTTTTATTAGTTTATGTATTTATTCTTTTTAAAAATGTAATGGTTTTTTATATATATATATTTTTTCTATTTTAATGCAGTGCAAGATCTGTTTCTTATTTGAGTAATTATGGGAAATTCAATTGCAAGTAGGTAAATATGGTAGGTATATATACTTTTTTTAAAGAAAAATAATTCAAAGGGGGTCATGAAGACACTGACGACTGGAGTAATGATGCTGAAAATTCTGCTTTTACATCAGGAATAAATTACATTATAAAATATATTCAAATAGAAAACAATTATTTTAAATTGTAATAATATTTTAGAATATTACCATTTTTACTGTATTTTGTATCAAATAAATGCAGCCTTGGTGAGCATAAGAGAGTGAACATAAGAGACTTCTTTTTAAAAAACAAATCTTTCTGAACTCAAACTTTTGAATGGTAATGTAGGCGTAACCATCCAGGTCTGCATAAACAATCTTTATTTCTGTAATATTTACAGATTTCTAAAATGGTGGTTGTGGTTTTTGTATAATGAAAAACTTAAAATCAGAGATGTGTGAAAGATTTCAGATTGTGCTTCCAAAGTGGAAGGAACAGCTCAACCTAGTGGCATTATGGGTATATTGCATTAACACGTGCTACATACACTGCGGTTTACACTGTTTTCTTAGAGATGACGAGTGCCATGATGAAGAGTCATGGTATCTCTAATTTATTCAGTTTTCAGTTGAGTTTTATAGCAGTTTGAACAGATACTGTGATGATTAGTTCAAGGCTGAAGTCAAAACAGCCTTCGTTTGAAGTCATCCCACAAAGAAGGGCTGAAAACTCTTGAATTTTTCATAAAGAACTGTTTGATCTTCCACATATGAGGAAGTCCTGTTAGCAGACTACTAGTTTCTTTATGGATATGGAAGCTTGTTTCCGTCACGGAATAATCATAAAAAAAAAATCCTATAGGCCTAGATAATTGCGACTTTTTATCTCACAATTCTGACTTCATCAAGTTGCAAGATATACGTTTATATCTTATAAAAAACTCTAGATATATAAACTCTAGATATAAGTTTATTAAATATAAACTTATCTCTCGCAATTCTAACTTTATAGCATGGAATTGTGAGTTTATATCATGCAATTGTGAGGAAAAAAAAATATAGGCTAAGAATTGCGAGAAAAATTAAAAAAATAATTGCAACTTTTTATCTCACAATTCTGACTTTCTCAGAATTGTGTGATCACGATTGCGAGCAATAAAGTCAGACGTTTGCGCGTTTATATCGCAATTCAGGCGATTTCGAGTTTATATCTTGCAATTATGAGAAAAACTCAGAATTGCGAGATGTAACCTCGAAATTGCCATACAAAAAGTAAGAATTGTGAGATTAAAAAATTCGCAATTACATTATTCATTTTTAATTCAGTGGTGGAAACAAGCTTTGTATGCTGTTGGACATGAGCGAGGTGTACAAAACAGGAACGAAAACCATTTTGAGTCATTCTATAAAGCTGATTTGCTCATTTGAATATAGGCTAGAGAAGATCCTCATTTTATAAATAATCAAATTTAGATTTTCAATTCTGCAAAACGTAGTAGAAACTGAAAGAGTTAAGAGTCTTCTGGATGTTGTGACGTTACATGACATAGTCCATCTCTCCACAGATGAACCAATAAACTATCTCGCTATAGACCTCAGGTCAGGTTAGACGCCATATTGAATTTAACGCAGATGAAACCGAGGCTGAGGCTGTGAGGGATAGACGGTACCGTGTTTACAATGGCACGCACTGTATAAAGGTCCTAGATCACGTAATTTTCACAACTCACAACTTTCAAAACTGTTTTATGGAGTTTTTTCTACTGAAAGTTTTTCGGAAAGACGTTTCATCAGCTGAACAATCGGTACGTTGTTAAACAACAGAACAATCAATTGAACGCAGGCCTACTTCTATCCCTCATAGCCTTGTTTTCATTCCTTTTAAAGATTAAACATGGCGCTACCCTGTTTAAGGTCTTTTAAAGCACTTCTCCAAGTGCACTACTTTCCAAAGAACTCAAATTAAACATCCCCAAAACTGCACATCTCCACTGGGTCAAAGAGTTTTTTTATTGTTGTTGATGTTGTTGTTGTTGTTTTGTTTTTGCCCTCTCAGTTAAATGCAAAAAAAAAAAAAAAAAAGTCAAATTAATTACTTTAGAACCTTTAATCAAACTCTTAATTTGTATAGATCCAGCAGATGGGCTGCCATGAATAATGTCATCGTCAATCAAAGACAGAGGCGCAGCCAGTGTGAACAACAGCATAAAGGTTTTAATGTAGATCAGATGCCATTATAATGGATCTGACATCACTCAGAGGCCATTTGCACTTCAGGGCTGCATGTGGGTTGCTTCATTTGCATATTAGACGCTAGACATTGATGACAAGCCTTTATATGTGACCTTCACATTTCAATTATTTTGAGTGGGGCAAAGAGAGGAGGCTTCAAACAAACACGACTGCAGGTCCTGCACATACCCAGAAGAAACAAAAGCATGTTCACTTTGTTCGCCCCATGCACTTTTTGTCATAGGTGAGACATAAAGAATAACCGTCAAGCAAATAATGATAGGCAAAAATGAGAGATCTGATTAAATACAGTTCACATTCATTTACATCAACAAGTGGTGTGATTAACTTTGAATGCTCCTATTTGGTATTTTTAAGACTAACTGATGTAGATTGTTCACTGAATTAGAATTAGACTGGTATTCATGTAATTGAATAAAAAGAACCAGCTAGAGGGCTCCTTTCAATCTTAATTTTGCTGTTTCGAGAGACTAAGTTGAAAGGCCTATTTCTTTTTCTTAGGTCACTTCTATTATAAAGCACTTTTTGAACTCTAACTTTATAATAATAATAATAATTAGCATTTATTGTAAATTCTTTGAAAGGGTAACCAGACTTTCAGAAATATAATGCTGTCCTCATGCAAGCCAACAGAGTATGTTTTATGCTATATTACAGGGCCGGTGTCCTGACATTTCATCCTACCCATCAGATTGTCCTACAAGGGCTTACTGTGCGTGCACACATCAATATTACATCATTTTTGTCATAATAAATAACACAAAATTACTGTATTTGCATTAGTATTTGCATTATTGTAAGGGTAGGTTTAGGGTTGGGGTAGGTGTAGATGTTAATAAAGCCTTAAACCACATTAATATCATGCTGGAAGCACAATCTGATAGGTAGCATTTTTCACTGTCGAATTGTGCTACCAACTGTTTCAATGGGAGCAAAATCTGACAGAGTAGCACCAGTTTGCTGCCCTAGGCAAGATTTTACCTGGTGCCCCTTGTATCGCAGCCAATTCCACCACTGAACATTGTGTTCATACACTCACACAGAAACTCCATAGCTTCTATGTTTTTTTAAGAACCCCCCCTCCACACACATAAAACAAATTATAATTTATAAATACAATACATATAAGATTTTTGCACAAAACAACTATATTACAGATTGTAACTATATTGCATCTGAAGAGAGAAAAGGAGTATATGTGACAACTGTGTTACATTATATTATTTAAAAAAAGCTGATAATGGTGAAACTATACAAAAATAGCACCTAAGCCACATTATAGCCTAAACACAAAGAGCAAGATTACACCAAGCATCCATGCACAAAACTGTATACATTGAGCACTTCTCTAGCTAGCATACTGTTTAATTTTCAAAATTAGTTTTAAAAGTGTTTGTTTTCCAGCAGATGCAGCAACCTTCCACTAAACTATGGCACATTTTTAATGATACAGAATAATCTTCTTTAAGGCCCTGTTTACACCTGGTAGTAAGATTTTGGTTGTTTGGATCACAAGTAGATGAGACACATACCCGTTTACACCTGGTGTTTTAATCTGTCTCTTTTGTCCACTTTCGACCACTTCGGTCCTGATTTCTTCAAGGGGAGGGTCTATGGGTGGGTAAATCTATGGGTTTTTTCAGATCTTTCAATCTAATGGACAAAATAAGCTTGAGCTATTTACATATGAAGACGCACAGAGATGATGGAAAAACATACAGGGAGCAGCAGCTTTTGTTTCTGCTCTGATAGCTGCAAGACCAAACCAAACGCCGTGAGTGTGTATTATAAATCAGGAATGGTGAGAGAACATTGTGCTTGGTACATTTTTCCTCTTCAAACTAAACTTGGGTCTTCGGGTCGACAAAGTTTAAATCCCATCTGGCTAGCGTGCATCCTGTAATGTGTATGCATTAAGTCAGAAGGCAGAGAGTAGGCGGTCTTTTGTGGCTGCTCGAAAACGTATTTGACCACATGAGCGTTTACACTACAAAAGCAATCTGGTCGAATGTGTTTTCGACTACCTCTGGAAGTGGTCGAAATTGGACAAGCTCAAAACGTTTTACCCTGTTACAACTGTATTTAGCGTTGTCCACTTGTGATCCATTCAACCAAAACACATCTTAATACCAGGTGTAACAGGGCCTATGATAAACATAACTGACTTTAACTCTAGCTAGCTAGCTACTTCAAATTAGCAACAGTTACAATTATTGTCTAACTACTATGCAATTAGATAAGCTGTTCAATCATTACATCACGTTAACTTAGTCTTTATCCACCTTTTCTTCTCTATCTCTTCTTCTTTTTTTCTTCCCTGGGCACCAGAGTGCTTCGGTCCTTTTATGGCAGGCTATAATGCTAATTTATCATGTGTTATGTGAATTCATCCATCCATCAGGTCTGGGAGTGCATCCAAAGACTATAGATTTAGAAAGACTGTTCATTCCTAATACTTGTGAATGGGAGAAACTGCAACGCGCAATATGGCGGAGCACGTCCCGCCTTCTAAGTAAAAGAGCCAATCACTGATTGGTAAAGTCATTGCGTCACTGCAGCTGTCATTAGAAGCTCCGGTTTACATGCGCATTGGCTGGTCTGAAAAATAAGCTTTTTTAATGTCAGATTTTGTTGCTGATTTGACATATGTTATTTAATTAATTGTGAGTTCAGCAAGCAGTTTTTGAGATATCAGGATTCCTCCATTCAAATAGAAAGTCCTTGAAAAAGAAATTTTGTGCATCGGACCGGATTTTTTTTTTTTTTTTTTGTAATAGGCTATTTCGAATTAATAGTATTAGTATCAGTAAAACAAAAGTACAAAAAAACCCTAATTTGAGCACCCCGTCTGGCTTCCGGTTTCATTCGCTTCCAGTTATTTTTAGCTGTACAAAACAGCTAAATTGATATTGCAAACTGGTATATCTTACCATATTATTTTAATGTATTGTCTTAATTATAAACACATTGGTTCGTAGCGCAAACAGTTTTACAGTTTAGCCTACTGCACTTTGATATTCTTCTCATTATGTCCCTATAGCGGCTAATAAATCGGAAGTCTCGCACATTCACAGAAAACACCTTACTTCCGCGTTGAAAAATAAGGTATATATGCTGATATATGCTGCCTTCATGAGCTATCGGAAATTTGATAATCCCCACTTCTGAAGTCGTGATTACGAGCTCATCGCATTCAAGTTTCTAAATGGGAGGGTGTTCATGTGCAATTTTTACCTAGGAAACTCGTATTTACGATAATTCCTAGAGCACGTGAAGGCAGCAATAGGCCTAACTTTTCTCTGTGTCTCTCTGTGGAATACTTGATTCTGATTGGTCAGTCGTGGCATTCAGCGGACAGATACGGACGCTACACATTAGACTCGTGCTCCCTCTTATTTTATACAAAAGCAATTGTTGATAGGCTGATTGTTTCGTACAGTGTAATGGACTACGTTTTCTTAGGGGAAGCTTTACGGTAATTATAAATATAATTACAATTAGGCCTATAAAATATTGGGTAAAAATGACAAATTAAATCAATAGGCTATTTCATGTCCAGATATTTATTTATTTTGGCTTGGAGTTATGGTTACCCTGTTGTTGTTCAGCTATTTTGCGATAATTATCAGTTACTTCCTATATATGAAGAAACACCTGGAATGTTTTATGTCTATATGTTTTATGTAAAGCTGCTTTGAAGCAATCTGTATGGTATAGGCGCTATAGAAATAAAGGTGACTTGACTTTTTATAAACTTGCAAAGGTATGACGCTTACCTGATGAAAACTGTCCATCACATTGTGGTTGTCGGTCTGAATTCTTGTCCTTTTCTCTTTTTTTCTGCTTTTTTTCCTGCCAGAGTTGATATGCAAAGATTGCATGTGCACAACCTCATTGACATTCATCTTTGAAAGATCTTTGCCCATTATTCCAGGATTGAGCGGTGCAGTCTAACGTTTACTTCTCTCTTCATTCAGTTTCACGCCTCATTGAATGCCGCAGGTCACACTGCAACACCAGACCGATGTTTATACCTCCTCAGATCATATTATCCAAATGGGAGATCATGTCATAGCCCCGAGGCACGAGGGATCCGTCTGGTGCAGTGTTCAAATGTCAGATCTCAGTTAAACACCTCTGCCACTGTGAGTTCTCATCTGGATCAGGACTGACTGCAGAGGTCTGATCGATTTCAGATAGGGCATCGGGGGTGTGATCAGCTGACAAGTGTGACCTCGGAGGGTAATTGATGAATTAAAGGAGATCAGCAGGCTATCTTTGATGTGGAAACTTTTGGAAAGATTGGATTAAGTCACTAAATTGGCTGGTATTGTCTTTTAAGGCAGTCGGTGCTTATCAGCATCTCTCATTTCATCACTCTCTCATTGGATTATCTGAAAGACTGGAGGCTGAGATCATCACAACCGTCTGTGACCTGTCTGTCCATCAGTCTGTCTGTAAAATACAGAGACAGTTTAGTTATCCATTCTCACATGGTTCTGCAGAATATCAAGCTTAGAAAAATGGTTCTATATATCTTCTTAACTCATTTTTAAAGGACCCTTTATGTGAAAAAGGTTCTGCACTCTTAAAAATACAGGTTCTTTATTGGCATTGATGAAGGACCTTTAACATCCATGGAACCTTTACAGTGCACAAAAGGTTATTTATAGTGGAAAAAGATTTTTAAAATGTTCCTCACATGAATAAAAATGGTTATTTTAAGAACAGTTCACTGAAAGGTTCTTTGGGGAACCAAAAATGGTTCTTCTATCTATGGCATCACTGTGAAAAGCCCATTGTGGAACCTTTATTATAAGGAGAAATGTCTTAAATGATTATTTTTCATGTTTAACAGGTTATTTCAATTTTTTCTAATGATAAATATGTTTAGATCCTTGTTGAGCAGATTTCCAGTGAGACCTAATGCAGTAGTTCACATGCACAAAATATGAAAATAATTTTTTCCCCACTATTTTCCCAATAAAAATATTTTTATATACATATTTATGTGTTAGTTATACACATTAGCATTGACTAACACATTAAAATAATGAAATCGACTGAAAGGAAAAGGTTATTAATATTATTATTATTAATTAATTTTCCTTTAATACAAAATAAACAACCTGCAAATGGATCACTGCGAGAACAACAACTGAAAGGAACAGTTGAGGAAAGATATTTTAGTATTTTATTAAAGTAGTTTATTGTACTTTTTATGGTGATAAATTGGGTTTGTCAGTGTGTGATAACGTGCTGTAAGTCTGCTGTGCATAATAATACCTGAAAAAAATTAAATTTATAATGATCGATTGTCACTTAGTCATCATTGCTGTATATGAAAAAGTACTTCATATACTGAAAACTACAAGATATTGAAAACTTTTAAGACTTTTGAAAGAGTTCTGGATATACTGACATTATAATCAAACCAATATGAGATGTATATTTGCAGCATTTATTTACCATTTTGGATATGACTGAATCCATAACTGCATCTTTTTCTGTGCAGAGAATTAGTTTCTTGCAAGAATGAAAGAAAAAAAAACTGTCTATATCATGGTGTTCCCAGTACATGGACCTGTTTGTTCCCAAGGTGTCAAATTTTTATATTCAATAAACCCTCCATGCCCCATTACAGTCAGCTTGAGTGTTTCTCTCTGGATGCTCAAGTACTGCACCAAAATATGTTTGCTGTGTTGGCCTGAAACTGAACTGCTGCCTTCGTCTCGGATGAGTTATAAAGTGATTTAAGTGGGTAAACAGAGAATAACTCCTCTCCTGAGCACTTCTGCTGTCTACTTTAGTTTCTCTATTGTAGTCAACATTATTGTCTGTCTGAATGCTTCAGGTCTCACACACATTCCTCTCAGAGGATTTCATAATGAGAACAGGACTCAAAGCTGGAAAAGAGCAGATGTCTTTCTCAGCCTCAGATTCTGTGGTACATCAATAAACATACAATCCTGCATGATCAGAACTATTTTTGTTTTAAATAAATTAATACTTTTACTCAGCAAGAATGCATTAAATTGATCAAAAGTGACAGTAAAGACTTCTATTTCAAATAGATGCTCTTCTTATGAACTTTCTATTCATCAAAGAAAAAATATATCACAGTGTCCAGAAAAATATTAAGCAGCACAACTGTTTTCAACATTGATAATAATAAGAAATGTTTCTTGAATAGCAAATCATATAAGGTCAAAACAAATTAATGATGCTGAAAAATCAGCTTTGCATCACAGGAATAAATTATATTTTAAAATATATTCAAATAGAAAACAGTTATTTTAAATTATAATAATATTTCACAATATTACAGTTTTTACTGTATTTTTGATCAAATAAATGCAGTCTGAGTGAGCATTAGAACATCTAAAATCTTACAGACAGAAGTATCAGTGTAGTGACTGAGTGCTGTTTGCATCTTAGATGCGCTGAACAAAATATATCAGGGTTTATATTTATGGATCTGGCAGGGGATACTTATGATGAGGTCCCAAACTATGTTAAAAAGGATGCTGTATTTGTGTTTTATGGGACAAGAGAGATGATGCAGTACCAGGTCAACACAAAGAGCAGGATGCAGTAGTTTCTCATCAGTGAATGCATAAAAGAGCAGTGCTTTCACAGCACACCTGCAGGAGTGCTTGTACTATAATAGGCCGCCCGTTTGTCTTTTTTGAAATATACACCCTTTCAAAAGACCTAAATTCCCCCAAACTGCTCAAAATATCTGTTTTTACTGTGGTCACTGTTTCCGTTAGCTAACATCTTCCTATTTCTTTGTTAATAAGATACTTGTTTGATGTAGATTGAATGCTCACAAAAAGAATATGATCTATCTGTCTAATATATACGAAGCCTGAAGATGCATTTTCCAGTTTTGTGCCATGTTCCAATATGAAATACACTGGTAACACTTTACAATAAGGTTTCATTAGTTAACAAATTTAGTTATCATGAACTAAGAATGAACAATACTACTACAGCATCTATTCATCTTAGTTAATGTTAATGTCATGTACAGTACATGATGTTGTCGTTACCAATACACTGTTTGATATCGCAAACATCCTTGGATAAGTGGTTTTAGTTGTTCTTAAATTTAATATTATTATTTTCCATATGTTCAGGACTGTTATGGCAAGTATCCTGAGCTGCTTGTCATATTTAAAAGTTCAATATGTAACTTTTGGCCCTCTAGAGACTAAAAAAACACAAATATGCATGCATTTTATGGAAGAACATTGTTTTGGTTGTGCTTCCACTCTGTATGACTTTGCAGAATATGACCCTTCACAACTGTTAAGAGAGCTACATGTGGCAATTTATCTGTTCAATAAAACATCTTACTCACCTGTTGAATAATAAAAAATGACATCTCCACATCACTTTTACAACATTTCATATGGCTCGGTTCTTGCCATCTGAGAAAAGCCAAGCCGCTTTGCCAATGCTGATTAATTCCCCAGAGGTTTGAGATAGTGTTGTCAGATATTCCGACTTGATAGACGCCTGCTTTCAAAACGCTTTCAAATTAAAACACTTCTATGTGCTTTCAAACGCTCCCGTGCGTTGATCATTGTAGCCAATCACAGACATATCCGATGAGCGCGTGAACACACTGGCCAATCAGAGGTGTTTACGAATGCAACAGCGCTCAAAGCCTCACATTTTTAAAATTTCAGTACCGACTTGGTACCGAAGTCGTACTTGTCAACCTTTGCAACTTTTCCCTATTTACGGATATGACGAACCACACAAAGGCCAGTGACATGTACGCAATTTCCCGCGAAAACCATCCCGACAGGTCTAAAATATAAAATAGGCTTATAATAGGCTTATACCATAGTGAAGCAGGGTAGTTTTGAACAAAACAATTTAAATAGTGTACCTTTAAAGCAGTTTGCTATATAATCTTTCATTAAAAACTTACAGAAATGATCTCTCATTGAGTGTTTTTTTAGCATTTGTGAGTAGGTGTGCAACCTATCATTTAACACGTAATAGTATCTATTTCTGTGCCAGGAGTTTCATATTGTTTCATTGTGACATCAATATGCTGTGTATGCTGACAAAGCGCTTTGGAGTTTCATGGGGAAGCTATCACACGATATATTCACAATACAACCGCCCACCCTCGGACCACCAGCAATACTGAATACAAAATCAGAAATATAGCTCGTTTTATGATGCCGTGGATTCAAAAAAAGAAGATTAAAGCCACTAACCCTCTGAGAGTGTGGAGTCTTCTCGTGTACCGCTACTGGCCACCGGCTTTTGTTTCTGTATGCAAATGCCTTTAATTAAAGCCAAACAACCCATACGAGCAATTAGTAAATCATCTAGTATGTACAACAAGATACTTTGCACCCTGCATCTTAGTTATTCTCCCTGTTTATCGTGTCTACATATGCGTAGCGATGACTCCAAAAGCTTCACTTTTGACTGAATAAATTATGAACCGGGATTTCGGCTTTAGAGGCAAGATGTCTGTATAATTCATTGCATTCGAGCTTCACAGCTGAATACAAGCATGATGGATAGGGATGTGGAATTTTTTCTAAGCGTGCCAGAGGTCTGGATTTCCCAGGGGAGGGGGAGAGATGACAATAAACATGATAAATACTGGGATATTACTTGGTTCGTGTTGCAGTTTAGAGCATAAAACAACAGTTGCATGTTGGAATCCATTAGTATACGGTGGGAATATTCAGACAGGGCTATGCAATTATCAATTACTTATTCATGAGACTCGTTATGCTGTCTTTAATTAAAAGGCATCTATCAATGCTTAAGAGCCAGTCTGACAGTATCATAGCTCAGTCAAATATCTCATAATATGTCGTGCAGCTGCCAAACAGGAAGTTTAGTACTCCTAAAAACACACTTTTGTGTTGCTTATTTATGCAGAAAATGTTTTGCTTAAAGGATTAGTTCACTTTCAAATGAAGATTAGCCCAAGCTTTACTCACCCTCAAGCCATCCTAGGTGTATATGACTATCTTCTTTTTGATAAACACAATCGGAGATATTTTAATAAATATCCTGACGCATCTGAGCTTTATAATGGCAGTGAACAGGGGTCAATAAAGGGTTAATAAAGGCCTTCTGAAGCGAAGCGAGGCGTTTATGTAAAAAACTATCCATATTTAACAAGTTATGAAGTAAAATATCTAGCTTCCGCCAGACCACCTTCTGTATTCAAGATATGAAGAAAGTGTAAACTGGCGTCGCGTCAGTTACGCTTTTTCCGTAAGTTGAACAGGGAAGGCGTAGGACGTAGTGTAAGCTTTTTGAACTGCTGGAGTTTTACGCTTTCTTCGTACGTTGAATACGGAAGGCAGACTGGCGGAAGCTAGATATTGTACTTTATAACTTATTAAATATGTTTTTTTTTTTTTTTTTTACACAAACGCATCGCTTCGCTTCAGAAGGCCTTTATTAACCCCCAGTGCCGTGTGGAGTACACATTTATGATGGATGGATGTGGATGGAAGCACTTTCTTCAGCTCACACTCATAAATCTCAGATGCGTCAGGATATTTATTAAAATATCTCCGATTGTGTTCATCGATCAGAAAGAAGAAAGTCATATACACCTAGGATTGCTTGACGGTGAGTAAAGCTTGGGGTAATTTTTATTTGAAAGTGAACTAATCCTTTAAAACATCTTTAATGTAATAGCAGTCACTTTCTGTGTCAATTAAGTGTTAATCTTAATTAATTCAGATTCAATTCAACTAGACATTCACAAAGGCCATTTGTAACACCCACACCTTATAATTGCAGATGTACTGTACCTGATAAATGCAAAAGTATATGACTAAACTTCATAATATATTTTGTACAAACTAATGTTATTTAGTACAAAACACTAGAAACAAAATGAAAGACATACTTTAATAGTGATGCATGCTTGTGTGAACACACAAAAAGATAGTTACATTGATAATAAAGCAGATGTTTTGTTACTACTAAATCAGGCCTAAAACATCAAAACATATGCAACTTTTAAAGCACAGATAAATGCTTAAAACAATGTATGATTTAAGTTATTATAGGTATAAAACATCATGACTCTAAAAGCAATGAGACATGTATTTAAAAATGTTTTTGAATTTTTTAAACCAATGTCAATCATTACTGAAACTATTATTTTAGGAGAAGATAGAGGACTGAAATATGCATTTTTGAGTGTTACAATTCTACATGTTGTCTCACATGAAAATTTAAAGCCACATTACTGATCCTTCTCAAGCCACTGCTTCCTCTGCCTGGTTTTGACAGGCTAAAATGTGGCCCGTTCCTTGTTCTGCTTGAGTGGATGATAAATCAAAGCCACTCTTTTAACATTCTGCAGCTATGATAAACTCCAACCGCCCCATGATGGTCCTGTTACCACAGCAACTACAGCATCCCAGGTGCAATCCTTCTGCTGAAACTCAGAGCACCTGTACCAAACATTAGTTTGCAGTTTCACAATTCCCTCATGACACATACGACCCATGAATGAAGTGGGTGTCTGAGAGTTGCACAACATTCTGTCAGACTTCAAGTGAAAGGAGATTATTATTTATTTAGTTTTGTACGATAAGCATTATTCAGATATAAATTCAAGTAATAATATTGCATTGCAGGATCTTGCAGGGACTTGTTGAGTTGGCATTATACGGTTTATTGTAACTATATATTGGACTAAAAGGTTTCATATGTGACTGGAAGGTCTCTCTCTCTCTCTCTGACACACACACAATAAATTAAATATAATGTACTTATTACTTATGTATATATGTTTATATATATTAAACAGGAGATCGGGGCAAGTTGTCACACGGGCTTTCAGGTTTTGAGTCAAAAGTCCAACTATAACCAAATGCTTGTTTTGTCTAGCAGGGTTTTCTATGTTAAATTCATAAACATTCAGACAAGAGATATAATGTACTTTATTATAAAAACTATATATATGTATATGTATACATGTATGTATATATGTGTGTGTGTGTGTGTATATATATATATATATATAATACACACATAATAATGTACTTTATTATATACACACACACACACATATATATGTGTGTGTGTATATATATATATATATAATAAAGTACATTATTATGTGTGTATTATATAATTATATATATATATATATATTATATACATACACACACACACACACACACATATATATAGTTTTTATAATAAAGTACATTATATCTCTTGTCTGAATGTTTACGAATTTAACATACAAAACCCTGCTAGACAAAACAAGCATTTGCTTATAGTTGGACTTTTGACTCAAAACCTGAAAGCCCGTGTGACAACTTGCCCCGATCTCCTGTTTAATATAACTTAAAAACTCCTGGACTGTAAAGTGATAAATGACACAGAAATAATGAATATAAATCAGTATATATCTTTAAATGCACCAATATGACAGTCGACTCCTCAATACTATACATGGGCTGGAGTGGAAGATTAGAAAATGTCATTTAAGTGGGGGTGGTGGGGGTCTCATTAAGGTTTCACATTAAGCGTGACGTAAGCAACTACGAACTCACGAGCTCAGACCCTGTGTCCCACCGCGCGCTCAAAACAGACGCAGCGCGCACTCCGAGCTGCAGCACGCGGAACGGAGCTTCTCTCTGCAGCTCGAGTCTGCAAAAGAAGACAACAACCTTTCGGGATAAGATTAACAGCAGAAAACATCTGTGCGCATCATGAAGTTTGCGGCTTTGGTCTGCTTGGTTGTTTTCCTCGCTGCGGGTAAGTGAAATTTCTCATTCACAAGGAATCATTGCATAAATCATTTCAGCACCACGGTCAGCGACACGACAGTTTTGCTGCAGAACAAATAGTACATTGCGATGGGAATTTTAGTAAAACGTATGGATAATTGGTGATATCTCTATGAATTAGCTTAAAAACATTTTGCATTATGATTTGCACAAAATATAATACAAGGCTTCTACTATCCCAGATGGAGAGTCCATACCAGTTGAGCAGGACAGCCGAAGAGGGGATCAGGTATGCTGTAGCGTCTGTTTGAGAAAAAAACCCCAATGCATTTATTTTTCTACTTGTTTTAATCATGTACACGCTTTCATTTCAGCTTACCCAGTGTTTAGTTCAGATCCTTTCAAAGGTGCTCTATAAGACTGATGATAATCCAGTGCATCCAGAATGCAAAAACATCCTTACACCAGGTACGTTGTTACTTGTATTGTGTTGCTTCAGTGTGTTCTTGAGGTAAAATAACATTGATTTATTAGTGGATGAACTCAAAGGTGACTTCTTATGAAAGATTATTCTAGCATAACACTGTTTGCAGAGTGATCTTATACATTCGTTAAAAATATAATTCGGACATATATATGTGAAAACAGTCAGACTACATTATTGTCAATTTCTAATCTCGGTACATCGTGTTTGGTGGAGGAGACAGTTATGGGTCAGTGGTTTCATTCTAAGACTGTGGACTAATAATTGGATGTATTCGTGCAATGCATAAGCAGTGGAGCGAAAATGAGCTGAGAGTCATTTGCATGTGTGTTGTGCCCATTTTTATCTCTCCTTGAATTCAGGATCAGGTCATTTCACAGTTGAGAAAAATGAGAAAGATGTTTTACAACTGGCTCAAGAGGAGATGAAAAAACCAAGAGAAGAGTCTAAAATCAAGGGGGAGGAACTCATCGAGGATCTTCTCAAAGCTGACAAACGTGAAGAGCTGGATGACGAACGGAGCCAGGAAGAGTTCCCAAATTTCATGAAAAGAAGAATCAAAGACAGGCGTGAGGAAATGGACGATGAACGAAGTCAGGAAGAATTCCCAAGTTTTATGAAAAGAAGAATCAAAGAAAAACGTGAGGAACTGGATAATGAACGGAGCCAGGAAGAGTTCCCTAGTTTCATGAAGAGAAGAATCAAAGAAAAACGCGAGGAACTAAATGATGAACGAAGCCAGGAAGATTTCCCAAGTTTCTATAAAAGAGGCAACAAGATTAAAAGAGAAGATTATGATGATGAGAGAAGCCAAGAGGAATTTCCTCAGAAAAGACATTTTTCCGTCCTTTACAAGCGTGATAACCCCGATGAGGAGCGCAGCCAGGAGGAATTTCCTCTATACAAGTATAAAAGGAGTCATCTTCTGGCCAGCAGAGAGAAACGCGAAGAACCAGACTATGATAGAAGCCAAGAAGACTTCCCAAGTTACACCCACAAAAGAAACTATGGGGATGGAGAAGAGGAGGACGAGGAGAGTGAGGAGAGAGAAAAGCGGATCTGGAAGCCATCACATAGATACCACCATAAGAAAAAGCACCACAAACGCAGTGAGAATGAGGGTCTTGAAGAACCAGACTATGACAGAAGCCAAGAAGACTTCCCAAGCTACACCCACAAAAGAAACTACGGGGACGGAGAAGAAGAGGACGAGGAGAGTGAGGAGAGAGAAAAGCGGATCTGGAAGCCATCACATAGATACCACCACAAGAAAAAGCACCACAAACGCAGTGAGAATGAAGGTCTTGAAGAACCAGACTATGACAGAAGTCAAGAAGACTTCCCAAGCTACACCCACAAAAGGAGCCATGGGGATGACAGGCACCACAAACAAAACGAGGATTTGCTGAATGAGCAATCTGAGGACATGAACTCTCAGGAAAAGCGGTCTGAGGAATCTGAAGAGGTAGACGAGGATATTGCAAAACGATACTGGAAACCTACTCATAGATACCACCATAAGAAGCACCACAAACGGGACTCCGAAGAGGATTATGAGGAAACACCCCTGGAAAAGCGGTATGAGGACCATGAGCTTGATGAAAATGAGCTGAAGAAAGGACACCAGAGTTCGGCAGAGGAGAAGCAGGACAGGGAGGCTGCGTTGAGGTACCTAACAAAGAAGAAGAATGAGTTAGAGGAACGTCTACTTAACAAAGGTGACGTCTATGAGAAACGCTCCCCATGGATTTACAGAGGATACTACCATCCAGCCTGGTACAAAAGAAGCCAAAAGCTGGGTGAAAGTACTGACCAGCACCCCAACCGCAAACTAGAAGAGCTCGCCGAGACCCTCCGGTACAAAAGGGGCCTGCAGGAGGAATCACCTGCGGAGGAAAAGGGTGTGTCCCAACAGAAGCTTTTCACACCAGAGGAGGTATAGTATGGCAGTTTCATCCAAGAGACATTGCATTTATTACCAAAATTGCACCCCGAGAGTTACCAGAGGTTACATGTCTTGCTCAAGGTTGATAGTTTATGGATTACCACTTGTTGGGTTTGAATCCCCATGACCTTTAACCGCTAGGCCAGTGGTTCCCAACACTTTCTAAAGGCCCCTTAACAGTATACGCTCTTAGGAAAAAAGCGCATAAATTGTACCTTTATGGGTACAACAGCACATCACTGGGGCAGTACCCTCAAAGGGACATCTCCGTACCTTATTTACCCCAGAAAAGGTTCACAGTACACTCTTAGAACCTTAAAGGGTTCTGTAAGGTGCTTCATGTATAGAACTTTTAGGGGTTCCCATCATGGGACCATTTTATGGATTTACAGATTGTATGGATGCACCTTTTAGGAGTAGATGAAAGTACAAAGTTGTCCCTTTAAAGTTGCTGCCCCAGTGACAAGTGATATTTTCTTTTTCACATTCCTACTTTGATTCAACTTGCTTGTAGAGACACCAAGTCCTGGAATGGGTGTGTCAGATAAAAGAGACATCCAAAACATGTTTTGGTAGGGAACATTTGGGAATTAGTTTAGGAACCAATGCACTAGGTTACACCACCCGTTTAACAACAGGCCCCATTGAGCCCTAAAGCCTACATTCATAGTACAAACGGGAATAAAAATCATGGACTGACCTAAGACATTTATGACTACACAGGGATGCACTTCAAGCAAAGAATGACATTAATGCAATCAAGAGTTCCTTCATGGAGCTCTTGAAAAACAAGGCCAGATTTTCTGCTTGAAGTAGTTTATGTGCATCTCTGCTTGCAAGACTTCGACATGGGCAAGTTGAGTGACTAAGAGAGGACGTGGGTAGACTGTAAACCTTTCTACCTTTTCTTTTCTTTTTTATTACATGCAACGCCAACTGCACCAAAAAGTGGTAACTACCTCCTAGCAAGAATGTATCTCCGGTGACTACTTGTGTCAAATGTTCTCCTATTACAAGGACATTTGAGTTATCTGATATGCCTGCAAACTATACAGTAACATTACTTTTACTTGAGGGTGTAGAGGGATAGCTAGACTCCGTGTGCTCAGAGACCGAGCATGCTAAAAGCATCATTCTTCATCATGACAGGGATATTGTATAACTAAAGGCACTTCCTTTTAACTTTCCTACTGGGACTGTGGAAATAGGATACTTCATTGACTAGACCAGGGGTGTCCAATCCTGCTCCTGGAGGGCCACTGTCCTGCAGAGTTTAGCGCCAAACCCAATTAAACACCTGAACCAGCAAATCAAGGTCTTATTGGGCATACTAGAATCTTCCAGGCAGGTGTGTTGAGGCAAACTGGAGCTAAACTCTGCAGGACAGTGGCCCTCCAGGACTGAGTTTGGACACCCCTGGACTAGAGCAACGAATGTCATTCATAAAGAAACTTTCTGGCAGACTGCAAACACAAAAAAACCTTGGGGAGTGATTAAGGCAGCGGTTTTTAAGTAACACTTGAGAGTTATTAAACAAAATAAGCACTGCATTTAATTTCTGTTCTTTTCTTTCATCAGGTAAATGAACTTGAGAAACTGGCCTCTGTGGATCAACAGAAGAAAGAGACAACTTAACCATTCCAAGGACCAGCTGAGACATCATCTTCCTTTGCTGCCTGATTTGACTTTCCATCAGCTTTATGTGTGCTCACTTGGGCTGTTTTAGATGAATGCATTATTATATGTTGTACCCGCATTACAACTGCATTAGACTTTTGTTATCGGTGTAAGTCAGTGTTCGTTTAATGTGAAAGTCTGAGAAACAAGGCAAACAGTCTATAAAAAGCAAAACTAGCTCGATAATGTCATGTGAATTATTTCTCTTTATTACATAATCTAAAATAACAAAAACAAATGCCCATGTACTATTGACTGCATTTAAGAGCATGCTACGTGAAAGATGCGGTGTGTGTTTAAAAATTGCTGTTGTTCTTTATGGCCTTCAATAGAACCCTTGCATTGTCTGCATTTAATAAAATGTGCAACTATGGGACCAAAGCTGATGGATGCAGTTATTTGTGTTTTGATGCTGGAAGCCTTTTGAACATTATTAAAAACCGATAAATATACAGTTTACTTCAGCAATGATTGACTAAGCTTTTTTTTGTAGGCAAAATTTGGTTATTTGCCAAGTGCAGAGGATGGAGAAAAAAGAAAATGCATCTTTTACTTCCCCCACATGTTGCTAAAAAAATAAATAAATAATAATGATGGGAACATTCCGTAGCTCTTAAATGCAAATCTTGGCAAAAAAAAAAAAACAACAAAAGATAACAGACTTTGAATAATAAAGTCGTGCAACCATACAGAGAATAAAGCGCTGCCTAAATGTGTGAGTCAACACTGATTTGGTTTCTTCTCACTTAAATAAGTTAAACTACACTAATTGCCTTGGCAGAGCTGTCACATGACGAACTAATCTCATCCAGTTTCAGCCTCTTGGCGGCAGGCTCCTCTGTTTTGTGCTGATTTCGAGCTTTGGCAGCGTCTGTAGCGACCGTGGTTCCGGTCAGCAGATACCCTCCGCCTCCACTCATGAGCAGCACTGGATGAGTCCGGTTGGGCAACACCTGGAACAATGATACAGAAGTAAATAAGTCATCAAAGCCCTTCTAGGGGTGGGCGGTATGACTAAAATCTTATTTCACAGCATGAGTCTTATATAATAGTAACTGTTTAGCAGTTTTTGCTGGAAATGCAACAAAAAGGTTTATAAACCATGGTATACATAACCATGGAAATGTCAATTTTGGGATAACACAGAGAATTCAATAAATACATAAATGTATAAGGAACTTGATAGATGTACACTACCATTCAAAAATTTGGGGTTTGTAAAAAATTTGTTTAAAATTTATATGTTTTTGAAATTCTGAAGTCTTTTTCAAGTCAAAAATACAGTAAAAATACAATTTTAAATATATACTTTAAAATGTAATTTATTTCTGTGATGCAAAGCTGAATTTTCAGCATAATTACTCCAGTCTTCAGTGTCACATGATCCTTCAGAAATCATTCTAATAACATTTCTGTTAAAAACATCTGTGCAACTTAATATTGTTTTGTGGAAACCATAATACTTTGTATTCAGGACTAAGAGAAAGTTCAAAAGAACAAGATTTATTTGAAATATAATTTTGTAACTGTGTAAAACCGTCTTACTGTCATTTGTGATCAATTTAATGCATCCTTGATGAATGCAATTATTCATTTATTTCTAAAAAATAAATAAATAATAAATGAACCCAAACTTTTCAATGGTAGTGTAAATCAAAATATTAATAAATCAAAGCCTGGCATTAGAGCAAAACCAACTGTGTAACAACTGCAGTAGAACTAATATTATAAATCACATATTTCTGACTATCTCTGTATGGGATGAAGTAAAGAATTACCTGGTAATGCCTGAGCCAGGAATCTGTTAATCTGAGACTGATTGCTCCTCCCTGTTCCCTGAGCTTTGTGTAGCACTCAATCAGCGGCTGTCCAAAAGAGATCAGACAGTAAATATTGCTGAAAGCAGTTATGAAAACACTTGACTCAAAGTGAACATGCAAATCTTTTTAAAGCGATGGTATTCCATGATAATATTTTTTTAGGCCTTTGGAGAGCTTGACATTTTTGGGTGAGCTGCTTTTTTAACACATTTGTCAAATCAATCACTTTACCTCTCTGTACTGGCAGTACACTACGAACGGTCGTGATGGTGCTACGAACTTCAGCAGACCCAATAACACGGGACAGGGGTGGAACCGACTAGCAATCACCAACCTGAAACAAACATTCAAATCAGCTTCACCCATTATTAAGTAGGTGAATCACTGGAAGACTTCATACAAATCTGCTTAAGATTAATACGAAATATGACTTGACAAGACTCGTCAATATTACCATTACATCAGCTACATGTTTTCCCATTTTAAATCATACACAGAATGTGCACTTATTCATGTTATGAACTACCAGGAGATATACAATGTTTATTGGTTTTAAATGTATTTAGGGCTGGACAATAGAGTTACAAATAATATTTTAGGTATATAACAAAAAGTGCATTTATTTTTTTAACCTTTAACTATACAAAAACATACCCATCTGCATTTCTTCCCTCCAACTGAGCAGCAGCTGAGGCCAACTTCTTCCTCTTCTCCTCCATCTTCACCTTTTTCTCTTGAGCCTGTAAGGTGAATTAAATTAAGTGTGAAATTTTAGAAAAACTCTTAAAAGACACTTTTACCAGCCTGACTAGTTAAATTTGCTCATGAACAATGTTCAACTTTTTTTTCTGTTTTTTTTGTTTTGTTTTGTTTTCTTCACACATCTCATTTCACAGATTTCCCCTCAAGCTGCTCTTCATTTAAACTTTTGTCTCCTTGGTAACCAACTAGACTTTTGAAAACACAATTTACTGAGGGCAAAACAATTTATTTTTAAACAGTTTGTTTTTGATTAGCTTTTTGGTTAAGTTTTATATACACAAACACACTTAAATTTATTATTTTAAATTATTCGAAAATGGACCAAATACAGCACATTTTAAATAGTTTGTGGTTATTTCTAAGTAATAATTAATATGTATAATTATTTAAATTATATTCATATTTAAAAATGGTAAGTTTTGGTCAAAGACCAAATACAGAACATTTTTAAAACAGTGGTGTTTATTTAGTTTTTTTGTTGTTGTTGTTATTATATATATATATATATATAATTTTTTTTAAGTAATAATTCATATTTATAGTTATTTACATTATATTCATGTGTTAAAATTGGTCTTTGACAACAATAAAATTCTATACAAAAAAGCAAAAGCACCAAATATAAATGAAGGTATGGAAATATGTTTCCAATACAGTTTTAATGTTAACATCTCTTGAGAAAAAGACTGATTTAAGTTATAGTTTTATTTAACCTTATTATTTTAACCTTATTATTATTTTTTTTTAATTAAGCCCTGGTACATAACAGTAGTTGCAGAAACAAGACATGATACATGAATGCAAAAGTCATAGAAACAAAACTCTTACCCTCTGTTCTCTCAGTTTTTCTCTCTCTGCTCTCTTTATTTCTTCTTGCGGGTCGACGCTGACCTCCATACTCTGAGGTTCTGAGTTCTTCTCCTCAGACACACCTGAGGTTTCCTGAGAGGAGTCAGATCCACCGATCCTACTGCCATTAGCCTGTGAATCTGTGTCCTTCTCTGACAAATCCAGGGTTCCTGCCAGCAGAGCGTTAACTTTGCATAAAGGGAACTCATGCAGCGTCTCGTGGAAGTGTGACGGAAAGCCGAAGCTCTCCATGCCAGCTCTCGTCGGCCCTCCACCGGGATACATCTGAATCACTGAGCCAAAACCTGAGAAAGGAAACATTTAGATCATCAGCATGGTGTAATAGAGGTCAGCTGATTTTTCAATTTACCGTTTGTAATTAATATTGTATGAAGATAAAACAGTGAAAAGTAAAGTGTGATTACCTCCCATTCTCTCCATCACTGAGCCCAACACAAGACCAGCACAGGTCTCAAAAACAATGATTTTACTGCCAGCGTGGATGTTACCCAGAGTCAATATCTGAGCCAATGTGTCATACCGCAGGTGACTAAAAGAGTGCAAAAAATATTATCTACAATACACTATAAATGCCTGTAAAAAAAATTAAAATGATGACATGTACTAGTACAGGGTTTCTCAAACTGGGGTTCAAGCTAATAATTAAACCATAAAAATGTAAAACAAGCAATCAAAATAAAACACTTAGTAAAAACAGATTACATATTTTTTCTGTTTACTTGCATGTCACATGACTATTAACCAACATCAGAGAACCGCTGCATTGTTACCATTAACAAACTATTACAAATTGTTTCAATGAATTGAAATAAAATGGAAATTAAACACAAATATAAAAAATAGAAACAGAAATGTTGCCTTGCCATATATATATATATATATATATATATATATATATATATATATATATATATATATATATATATATATATATATATATATATATATACACACACACACACACACATTTATCATTTATATATATTATATATATATATATATATAATATATATATATACACACACACACACACACATAAACTTGTTAGTTGCGATTAATCGATTTGACAGCACTAAAACAAATAAAAATAAAAACAAATTCAAAATATTAATACATACTATTAATACACAATAGTATGTAAATAATAATAAAACAACACTGAAGAACTGTGACCATGTGGATGTGTTATTAAATAAGTAAAATATTAACCTAAAATCTTCAAGTAAATGTGTTTAGGTTAAATGGGTTCGGTTGACAATACCTGTATTAGTGTATATATGAAGTATACCTAAACAAAAGACTACTTAAAATAATAAACTGTGCAAGTAGCGTAACTTGTGTGTTTGAAAATGACATGAGGGTGAGTAAATGATGAGTTTTCATTTTTGAGTGAACTAGTTTTCCTAGATCACACACCATATTTTTCCTGGTTCTCTGCCGTGGTACATCATGGCAAGGAGTCGAGTGGAGGGTTTCAGGACTGTTATGTCACTCTCATACCTGTATGCATAATGGCAAAGTACTTGTTAACAGTTTTATTTTCTCAATGATTGATAAAATATGAAATAAAAATGTTTATCAACTGCTTGAACTCACTTTTTCTTTTTCTTCTTGATGTATTTCGCTTGAGCAAATTCAGTTTTGTCCTTGAATGTTGTACTGTTGTCTATGAGCTGCTGAACAATCTCCTTAAAAGCACATGAAAGGACATGTGAGAAAAAATGTCTAACCAAATATGAAAACCTAAATACCTTCTATATGGGTATGAATAACATCACAAATGTTTTGGCTTGCTGTCAAGAAGTGTGCTGCTACTTTTCTAAGCAACTGGACTTACAATATTTCACCAGTGAATGATTAAATGGCAAAAATCCCATAGGCTTACACTGAAGGAGGGCCCAGAGTCATATTTGGACTACGTTCATCCCTAGAAAACTTGGCCATGTTCACACAGCAACAGAATACGGTTGTCAGTCCTGTATTTGAGTCCTTAAAGGGATAGTTCACCCAAAAATGAAAATTATCTCATAATTTACTCCCCCTCAAGCCATCTTAGGTGTATATCTTCTTTCAGCCGAACACAATCAGAGTTACATTAAAAAATATCCTGGCTCTTCCAAGCTTTATAATGGAAGTGAATGGTGCCATTGTTTTTGAAGCCCAAAGAGTGCATCCATCCATCATAAAAGTAATCCATATGGCTTCAGGAAGTTAATAAAGGCCTTCTGAAGCAAAGCGATGCGTTTTGGTAAGAAAAATATCCATAATTATAACTTCCATATAATTATAAGTAATCACTATCTTCTGGTAATGGTTGTCCGCACGTTCACGAGAGAGTTGAGTTCCAGTGGAAGGGTGACCTCTGACCCCATATATGACATAAGATGAAGGTGTAGCATAAAGCTCAGGTATGAGTAGATGCCACTCATGGTTCAAACAAATAGGGCTGGGCAACAAACTCAAGCTCCTCCGACATTTGTCTTTAAAAATTCTTGTTTTAGACTTCTAATTCGTGAAAGGTGTTTTGTTTTGCTCTATCCTCTACACTTCCGTGTTAGTCGATACGTCATGCGTCAGATTAGAGGTCACTCTTTAACCGGAACCAGATTTGTGTACGGCCGTTACTGGAAGCCAGTTATTATAGTTTATAAAGTTATAAATAGGGATATTTCTCTTACAAAAACGCATCGCTTTGCTTCAGAAGGCCTTTATTAAGCCCCTGGAGCCGTATGGATTACTTTTATGATGGATGGATGTGCTTTTTTGGGCTTCAAAAAAATTGTACCATTCACTCCCATTATAAAGCTTGGAAGAGCCAGGATATTTTTTAATATAACTCCGATTGTGTTTGGCTGAAAGAAGAAAGTCATATACACTTAGCATGGATTGAGGGTGAGTAAATCATGGGATAATTTCCTTTTTTCGGTGAACTATCCCTTTAATACGGCACATTTAAATGCTCCGCTCTCCACCCAGATATAAAAGCTGCTGTTGGTTAATGATGATTTGACGGGACTCGTGGCTTTTGTCATGTCAAAAGTGATAAGACTTTTCAGTTTTATGGACGTCGCCATCTTTGATATTACTTTGGTCACTGTCTCTATGATTACTGTTAAGAGAATATGGGTTTGGCTCATGCAGTTTGAGACGCTACTGTAAGTTACTGTTTGAACGGGACATTTCGAGACTTATACCTGTAAGTAAATGCGGTTGTCAATCCCAAGAACTGACAGTGTGAACGTAGCCCTTTAGTCGGGTACATACCTGCCCCTTTAACCCTTGCTCTTTCAGTGTTTCAATATCATCTCTGGTCAGTTTTTGAGATCTGCCATCATCCACTATATGTCTGTTATCCTGGCCTGCTTCCTTAGAATCTATGACAGCAGAAAAAAAGTGAAACAATCTCATCTCGTCCGCGAGAAAATAAATGAATACACAGATAATAACACAAATCCGTAATATCATTACCTAAAGAGTCTCCTGCACGTTTTACTGCCTTGGGTTTGAGTGAACCGCCGGCTTCGATTTCAAACATGGTCCCATACAGCTGCCCAACTGCATTGTCCAAGAAGAACCACTGCTTCTCAAAGATTACTTTCCTAAAACACACAATACACAGAATGTCAAAAAAGCAAGTGAGGTGAGAACAAGCACTTAAAGTCCACGTGAAACGGAAGTTGCGATAGTCTTTGCTTCCACGTTGTGAAATGGCATCTCGAACAAGAAAAAATGTAGGGCGGGACTTGATTTTGTCCATGGGGAATTGATTGGATGGTTGTGGTTTGCTATTGGTCGATCTCATCTGAGTGACAGGTTGTCCCGCCCTCACTTCAGTAAAGACAGGGGAAGTTATTTTGTTTAGGTTATGAAGGCACAAATTAAAAAAAAAATGATGTGCGTGAATAAATCATTTATAATAAATATTACAATACTCCATTAAAAAACAACAACAACAACAACAAGAATTGTCCATTTTGATTTCATGGTGACTTTAACAAGAGTGAAATGTAGTATATCATATCTACCTTTTTCAGACTAATGACAGAAATAGTGCAGGATGCAATACATGACTAATTATTTGCATATATTAATGTTTCTTTGATTTAAAGGTTTCAAAATTTAAACTTGTACATAAAACATTTTATAGTTAAGATTTGAATCCCACCGATTTTCAATGTGATTTGAGATGTTAGATTCCACTGTTTTAAAAAACCCTCAAACCATTGAGTGCAGAACCTGCGAGACTAAACTTATAAGAAAAATCACATTTAATAAGTTGTTCAACTCACTTTTTATTTTCGACCTGCACTGATTTGAAGACATCTCCTCTCTTCAGCACTACATAATCTCCGTAACTTATCGGGCTCTCAGCATCACTGTCATTTACACACTCCGCCATTTACTGTAATCAACGTGGATAAAGATCGACCGGAGGATGTTTAAAAACTAGTTTACACTTTAACAAACCCGACGCACAAGTGGCAATTTCTCTGTCTGCAAACAAAACAGTAATTTCCCACAAGATATGCTCCTTTCACCACGTGTGTTCTGTCACTTCCTGTTCGGAGAGGCCAGTTAATCGAGTGCTGATTCCGAGAGCCACAGTCAGGAAGACTAGTAAGTAACAGATCTAAGCGATTTTAGTCACTTAAAAATAAAAGTGTATTTATTCTCATTTTAAGTGAACAAACCTCACATTAGGTTTATACTTATACTTATATATAAAAACTACCATACGTACAATGACTATATCATGGAATTCTCTCTGTAACGTTACCATGGTACTGCGATTGAAAAAATACTATAGTAATTTATGTAAATACTATAGTGTTTTTGAACCATACTAATGTAAAGTACTTGAATTAATTTGTTGTGGTAAGTCTATAGTTGTTGTGGTAATATAACAACTATAGTAATATAAACAAATTACTAAGTTTTCTACTAACTATAGGGTATATTATACTACAAAACACTACAGTTTACTGTAGTAAAAACTAAAGCATACTACAGTATTTATTACAGTTCATCAGTTCACTATAGTATAGCATTCATAAACAAAGTGTTGTACTATACTATTTACTATAGTTTACTTTAATAAATACTATAGTATTTTTCATGTAAGGATACAAATCTCATTTATTTAATGGGCTATTATGGTTTCCAACATAATAGTGCATGTATTGCAATTACTGTTTATGTATAGTATGTATAATATACAGTTGGATCACATTTGGTTCTATTATTCAAAACTAAAGGCCAATTTTATATCTCATTTATAAAAACGTTTTGACTGTATAGTTTGTACAAACATAAAACAGCTGTTAAATATATTCCATTTCAACTATGATAAATTATCAGTACTTGATTATTAAATTCAGACAAAAGTCAAAATTGGACCTCATAATGGAAGTGAAGATTTATTTAGACTATTCTTAAGATTTTCCAGTCAACATAATGAAAACTAAATCACATTTAACAAAAAAATGTAAACTTAAATTTAAAAGTAATAATTAAATTGCATTTTTTTTTCCAGAAAACAAGCCAAAAGCACAGACATTTTGGTGATGTTTAATGTAAACTCATTTAACATTCAAAAACCGAACTGTAAAAAGCACTTTGTTAGTACACAACTTCAAAGAAACTTACAATGGTAAACTAGCAACTCATTTAAATCCAAACCCCACCGTAACCATACTGTATCCCATATCTATTACACAAATTCATGTATAAAAAAATATGCACTTTAAATTTTGTATATTGTTCAGATGCAAAAACAACTCATAGAGATGTCAAGAGTCAACAAATGTATTGTTTCAGATCCAAAATATGGACTGAATAATCAGATTTATTTTCTATTTTGAGCACAAGGCTTGTGTGTGTCTTAAAACAAATATAAAACAACTTTGGCAGATTTAAAAAACACTATACAAATTGCTTTCCTGCAACACTAAGGGCCATGTCAGAGTCCTGACGTGTTGATTTAAGGTCAGTCTTGTCCTCCCGTGAGTTTGTGGAAGAGTTCTTCATCTAATGTTTCATTCTGGTCTTTTGAGCGCGTTGAAAGGAAAATGTATCCTCCGATATACTCGTGAACCACTTTGCAGTCGCAGCTCTGGCAGGAGAACGCAATGGACACGCTCTGGTCAAACTCAATGGCCACCTGCAACACAAATAAACACACTCAAAAGTCATCTTTTCACCAGCCACACGGGTAACAAAGGTTGTTCGAAGCATTTTATTCACCTGTTTAATCTCCCAGTTGACGTTCCATTGTTTCATGTTGGAGAACCTCCAGGTGGTCACCGGCAAACCAGTCGACATGTCGATACGGATCAGCTTGTTGGAGGAAATTCCCAGGAGCTCATCTTTCTTGCTACCTCTGAATCTGTGGCACGAAAAAGACGAAATGAAATGATTTTAATCTTATTTCATGGTTGAAGGGCTCAAAACCATATTCAGGCTTAGTATGCCTCTAAAATTGCATGGCACAAATCAATCAAAAATTACCTGACGATATAGTACTTGATGCCAAATTCGGGCAGGGACTGCCAAGCTTGGATAAAACGCATTTTAGCCTCCATGAGGGAAAGGTGGGAAATATTGTGAAGGGCCTCCAAGATTCGTGTGGTCAGCTAAAATAAGAAGAATAAATTTTGCTATTATTGTAACAGATCTCAGATAGTCAATGATGTCATGGCATAATGAAAACAAGCCATATCCTGTTCATTCTGTGTGTCGAGACTGTAATTTCACCTGTTTGGTCTTGTACTTCTTTGCATATCGGGGAGAAACGAAGCACTCGGCGTTCATCTCCATGGACTCTACGTCAGGTGCTGCCTGGCCAGGAGGGGGCGCTAGACTCTTCATCTGCAGGAAAGACTGGATGTTCTTCACCTCGGTGCGGTACGAGCTGTAAGCCATCGTCTTTCCTTTAGAGGCCAAAATACAGGCAGCTTTCCACTTGGCGTACTGCGTCTCCTGTTTTCATTTGTTTTTGGCAGAAGAAATGAATAAATGCAAACCCCTCAAATTTAAACACTCATGAAGCTTTTGATTGTAATTTAACCCTGTAAAGCCTGACATATGAAATAATAGTCAGAAAAATCTATTTTTAAGGAATTTATTTAACCTTTATATGAATATAAATTATGAAATATTATTACAATGTAAAAGGACTGTTTTCTATTTGAATATATTTTAAAATGTAATTTATTCCTGTGATCAAAGCTGAATTTTCAGCATCATTACTCCAGTCTTCAGTGTCACATGATCATTCTAATATGCTGATTTGCTGCTCAAGAAACATTTCTTATTATTTTCAGTGCGTAATAATAATTTCAGGGCGTAATAATTTTTTTTAAGGATTCTTTGATCAATAGAAAGTAAAAAAAAAGCAGCATTTATTTGATATCAAAACCTTTTGTACCATAAATGTCTTTACTGTCACATGATCAATCCTTGCTGAATAAAAGTATTAATTTCTTTAAAAAATTTTACTGACCCCAAACTTTTGAACAGTAATGTATATACTAGCTTTAATATCAGCCAGACTGACTCCAGATATAGAGCAGATATTTTCTTCAGTTCAGTAAATGTTCATCATGAAATATTAATAACAATATAACCGTTTTTCTTATGTTTACTTTATAAAAATCAAAAGGACACAAGCGTACCTCAATCTGCATATAAAATACAAATATAAAACTCACATTGTCACAGCGAATATAAATCTCGTTCATTCCGTCAGCTGCAGGCAATAACAGCTTAAGGCCAAACTTCCTCTCGGTGACGTTAACATCAGGAATGACCTCACATCCTGTACAATTAATGATATGCATTATCCGGCTGATGCATTGGCTTTATTAAAATGAATGATCTTCTCTCTGATTGGCCGCTCACCTCGTAGATGGAATTGCTCAATGGGCTCTTTATTGGCAGACTCTTTGTTTTTGAAATAAGAAATGGTGGTGTCCCTAAAAACAAACCAGTACTCCTTGTATGGCTTTAACGTCAATCGTTTGGGCCTGTAGAGCAAAGAAATGAACAGATAAGTAAATATGCACTGTATAGTTTGTCTTATTGCAGACTGGATATTGTCTTATTTTACACAACCATTTTTTTTCCTCAAAAAAATTTGTAACAACTTACATTTTTATACTAAAATAGTAAGTTGATTTATTTTTCCTCAAACAATTTTAATAAACTTAAACTCACCTAAACAGTTTAAGTGTATCTTCCAGCTTTGGAATATCAGTGATATCTTCCTGGAAAGAAAAGCAAGAAAAGAAAAGTTAATATTCATACACTACCATTCAAAAGTTTGGGGCCATTAAGATTTGTAATTTTTTTGAAAGAAGTCTTTAAAGAAGGCTGCATTTATTTGATTAAAAACAGTTATATTATGAAATATTATTACAATTTAAAAGAACTGTTTTCTCTTTGAATATATTTTAAAATGTAATTTATTTCTTTGATCAAAGCTGAATTTTCAGCATCATTACTCCAGTCTTCATTGTCACATGATCCTTCAGAAATCATATGCTGATTTGCTGCTCAAGAAACATGTTGAAAACAGTTGTGCTGCTTCATATTTTTGTGGAAACCATGATAAATTGTTTTTTTTAGGATTCTTTGATGAATAAAAATTACAAAAAAAACAAACAGCATTTATTTAATATCAAAACCTTTTGTACCATAAATGTCTTTACTGTCACTTTTTGATCAATTTAATGCATTCTTGCTGAATAAAAGTTTTAATTTCTTTAAAAAAAAAATCTGACCCCAAACTATATAATAAACTAGCTTAAATATCAGCCCGATTGATTCCAGATCAACCTGATATCAGTCTCTAAATTTACATTTGAAATTAAAGCACAATCATCTGTCAAACAGCTGATGCAGAAAAACAAGCAGGCTGGATATTCATTTAATATAAGTATTGCTGTAAAGCCAACATCCTTATAAAGAAAATCTAATCATAATGTCATAAAAATCACAGATACCAGGATTTTATCAGCGTTCCGTCCTTCCAGGGTGGATTCTAAGTTTGAGAGCGCAGCCTCGACTTCATCAATCTCTGGTTCATTTGAATTGGTCAGCGGCTCCGTTGACAAGGTCAGTTTACAAATGTGATACTAGAAAAGATTCAAGTGTTTTAGATGCATTGCAAAAAAAATAAAATAAATAAATAAATAGCACCCATAATTCATTTTGGATAGTCAATAACGGAGTTCAACACTC
This sequence comes from Mylopharyngodon piceus, assembly GCA_039654765.1. Classification (NCBI taxonomy): domain Eukaryota; kingdom Metazoa; phylum Chordata; class Actinopteri; order Cypriniformes; family Xenocyprididae; genus Mylopharyngodon; species Mylopharyngodon piceus. Next base: position 4,641,268 of record CM077456.1, on the reverse strand, counting down.
AGAAGACACTGACAAATTATACATTTCACCTTTGAATATGGTTAAAAATAGTTTTGATGAATAGTTCACAGTGAATGACTAATGAAGTAGATTACAAACTTTACTACATGCTAACCTCACAAAAACCCTTGTAGGTTTCAATGCACATAACACTGCATGAGGCAGGACTTTGAATTAATAATTTTAGCAACAAGTAATGTGCTAAAAACATGGGAAAATATCTGTGCAATGCATTATTCTTTCATATGATATTCTGTCATTATTTTTTCTTGTTCAGGCATGTATCCCATCATCCTGCATTCAAAACAGACTTTCCCTCCCAAATTACTGCCTGAGCCCACAGTGGCACAGTTAGCCAGATTTCCCATCTCACACTGATTATATACATAGATATATAATATATGATATACATACCAGCACAAAACCTCAGTGTATGTCTGACTATCTGCAGATACAGATTTTGTTAGTGCCATGTTCACCTATACTTTACCTCACTGTGTAACTGAACGCTATCTTGTGTTGTGGAATGTAACATCTTTTGTCCTCAAAGTAAGTTATCTCACAGCCTCAGGCTAAAAAAAAAAAGACGGCATGGCACTAAAAAATTGACCGTAACTCAAAACCATTTGAGATGTCATGACACTGGATACTACTATATATGTTAGTGCATACTTGTCAGATGATCCAATCAGTTTATTATAGTTAACAAAAACTAAACCTATCACTGGAACTCTGAAAATAAATCTGAAATAAAATAATGAACAGAAATGACCCAGCTAACAAAAACGTTCTAAAAACATTTTGCTAACATTCTCATTTAGTTATGGAAACGTTATATATCTGCTTTTTTTAAAACATTTTGAGACATTCAGTTGTGCAAACATTAAGGCAACATTCCATTTTATCATTTTTCAAAGATTATGTTACTTTTGAATGTTCTCTGAATATTCTGAAACAAGTAGTATCTTTTAAAAAATGCTAGACAGACATCCAACTAAAACATTTCAGAAAATAAGTGTTCAATTAATGATGTATAATACAATTTTAAGATTTTAAGAACATTTTTAAAGACGGGATAACTTTGAATGAACGTTCTATTAACGTTACTGGAAGAATGTTTGCTCACAACTTTGCAAGAGAACCTTGCCAGAATGTTAGCCAAAGATGTGAGAACGTTCCCTGTTAGCTGGGGAACTGAGAACAGGTGTCCCATACCTGCAGGGATGCAAACATGATCATCTCTTCTTCAGTGCAGTCGATCTCCTCCAGCAGTATGGCCCATCGGGCCTGTTCATACAACTGTGTGATTCTCACAGCATCATACTACGAGAAGAAAAAGACCTTGTTTAGACATATCGGCCCATCTAACGTTGTCATCCATAAACATTTGAGTCACATTTTAAAGAGGCTGTATTATGCCTTTCACAAAGTCTTGCTTTTGTTTGTGGAGTCTACTAGAATAGGTTTTGCTTTGCGATGGCACGGCATAACTGGACCAACCAGCTGACTGATCTCGTTGCACAGTATCTGAAATGTATAATTCCCTCCTAGAAGCACGTCACACGATTGCGTTCACAAATACCAGGCATCTGAATGCAAGATAGCATGACAGCATTTATTGGGTTTCGTCTGCGTGCTCTGAGGCGCAAGTAATTTATTATATACAAAAATGATTATATACATTGGCTTCTACTGCAGCAACTTCCATTTTTCTTAGTGATATTTAGCGCCAGTTTGTCAGGAAGTGACGATTTTGTTCTCTTCGACTCACTGGATGGAAACAGTGCTTTGTTCACAAATGTTTTATGCGATACTCCAAATTTGCGCACAAGTTAAATTCGCAACTTTGGATGGAAACATAGCTATTGTTGCATTACCCCTCTTCCCAGTCTGTCAGTAATACTGTTTAGTTCCTGTCTCTATGAAGCCCCTCCTTCCGAAAAGTGCAATGTGCTCTGATTGGTCGGATGGACCAATGAGTTGTGATTGGTCAGCTGCTTCGAGCGTGTTTTGGAAATGTTCAGAAACAGTGCGCACTGATATAACTCAGAGAATAACTCCCTTTGGAGTGACTTTGGGCTTTGTAACTTTGCAGAACTTTTTCATGCTCAAACAGCAACATTACACACTAAAGAAAGTTTAAAAAAGGTAAAAAAATCATAATAGGTCCTCTTTAATTTAATTTGGTATAATTTAAAGTAATAGTTGGTCTCTCACCTTTGGGTTGAGGTCAAAGAAGCAGTGGTACTTGAATCGCAGCAGGAGTCTGTCGTTTTCCTGAATTCCTTGTTCCATCAGCGAGCGAGAGGAATCCAGCCACCTGCAGAGCAACTTCTCAGTTAAAATTTACAAATTCATTGAATGCAATGCAATAAATACAGCGATATATTAGCATGACAAGACTTATTTTTCATGGAATACTACAGTATTTATTATAAATGATTTATCCATGAGCCTCGTAATCTTTCATCAAAAAAACTTCCCCTCGCTCTTGCAGCGACATTGTTGGGTGGGGCAACCTGTCACTCACATAAGATCCACCAATAACAAACCACAACCATCTAATCAATTATTGACGGACAAAATCAAGTCCTGCCGTACATTTTTGCTCATTCGAGAAGCCGTTTCACTCAGATAAACATCACAAGAGGGAAGAAAAGACTATCACAACTTCCGTTTCATGCCAACTTTATAACAATTAGTTATTCAAGGCTTCTGCTACTGTGATTTTACCATAGTAAATGGATGTTTTTGGGAATGAGGTGAAATATAGCTTGTATAAAACAGTATAAACAACAATATGCTAAAATAAATGTTCAATAAATTTGTAAAAATAATGTATACATTTAAAAATAGTAATATAGTAGTAAACCAATGTAACACAGGTGTGTGGCTATTGTAACGGCGCTGAATGCTTTTGAATGGATGTCCAATCAGATTTTAGAAACAAAACTACCTGTGTTATAAATGTTAAGTATGAAGATCTATTAATAAAGACATTGAAGGACATGTCTCTATTCTTGAAGACATGAGGTCAAGGGTCAAACACTATCGTTCAAAAGCTGAAAGAAATTGATACTTTAAATTTAGCAAGGATGCATTAAATTAATCAAAAGTAACAGTAAAGACATTTATAATGCTACAAAATTACATTCTAAAATAGAAAACAGTTCTTTTAAATTGTAATAATATTTTACAATATTACTGTTTTTACTGTATTTTGATCAAATAAATGCAGCCTTTGTGAACATACGAGACTTCTTTTGAATGGTAATGTAAATGTGCCTGTCTGTGTCTTTCTCTTACCCAGCATTAATGGCTGCTTTATCCTCCATAGTAAGAGGCTTGTACAGTTTGGCCAGTTCCTCTGGTGGAAGGTTGGGCTGGCTGGCCGTCAGGGGACTGTCTCCGAACCACAGACTGGTGGACGACGCAGGAGAGCCGCTCTCTGGGTCATAGGTCGGAGTCATAGTTTTACTGTACAGACCAAGGGCTCCTGTAGAAAGTAGAAATGTAACCATGTAAATTATTACTTATTTAAAGCACAACTGTTGCTAATTATCCAGAAGCAATCTACAGTATTTTCTAAAAAAAAAAAAAAGCATATTAAAATGTTTAAAACTTAAGCAACATAAATATATATATTTTTTTATAATAAGATTTTATCTGGAAACCTAAATGCATAATGCTATTTAGTCTGAAATGTAAAATGTACTTTATTTACCTATTTTTTTTCCCATTTAGTTGGCATTTATTTATTTATTTTTGGAAGAAAAAATAATGTATTTTTAACAGTCTTAGAATGTATATTTATACAAATGTATTTTTTATTGTTTTGTATATTTGTATGTTATTGGTTATGATTAAGTTTTTTTTATGTTTGTTTGTTTTGTTGATGCTTTTTTCATTGTAATAAAAAAAATCCACAAAAAAGCAGTATCCTCATGGCCATTTGCAGCAAATAAATACCTCCTGCCATTCCGCTGGCGATGTCCATGTTTAATATATCATCAATGGCTGATTCTGTGCCCTTTTCTTTTTTCTTTTTCTTTTTTGGATCATCTAGTGGTTTCAGAAGAGAAAGTTCTTCAGATCTTCTAATGTCTGTGAACAGAGACAGAAAACATACATAGTTTAGTATCAACTAATGTTCAGAAAGAAAAACAAATTACATTGCATTTTTTTTTTTACATGTAAAAACTAATTAACTAGAATTGTAAAAAAAACACAAATAAATACATAAAAAATATATTCATAAAATATTCTAAACATTTTTCTAGTTTTAATTGTATTAAGTGTGTATTTTTAAGTTTCAAATTTAGTTGTATAGCAGCATCTTTACATAGCTGAGTTAAGGCTGCTCTGTGCCTGCTCAAAATTCTGTGTAAAGACGCAATGCAGCATAAAAGCCAGACTAAATTATGCCTGCTCTGACCCACCTCAGCCTCTAGTATAACAATATGCAGTTAAAATTGTTGTGTAATGCATTTATGCCACCTCTGAGCAGCATTAAACAGTCTGTGTAAAGACACCTAATTGCCACTTCAGAAGCGCTTCTGTGCCACCTTTGCAGTGTAAATTTGGTTTTAAAAATCCCAGTTCTAGTATCAGATTCAATCAAAAGTGTTAATCATAAATGTTTGTGTCTGTAGGAGATGATGTGGTATCTAAATGACACAAAATAACACAAATCTGTATTATGTATCATGTAAGCATTGTATTTAATATGCAATAGGATTGCAATGCAATATTATATTAATATAATACAACTCTTACTGAGTGCTTTGCAGATCTCAACCACAGCTCTGAAGACCACACCAGAGAAGCTAACAGGGAGCCTGATGGTCTTCATGTTGGGCAGCTGGATACAGAGGGGTTTGTGTTGTGGAGTGTAGCGCAGGTCAGCGTTCGCCTGGACTCCATACTTATCCAGAGTCCAGTGAGTCTTCAGCAGCCAGCAGCTCTTCTGCTCCCACCAGATGGCATGATCGGACCAGTCCTGAGGAGCCTCTGACACACAGAGAACATCATACTGTGAGAACACGAGTCTGAGACAATGCTCTGATGGCATTTATCTATATAAAGAGCACAACAGAAGGACAAAAGTAAAAATCCCACAAACAATTCCATAATGAAACTGATTTTTGTGATAACAAACCTTTTGAGACACGGACCCAAAGATAGTTCACCCAAAATTTACTCAAGTTGTTCCAAACCTGTATGAATTTCTTTGTTTGCTTTGTTCTTTTGTCACTATTGACTTCCATAGTATTTTTTTTCCATACTATGAAAGTCAATAGTGCCCCACAACTGTTTGGTTACCCATATTCTTCAAAATATCTTCTTCTGTGTTCAGCAGAAGAAAAAAATTCATACAGGTTTGGAACAAGTTGAGGGTGAGTAATTGATGACAGAGTTTTCATTATTGGGAGAACTATCCCTTTAAGTCAAGTCATTTCACATTTTGTTTCTAAATGCTCAAATCATGAAATAAACATATCTTATTGCTTTATCACAGTATCTATAAAAACATCTGTTCTATTACATGTATTTATTTTAATAAAAAGGCTGAAAAGGTCATTCAAAATTGGATTTATTTTAGTAATTACTGGGTATTATGCGGAAAAGTTGATGTAAAGCTCTAAAACACCAATTTCAATTTAGCTTTTAGTTTAAACAGGTCAGTTTTTATAATTGAGTTTTATTGTGAGTAATGTTATTGCTAACTAAAACTATTAAAAATTGTTGACATCAAGTACTAAAATAATACTGTTATTTGCACTTTTATTTGCACATGGTAGAATAGGACTTTGAGGAAATTATTATTAAAGAGCTGAACAGGAAATTATTTATGTGGACTGGTTTAAACTACAGCCATGAAATAAACCAGACCAGTTGCCACTGAGTAATACAAACATGAGGCAATGTTTGATGACACCACAAATTCATATAAACCTTGATGATTCTTCTTTTACTCACATTTCCTTCATCCTCTGACTCACCCTCGTGATTACATCCTAAAGAAATTCTGGGGTGCCTATACTGTAATACACCCATTACGTTGACTATAAACTGGATTGGATTCATGAATGACCATGTCCAATAAAAGACCTACACGGCAAAGTATAGTAATTAGCAAATGGGTCGTCTGATGAGTCTGTAGAGGAAAACAGGGTGTTTTGCTAACGTCTCTCTGGCTGACACAGTCACACAGTGAACTTCAGACCCTGCGTCGGCAAACAACACCTGAGTCAAAGAACAATAGCTCTAAGCATGAGGCTATACAAAGATATGCAAGGCAAACATGGGCGTACCTGTGCATTTCAACCAGTGTTTAGGACTCTAGAACCGCACTTGAACGGGATCCAGAATACTTAGTTTTTTGTCTGGGATGTAAGCCTTTGTTCTTTTTTTAACAGGGGTTTCCCATAAACTCTGACTGCTTTGTTTAACCCATTAGAACCTACAAAACACAATTCTTACTTTGAAGAGCTTTGGATGTGTTCTTAAAAAGCTTTAAAGGCCCACTGAAGAGCGTTGGAACGCACAGCATTATTCAATGTGTTGACGTAATTTCAACTGAAACAGGAAGACAGGGCGATATTTCGAACAGCCCCGCCCCTTTTATTAAATAGCCAGTGGCGTTTCGTTTATGTTACAGCTCGCCAGAGCCGTTAGACTCTGTAAAACCTCTGTTTCCTTCTAATCTCTAACCGTTTCTCCTCATAATGTCCTTTATATCGCTTATATACAGCATTCTGTGCAGAATTCAAACGGGTCCGATACCTTTTGTGGTCTGTGCCGACTCGCGCATATGATCCGCTCTGTGCTCTCGTGTCTCTGGACCGGAGCAGACTGCTCGCGTTGCGGCGGTTCATGTGATACGCGAAAACGGACTTCATTCGTGTCGAAGGAAAGCATATTTACACTGCTTGAATCATTCCCTATTCTCTATATAGTGCACTATGTGCCATTCACCATGTAGAAACTAGTAAATGTGTGAGCAAACGACTGATTTCAGCCGAGGCTTCAGCGTCTGTAAGAGTGTAGGAGGAGGCGGGACTTCAGATTCTAGAGAGCATTTGATTGGACCGAAGATTTGACGAGAAACTGAAGTGCGATGTGATGTCATGAAAATCCGTGATCCATTTTAGAGGAAGTGAGAGACTGTAAGTTTTGAATGCTTATATCTCCTAAATGCAAATTTTGTCATTGTTTTGAAACACACCAGCTTATTCATAACCTTAAGGCTAACATATTCATACTAAAAGCTAAAAAATTTACATTTTGATTTCAGGGGGACTTTAAGCTTTTCAGAATTGCACTAAGAAACCCTTTTAAATCCAAATGAAAATCCTGAATTTGTATTAAAGTATAAAACAGAGGCTGCAACAAAACTGCAGTTAAAATGGAATGAAATTTAAAGAAATTAATGCTGTAAGTGTAGTATTATTAATACATTCATGTTTAGTATGAATTACCCATAAAATACAGTCAAACCAAAAATTATTCAGACATTTTTGATATATTTTTACTAGTGGGTGCAGGACATTATAGTTCATTTATGTAAGTGAGGATAGCAAAATAAAGTAAACTGTGACATATTATACCCAAAAATTCTTCATACAGTGAAACTGATAAAAATTTGGAACCAAAAATTATTCAGACACTTTGACCTGACCGTGTTTTGCTTAAGACATAATTAAGATTATTTTTTTCTGACACAGTTTAACTCTGAGATCTTGTCATATTTTATTACCATTTTTTTAAACTATAGTGAATAAACTGTATTAATGAATGAAATGTTCAAGGTGTCTGAATAAATTTTGGTTTGACTGTATGTTATCATACACACAACATATGAATTATTTCCATAAGCATTAAATAATATGAATAATCAATGTTTGAAGTATTAAATGATATGAATAATCAATGTTTAAAATGTAACCTGTAATTGTATTTCATATATATATTATTTCATAATATTTCATAAATTTATTGACTATGATGGAAATACACTTAATATCCCAGAATTCTTTAATTTAATCAATATATTATATAATTGCTAGATTCAAATTTTGATGTCAATATTTACTTTATTAAGATATATGTGTGTATGTATATATATATTCATTTTATTGCCAATATTTATCTTCATAGAAAATTTAAATCTGTATTGAGTGTGTCAAATTGTTTTGAAAGTACTGAAATGTCTTCATCAATTGAGGAAAAATGTATTATACATATCAAGGTATAAATAATAATAATAAAAATAATAATATAAATACATTTTTTGTCACAAAACTGTAAATCAAATTCCTCTGACGTGTGACTAGATTATAATTTAGTAAATTCCTCTTCCTGTCATTCCAATTCCCATTCATAATTCAACATTCTTTGTGCCGTGGCCAATTCGTGTTCATACTCACTGATCTTCTCCACAAGTTTGAGCATGAGACCCCCGACGTGGAGATCCCCCTTGACCCGCAATTTAAACTTCATGCCCTCATCTCCCTCGCGCTGGTCCACCTGGATGCTTAGCTCCCAGGAGTTGTGTCCGTACTCGGCCGCAGTGGCCATGATTCTGCCTGCAATCAAATCACAGGTAAACACAAACTGTTACCAACCACCACAGACACATTATATAGTCTGATTCAGTGTCGCAATACTTTATTTCTTCATTCCAAACAGCATATGAATTGCTTTGTGATTTAAAAAACAAACCAAAGGGAGTTTTTTTGTTTTATGTTTTGCTTGAAAAGTTTTTTTTTTACTTTATTGTTAACACTCTATAATAAGGTCTCATTTGTTAACATTAGTTAACTACATTAGTTAACACGAACAGACAATGAAAAATACTTCTAAAGCATTTATTAATCTTAGTTCATGTTAATTTCAACATTTTCTAATACATTAATATTATTTAATGAACCTCAGCTAACATGACATAACAATGAACAGCTGTACTTTTATTAACTAATGTTAACAAAGACTAATAAATACTGTAAGAAATGTATTGCTCATTGTTAGTTAATGCATTAACTAATGTTAACTATAATGGGACCATAATGTAAAGTGTTACCATAAGTAACATTAACAAAGATTAATAAATGCTTTAAAAAAATGCGTTCATGTTTGCTAATGCATTAACTACAAATGAGACCTTATTGTAAAGTTTTACCACTATTTTTATTATTGATTTGTCAAGAAAATGTTTTATAGCACTACAGATATACAGAATAAAACAAATAAATAAAACAAGTTGTAAACATTCTGCTTTTGATGTAAGTATAGGTTTAAATAGGCTACACAAAATCATTGATTATTTCAGTATTTACATTACAGTACTCCATCTATTTCTACCAATATGTTTTTTAAATCATAAATACCACTTTTGTCGTATGGCTTCTTAAGATTTGGAATATGAGCGCACATGACGTATGGATTGTTTGATGGTGTTTTGTCCTTTTTTGGAGTTTGAATTGAAAACACACTTGATGACAGAAGTTTATTTTTTGGGTGAACTATTCCTTTAATGTCTCTAATGACAACATCTACTAAAAGCGTGCTCACCAGAGGGAGTGAAAGACGGAGAACTAGGGTGGAGGAGGGATGTGATTAGAGAACAAGAGAGACTTCAGCTTAAAATTCCTGACAAGCTGAGACAAGACCACAGGCAGAAACAACAGAACGACTCACACAGACCCGTCATCCTGATGTCTGTTGGGCTGTACATCAATAAACAACAAAGGCCAGGTCTTACACACAAAAACACAGAGTCAAGATCTGCTGTGTAAACTACACAACCCAAGGATCTTTTTGTGTGACTCAAGATGGGAAAGCATTAATGTTTTTACAAGTTGCATTAGAGTTCTCAATATTGCTATTTAAAAATCAGGTCTGTCCACGATCACAAAGAAGGGTGGGGGAAGGTAAGATGTTTGGCTAGATTAGAGATAAAACAAACTCTCTGAACTAACAAGGCAACTATTTATGCAGCCCCAGGGTAAACCTGGTAAGCGAGCAGGTTAACATGTCTGCAAGCATAAAAAAAAAAAAAAAAGATTTTACACCTCCCTAGAATAACAGATACTTGAATTCAGATGAAAACAAGTAGGACATTTAATTCATTATAAAAGATAAATTCATCAATTCATGACTGTATTTGAAGATTAAACGAGGACTGTAAATAAAAGCATCTGTGCACTTAGGAGGGATTCACTTTTCCTCTGTTACAATATGCTGATCAAGAACTTTTTAGTCTGCAAAGAACCATAACATAACTGAATACCCCTATATAAAATATATGCTGTAACTAAGGTGCTGCAAATGTCAGTTAAAACCATATATGAAAGTATATACTATTACAAACAAGCAGAAATAATAGTGTTCAATCACATCGAACTACAGATATTAAATGTAGGCCTATATCTGTATAGATTTACCTCAGAAAGGCCTAAATTTCTTACTTTTCCCAAAGGGAAGAGTACAGAATGTATTGAAATGCATATGATCCGACTTTTTTTCACAAATAACATGATATAAAACATATTTCTTTAATAGATATCTCATATCTAGCTTCATATCAAACTTTAAAACTCATTTTAGACAATAAAAATAGCGTAGAGAAAACAGTTAATCTATATATTAATCTATAAGAGTAAAAGATAAATTATTTCACTCACCTGAATGCGTTCCCGTGGAAAGTGAAAGAGATCTCCTGTCCAGGTGTGCAAGCTGGAGAAAACCCCGCCTAGAATCCTACTACGACGAAGGCCAGGCTCATGAATATTAATTAAATTGTGCCGCACATCTCTCAAACTCTCCAATGGCGAAGGCTTAACTCGCTTACGTTAATTGCGTGTTGGTGACGTTACGGTGTTCGATTTCAACACCCAAGGCTTGTTTTATGAATATTAATATTGGCTTATAAAGATTAGCAACACAGTCTTCACAATAGTAGCATAATTCGCGCCCAGTGTGTACAGGAAGGGCCCGTAACGGAAGTGACTAAACAAGCCCCAACGCAAATACCTGAACACTAACTAGGTTGTAATTGTTGCCCAAGCTATGACCACATAATGACTAACTTGTACGTGACAGTGAGATTTCTGCACCAGTTCCAGCCAACAAAACTGAAGATTTAAACCGGATTATACCGCCAGAAAGGTTAGCTACGGTTACGAACAGAATATATTAACTCACAAGGCATTAAACCTGTTTTGTGAAATGGTTTGCTTGAAAAGTTTATTATAGGCTAATATTTTGTTATTATTTAATGCGATATACAATGAATGGATTTTGTTAGCGTTGTTAAATACAGACATTAAGTTTAGCACAAACATGTTATTTGGTCCGAATTTATTATTTGACAATTGTATTTTATTACTTCACAAAAATAAGCTAAATATAACAGTGATGATGAAGATGCTGATAAAGTATAAGAAAATGAGAAAATGTCCAAGTTCGTGAACAATGAACTGAATTTAAATTAATAATTTGTAATTATTTCGATATAGAAATGTTATAATGTATAATGAAATGTTTAAATGTTATTAATATTACCTTATAAATTTATATCCTAATTTTTCTTTGCTTTCTTATTTGAAGTTCATCTGTCTTATTCGTTCAGTTCATTTGTCCAGCAGAGGTCAGACTTGGCATAGCTACTACTTAAATGGTATCATGGAATTGCCATGTTTTTATTTGTTTTTTATAGTGTACCATGGCATTTTTTGAAGTACCTTGGAGTCCCATGCAAATACCATTGTATATGAATATGGTAATCATGCAATACAATACATTGATGAGAGAAAGACATACTGACACATTTTGTGGTCATGAAGTGGGAGAAAACTATTAGTTTATGACAGGCTGTTAACAAGATTCACATATAAAAAATTTTTTTTTTTATTATTCCTAAACAAACTTAACCATGTGACATTTCAATCAATACAGAAATGCCCTAAAATGTTTCCAAGCTGCGTTTCTTCAGCACAACACTAGGTGTTGCTGTACAGCTGGTGTTCTGCCAGAGTTTAGCCACAATTTCGGCTAAAGACTCACATAGTTTCTGTCTCCCTATGGACATTATTTTATGGTTTGGTAAACCTTACAGGGAATGTGGACTTGACCAAAATATCAAATGTCAAGGCTCAGCCTAAAGACCCTAAATATGTGCCGTTAAAGCAGACTCCCGTGGGAGAAGTGTCCTCTTACATTTATGCTAATTCAAACCATGTCCAACGCTTATGATCTTTTTGTTTTCTATTCGAAAAGCACAACGTTAACACTTGTGTTCAAATTCCTACAGGAACACCAGCAGGAATATTTTCTCATAAAGAAGAGGGCAGTATATATATCAAACAGACGACCCTTTCTCTGAACTTAACCAATTACTCAGTTTATTATAGTTTGATCAGGCACTCAGCGGCATCTGCGTGTCAAATAGAGAATCTATTGTGCAGACGATTAGATCCTTCCCTAGCCAGTGTTAAAAACTCAGGTCGGGTCCGATTGCGATCTAAAACCTAAATCCCTGCTCGGAATCCACACACGGAGGCCGGTGGGATCAAGCTACGCTCGCGGTGCGCTCTTTCCCTAAGTGGATCAGTCCATTAAGAAAAAAGAAAAGAAAACATTGTTGTTTACATCCTCCGTATGACCTCATTTGACCTCTCTGCTCCAGCATTCCTGCCATAGTTTTGACATTTAAGCGCAAGTACACGAGGCGGACAGGGAAAACAAGGCTTAATCACACCCAAAGGGCGAGCGGGAGATAACAAAACAACTTCTTAACCTGAGAGTTCAGAGAGGTGATGGATGCCACTCCATCTGCGCATCAGCCTTTTAATTTTCTCTTCTCGCCTTTAAAGACACTCTTCCTGCTAAGACCCGGCGGATGATTCTTTGAAAATGTTATTTTAATAATTACGAACGCCAGGAGGGCCTCTCGGCGAGGTCATTACATATGAACTTGAGTTTTGACGCTCAAATAAGTTTCCACAGCAGGATGAAGCGTGATCACAAGAGCCATAGGAGACAGAGAGAGTAAATGGACAGGACAAAAAGTGCACTGAAACGGTTTTGTGACCAGAATAGGGCTGTCACTAACGATTATTTTGGTAATTAAGTAAACAGTTGATTATTTTGATGATTAATCGAGTAATCTTTTTTTGTGTGGTAATAAAAATAGAAAATGCATTATAACAAATGCCTGCAGGGGGCGCCAACGGCCTAGTGATTGTTGTTGTTACACAGCAGATCACATCCTTAAAGATTAAGTAAACATTTGGCCAAAAATGAAAATTCTCATACGCTGTTTACATTCAGCGCTTCCAGGCATTATTGGCCGAAGCTGATCATGTGAGCAGCACGACGCATGCGTGTGATGCTGACGCAGGAGCCGGCCAATAATGAGCCGGCGTTCTGACGTAGCACCTGGAAGCGTAAGTAAACAGCGTATGAGAATGACACAGAAGAGAAGATATTGTTGAATAAAGTCATTATTTTTGTTTTGTTTTGGCGCACAAAAAGTATTCTTGTCGCTTCATAAAATTAAAGTTAAACCACTGTAGTCACGTCGACTTTTTTAACGATGTCTTTAGTACCTTTCTGGACCTTGAAAGTGATTATATTGCCGTCTAAGGACGAGTCATATACCGCTCGGATTTCATCAAAAATATCTTTATTTGTGTTCTGAAGATGAACGAAAGTCTTACGGGTGTGGAATGACATGAGGGTGAGGAATTAATGACAGAATTTTCATTTTTGTGTGAACTAACCCTTTAATATTGGCCAAATGTTTACTTAATCTTTAATATTTGGCCACTTCTTCATGACAGAAACGCTACAGCCACTGTAATTTCTTGAACAAGAACATGTGGACATCAAAACATGCAAACTCAGAGCGAGGGTTTAAACTTTTTATTTTGAAATCGCGATGAACAGTTAGCATATTTAGAAACATATGTATTCTCCTGTGTTTGCTTAGGTTTATAAACGATTTACGTTACAAATATGATGAAATGGCGCACATTGCGTTCCCAGATGAATGTTATAAGCAACCCAAACTCATAGAATATGCAGAAACTGAGTTTGTTAACCGAGTGCCGACTTCGTATGAAACACAAAGCACGTGATTGGAAACCCAAACAAACAGCACGTGCAGCGACTGAGTTCGTTCAAAGCTTCTATGAACGGAGCCGCTCTGAGACGGAAGAAACTCGTAACCTGCACGCATATATTACCCTCAGTGCATATATTTATTTAATGGAATCGCAGCCTTTGTGATTTCACAATACCACTATGCTAAATTATCATTTTTAAATGGTTTTAATACAACGTGCAGCTTTAGAAACAGTCTAATAATGTGGTTAATGGATTCCGTCCGTGGAATGCGCCACTTCCGGTATTTTCCCGGTTACTCGACAAGGGCAAATTGCAATCAAGGATTTTTAAAAATCGAGTACTCGAATTGAATCGAGGAATCGTGACAGACCTAGACCGGAATTCTTATTTAGTGCTGTATGGCGACCAGTTTAGATGAGTCTTAATTACTTTAAGCTAAAACATATTTACTGTGTAAAGAAGGCATTTTGCAAATGTAGTGCACGGAGGCCTGACGCTGAGAATTACGGGATACAGACTCTAAGCAGTGCAGTCCTTTCTAGTTAAAACTGATTTATGCCATCCCGACGTTCCCACACTCATTATTTGTGTCTAACTTCAGTTTTACAATGTGCCTCTGCTCTCGATTAGCGATGAACCCCTCTAGATTTCTTATTTACAGCCACAGATTTAATTCAAGTCAAACATGTCAACATGGCTTAGGAAACAGTTGAGATCACTTGTGTGCACAGATCAGGCTTGGCTAAGTAAATATTACTGGCCTGTAGTGAAAATAAAGCCCGGCTCAGGTTACGATAGAATTAAACGAGCAAATGTTTGCTGTAGTGACGTTGGCATGTGCGCACACCGTACAATTATTCCACAGACCTCACCGAGTGAGCTAACTGTCTCTATCTCACACACACACAAGCACAAATTACATGGTACAACCACGCGAATGATGATACATGCTCAGTCACTGGACTGAATTTCAGCTAGATGAGTTTAATATTTAGATGACAAAACCCATAAAGCAATAGTTCTACCCAAAAGGAAAACTTTCTTTCATCTGTGGAATATAAACAAAGATATTTTGCAGAAGCTGTTCTTTTTTTATATATCATAAAAGTAAATGGGGATTGAGGCTGTCAAGCTCAAAAAATGGGGAAAAAGCACCATAAAAGTAGCCAATACCACTATGTTTCTATACATTCTGTCTGCCGTTCAAAAGATTGGGGTTGGTAAGATTTTTAAATTCTCTTTTGCTCACCAAGGCTGCATTTTTTTTAAATGCCGTAATATTGTGACATATTATCACAATTTAAAATAACTATTTAAATTATAAAATGTAATTTATTCCTGTGATCAAAGCTGAATTTTCAGCAGTCTTCAGTGTCACACGATCCTTCAGAAATCATTCTAATATGCTGATTTGCTGCTCAAGAAACATTTTCTATTATCAATGTTGAAAACAGTTGTGCTGCTTAATATTTATGTGGAAACTGATACATTTTTTGCAAGTTTTTTGATAAATAGAAAGTTCAAAAATACATTTGAAACCGAAATCTTTTGTAACATTATTAATGTCTTTACTGACACTTTTGATCAATTTAATGCATCCTTGCTGAGTAAAAGTATTAATTTCTTAAAAAAAAAAAATCTTACTGATCCCAAACTTTTGAATGGTAGTATACTATATACACAAACAACTTATTATTATTACAACGTATTATTCACTAAAACATGTTCCCTTTACTGCAGCTCTCAAACCTCTTTCATGCTTGTGTTCAATTAAAACATGATAAAAGATAATAAAAAAAAATTATGATGACAGAATTATTCCTAAACAGAAACTATTCTTTTAACTCTTTCCCCGCCAGCGTTTTTTTTTTTAAAAGTTGCCAGCCACCGCCAGCGTTTTTGATCATTTTCACAAGTTTCATGGCCCCCAGAATATATTGTTGTATGAATATCTGAACATGCAATATATCAAAAGAAAGAACAGAGCCTCTGCTCTTAAACAAACAAACAAAAAAACTTTTTATTCTAGCTTTATGCATTTTTTATCAACACTTGAATGTAGGTAAGTTTCATAAAAAAGCAACATTTTGAACAAAAAGCTGAGAAAATCACGCCCCCCCCCCCAAAAACTACAACATGCATAATCAATGCTTTTATCGCTTGTTTTTGCTCCTTTTTTTTGCCTGTGTTTTGATCCAGAAATTCTCTACTCTTTCAGAAGATGCGTAATAGCGCCCCCTACAATATAACAGTGAAAACATGGAAAGCCGGAAAATTCTGTCAATGGCGGGGAAGTGTTGGCTGCATCCAAAATCGCATAATTCCCTATATAGTAGGCAAAAAACAGTATGTGACAAAAGAAGTATGTCCGTATGAAAGGAGGCAAAAAGTACCCGGATGACTTCCGGCGAGATTCTGAAGTGTGCATACGATGGACACTTTACTATCCCATAAGGCCACAGGAGAGAATTTGTGAATGACAGTGAAGCGATGCAACTGACGCTGATAGGTCACATGATAATGACAGCATGGCTAATGTAGTACGTCAAGATTACATTCATGCTACACACATCTTTTTAACGATCATGAATAACTACTTATTCAAAATAATACCTACTCAAGAGAGTATGCGATTTCGGACACAGCCGTTGTCTCATAGATACCGGAAAATTCAGTCAATGGAGGGGGAAAGAGTTAAAGTCTCAAAACAATCTTTTAGCGTCACTTTTAATGGTGTTTTAGACAGGTGCTGGTGATGCTAGAACTGATAAATATATATAAATACAACTAATGAAACAAAAAAACATGCTAATTTATGTAACAGTAAAAAACCATGATAAACAGCAGCATTTAACAAAATATTTTGCTAAAAAAGACATCAAATGTTGCATCAGTGAATGTTTTCTTACCTATTCTTTGAAATGAATCATTTCGTTAAAAGAAATTGCCAACACCACATCTGCAAGAGAAAGGACAGTTAGATGACAGATTACTGTAATATGGCTTCATATGTGAAACAAAGTCACATAAGTACACAACTTTGTAGCATTTTGTCATGCTACACATCCTAATTATTGTTAAAAGTTTTAGTTACTAATGTTTTTTTTAAACATTCCAACTGTGATAGCATACACACTAGCCAGTGGGTTATTAGATCTATTTCGAATAGAAAAACAGAAACTTTTCCCTTCATATCTGCATGCTAGTCTCTAAATGCTTAAGGCAATAAAAGCCTGTATGTGTGACAGTCTAATTTAGGAAATGGTCTACCCACGCTGGTTCCAGTGCTATACGGGGCTAAAACATTCAATAGTAAAACAATTCTTCACTGCCTCTCTGCAGACCTCTGCCATGTTTCTGAAACCTTACGAAATGAAAGCCAACAGGGGGTAGTGTGCAATCATTCTCCTCCATCTGGCCTGTCCACTTAAATTAGTCGGGCCTTGCATCCAACGGCATCTGTTTCCAATATGGTGCAAGGACGGAAGGGTGGGTGCTTGGCTTTGCAGCGGAAAATACAGCCTACTGTACTTTTAAATAGCCCACGGGAGAAGCGGGACGGATGTGGTTCGTATATCGCCTTATCCCCAGATTCCTTGTTGCTGGACTGCCACTTCTTCGGCTTTGAAAGATGTCAAATGTACAATTAGGAAGGAATTTGTGTAATGCCGCCTGTGCACGTGAGCGCAGCTCTGGTGGCACACGTTTCCCATATCCCATGTTGCACTGCATTTGTGAGCATGTTGGATACATGCATTGCTTTAAACACTTGCAAATAAGACTTCAAACGGTACCGCTTCCATGGATTTAAAAGTGCTGCTGCTCCCCCATAATTCACATCTTAAGCAAAGTGCTTTTTTTCCATTGCCAATTGCATGTTTTACACCAAACTCTTGGTGCAGCAGTGAAACGGTGCTGAAAAAAGACCAGACTAGTGATGTTATCTTGACATGGCTACAGTTGTGAACGAACAAAGCCTTTATATAGCAGTCACACATCACTTCACGGCTATACGCGAACATAAATATTCCTGTTTTTACACATGTGCACATTCTTACTGTGCTAAATCATAAATCCAGAGCCTTTTTAACTTGTTCCTAAAGTGAGGAAAGGCAGTGAAGACAGTCCATACTCCTGGACTGCTTAGACCAGCAGGTTCGAACCCTCATCCAGTGATGCTCAGACATTTCCTGTCCCAGAGCAGTCTGACTCAAACCGCAGCTTTAGCAGAGCTCTGTGGTGACTGCAGCAAACGTTTCAGACTTTATACAGAGACAA
Organism: Mylopharyngodon piceus; assembly: GCA_039654765.1. NCBI lineage: Eukaryota > Metazoa > Chordata > Actinopteri > Cypriniformes > Xenocyprididae > Mylopharyngodon > Mylopharyngodon piceus. Next base: position 4,622,860 of record CM077456.1, on the reverse strand, counting down.
AAAGTACAAGAGCCACTTGCAAAGATTATTTCTGGGCACGAACTAGTGTAATACAAAAAGGTAAAGGTTTAGTTTTATGTAAAGAGAATTTGTTCATCATCTACTCACCCTCATGTCGTTCCAAACCCGTAAAATGTTAGTCTGTGGAACACAAAAGGAGATGTTTTGAAGAATGGTGATGCAATCACAATGCAATCCCAATGAATGAGGACTAAAGTTTAAAGGACTTTAAAGCACCACAAAAGTGGTCCATTCCATTTGCACATAAGCTGCGGTCCTGAAGCTCAAAAAGTAGAGCATGGAGATAGCAATGCCATGAGTTCAATTCGCAGGGAATTCGCATGCATAAATGTATGCATATGGCAAATATTCTTAAGTAATATGGAAGAGGAACAGACTGAATTCGATAATCTTTCCCTCCAGTGATTTGTTAACTTGAGAACCATTGCGAATGGATCAATAAATCAGTGAACTGAACTGGAGAACCAGATTCATTCATGAACGAATCATTCAACCATCAACTGATTCATTAGTGCTTATAAAGCACATATTAATGCCTTATTCTGCATGACCATATTCTACATCCCTAAATCTACCTTGCTAGCTATTAACAAACAGTAATTAAGAGTTTATTGAGGCAAAAGTTGTAGTTAATAGTGAAAATTAATCTAAAGTGTGACCCTAATTTCATAGAAAAAAACAAACAGTACATTCCACGGATGAAAGATAGGATTTGGAACGCCAAACACAAACAAACAAACAAACCAAAAATGACATAATGTCATTTTTTTGGTTAACTACTCATAGCAGCCCAGTAAATAAGCCACCAGATTTGTTTAAACATCATGACAAATGAGTTAATGTTCAGATGGTTTGTAATTGTTTGTTGTAGTTCACATATATCTCAGTAGCAAGTAAGTGTTAAACAAAAGATCGTTGTGAAAAATGATTTGTTATTGTACAGGTCTCAAGGGACGCCACGCACAGAGTGCCACATTGAGTCGCGTTCATAGACACAGGGCTGAAACGGCAAAGCGAGGTGTTGTGTGAAACCATCTGGAAGAGATCTGGCATTTTTCAAAATCCATTTTTGTTTATCCAGAGTCAAAGACACACAGAAGCGAAGCGGCCATACAGTTTCCAACGCTGAATGAATGAATTCCATTTTTCCATTCACACTCAGGAAGGAGATGCACTGCAAAATCTGATAAGGCTGATGACAAATCAGAAGAATTGATGACAAGCCCCTGACATTTTTTGGCATGGCTTTCCAGAGCCCTCCGTGCATGCTGAAATATAGATCACTTTGGAGGGCTCCTCTCAGCACTGAGATACTCAAGAAATGTGGTAAATAGTTTTTTTTTTGTAGAATATCTTGTACGCCTGCAACATCAACTATTTAAAAAGGTTTCATTTGTTAACATTAGTTAACTACATTATAACAATAAAAAATACTTCTAAAGCATTTATTAATCTTAGTTCTTAATTTCAACATTTAATAGTGCATTATTAAAATCTAAAGTTATATTTGTTAACATTAGTTAATGCACTGTGAACATGAACATTTTATTAAAGGGGTGGTTGATTATGATTTCACTTTTTTAACTTTAGTCAAAGTTCAATGCAAAGGGAGATATTTTCTTTTACAGAAATCGCTTTTTAAGGACTACAACAAACGGCTGGTAGGGACTACAACGAGCTTCTTCCCGGCTTAGTGACATCACTAACCCTAAAATTTACATAAACCCCGCCCCCGAGAACACGCTACAAAGGGGGCGAGGCCATGTTGGGCTGCTTTAGAGAAGAGGAAGAGTTGTTGTAGTAGAGTGTTGTTACCATGCCGTCATTTTACGCCGGACTGTTTCACAAACGAGGGTCAATAATGCAATAGCATGTCATAAAAGCAAGATGACAACATAAGTTAAAACCATAATACCTGTTCTTCTTCATGCAGCATATATTCTCTGGCTCTGTAGGCATTTTACAACAGTTCCCACACGAGCGATTTATAGATTATCATGACAGAATATGCTAATCAATGACTTTAAGATAGTTAACTCCACATCAGCTACATAAATTCATCAACTAACCATTCAGAAACGTCCTGTTGGATTCAAAATGTTGTCACTTTTTTCTTGAGTCTCTCCATCTTTGTCAGACTCCGGTTTGAACAGAAAAGGCTGAACAGTTTCTGACATTTTCAGTGAGTCTGCGTGAGGTAATCGTAGCTGCTAACATGAGCTTTTGAAACTCCGCCCTCTTCTTGGGAGCAGCAGCTCATTTGCATTTGCAAAGGGACACACAAAAACGCAGTGTTTTTGCTCACCCTCAAAAAGTGACAAATTTAAAATGATCTGTGAGGTATTTTGAGCTAAAATGTCACATACACACTCTGGGGACATCAGAGACTTATTTTACATCTTGTAAAAGTGGCATTATATGAGCCCTTTAACTAATATTATCAAAGGTTAATAAATTCTGTAAAAATAAATTGTTCATTGTTAGTTTATGTTATCTAAAGCATTAACTAATGTAAACAAACGAGACCTTATTGTAAAGTGTTACCAAAAAACTAATAAAATGTAACATTTAATAAACATAAACAACAAAATTTAATAAAACATTTCAAGTAAACATTTCTTTTAATATTTTTGAAATACATAAAAACAATATTTTAATTTTTTTTTTTTTTGTCTGATTAATAACGATTACCCATTAGATGCCGCCTTAATATCCTGATCCAAACCATTTTTATTCACATTTCTTAGTACATACTTTAAAAACTACACATTTTGAAGAAAGTTTTATTGCTTTTACTTGCACATGCAAAACTTGCTGTCACTTGCTTGCCTTGGCAATTATGTGTCTGGTTGTTTTATTTGGAGGTAAAAATTTCAGTTGCAATTTGGAAAGTGAATAGCTTACTGTCAATATTTTCGTGATGCTTGACTTTTGACATTTCGAAAACAACAGTAAACTGTTTAAGTTAGATGCAATGCTTGAGGCAAGAAGTGACAGGAAATAAGATTTATGGAAAGTAATTTACGCTTCTATGGTAAATCTGTTTCCGAGCTAGGAATAAAAGTAAATATTTGAATGTTTCGCACACTTTATCGAGTGTCAGTTGAACTTCTGCCGTGCCTGTGTTAGTTTAGACGTTTCTAGTGCTTTTGGAGTCGGTTCCTTCCTGTTCCTATAGCCATGGTTACAGCCTACTAATCCACAGACATTTGTTACAGTTGAGAGTTTTGAACTGCAGGTTGCGGAGGGCAGATTTCTCACACATGGAGAAGGAATTCAGACCATTGAAAGATCCACGTCCCACACTGTTTTGAGATTAAATACTTGTATAATAATATATATATATTCAAGTGTTCTCCACATGCTTCAGGCCGCCCTATAGCAAGACTCCCACCATTTTTCTGTTGGATGGCATGCCGAACTCATCTGCGGTCATCTTCAAAAGAGCCAAACGCCTCCGGCAACACCTCCTTTGTGTTTACGCGCCGCCTGAAACATGTTAAAAGGTTTCATTTCTCATTTAAGGCGAGCATCGTTAACATAAGCTGTTTGTAAAATATTCACTCTACCTTATATTTGGCAGTCAAAGGTCAAGAGGATCCATCAGCAGCAACATGAGGATTATCCCGTTGACATTCCAATTTCTGAGTCTTTTCTCTCTGACTCATGGGAGAAAGGTCCTGCTCTGTGCTGGCAAGCCAGGCATCAAGGAGCAATTACTGTCGCATTAGGGATCATCATGACATGCTGCTCAAATACACAGAGAAGCTACTGTTTTCATCTGTTCCTTGAATGCACGTCCATCAGGTAGACACATTTAGCCTGCCTAAAGCCCGCCTGGAGAACTTTGAAGTGCGCTCGCGAGGAACAAAACTCACAGGTGTCCTCTAGTTGAACCGATCACAAACGATTTAGCACCTCTTGGCGCAATTTCACTTCATTATTCACGTATCCTTCCACTGTTCTTTTAAGAAGAAATATGGATATGGTATATTCCGTTGATGTGATGTTATCTTTGGCAGGCGGAGAGGAAATGATTTTATCTTCCCCCTTCCTTATGCTGAAATATTCACTACAAAGCATTTGCTAATGATTGCTTCTCAATTACGTTTGAATGCAGTTTGTCAGAAACGTTTATAGACACAATTACTGCCACTGGAATCGCAAATAAAATGTTAATAATGCAGGATTTATCAGCTTTTAACTTCAAATATGTTGAAATAAACACTACAAATCATTTATTAATGATATTTTTTATCATTTACACAGAATTATTGTTGCATTTTGGAGTTGCAGTTTTTTTAAATTAGGAATTATCAGCTTTTTCATTCAAATATATGTTGAATTACTCATTGAAAAGCAAATTGCTAACAATTGCTTCTCAATAACCCTTTTGCACTATGCATTTCTTCAGAAACCTATATAAAACCTGCACTTACTGAAACTGAAATATAAAAAATGCGCATAATAATAGAATTATCAGCTTTTTACTTGAAATATGTGACGCTGGACCACAAAACCAGTCATAAGGGTCATTTTTTTGAAATTGAGATTTATACATCATTTGAAATCATTGATGTATAGTTTGTTAGGACAGGACTAATATTTGGCCGAGATACAACTATTTGAAAATTTGGAATCTGAGGGTGCAAAAAAATCAAAATATTGCGAAAATCATATCGCCTTTAAATTTGTCCAAATGAAGTCCTTAGCAATGCATATCCACTCACAAAAATACATTTTTGATACATATATACATATATTTAAGGTAGGAAATTTACAAAACATCTTCATGGAACATGATCTTAATATCCTAATGATTTTTGGCATAAAAGAAAAATCGATGATTTTGACCCATACAGTGTATTGTTGGCTATTGCTACAAATATACCCGTGCTACTTATGACTGGTTTTGTGGTCCAGGGTCACATATATTTAAAGAAAAATCATTTGCTTATGATTGCTTCTCAGTTATGGTGACTTACTGTGTTGCATCATGGTCTTCGTCATTGCCATTTGTACAGTTTAGGAGTTCCTGACAGTGGAAACAAAAAAAAAAAAAAACAGATATCATGACATTATCAGGTTTTTACTTGAAATACTCACTACAAATCATTTGGTAATTATTTTTTCTCAATTCCATTGAATTATCACATCGCATTTTGGAGTTGCATGAAGGTTTGCAGACATTTGCAGTTTCCACAACTGGAAGTGCAGAAATTAGGAATTATCAGCTTTTTCATTAAAATATATGTTGAATTACTTATTGAAAAGCATCTCAATAATCATAAATTCTGGCATTGCTTTATGCAGTCTGTCAGAAACTTATGCAAATGTTGCCACTGGAATATAAAACAAAGTACATAATAATAGAATTATCAGCTTCATACTTGAAATTTGGACTAAAGCATTTGCTAATGATTGCTTCTCAATTATGGTGACTTACCACATTGCTTCAAAGTTTTTGTCAGAAATGTTTGTAGATGTTTATAGATTCTGACAGTGGAAAACACCAAAAACATAAGAAATTATCAGGTTTTTACTTTTGAAGTTTGTCAGAAACATTTGTAGACAATCTCAGTTACAGCTATAATAGAATTGCCTGCTTTTTATTTAAAATGTTGAAATATTCACTACAAAGCATTGCTTTGACCTGAAATATCACGTCACTTATTGGAGTTCATCAGAAATGCCTGCAGACATATTCAGTTCCCGCCACTGGAATTGCAAATAAAACTTAAGCAACAATGGACTTATCAGCTTTTCCTTTTTTCTTCAAGTGAAAGAGCATCGGAATTCTTGACATTCCTGTCAGAGCCGGCTCTGGTAATGGATCTCAACATGGCAGGTCTGTATTGTAGCAGCTCATCTGAGATGTTCTGGGATCACTCTCGGCTTACAGGAACCTCCCTGAAAATGGCCTCAGGTGCAGGGATTACCGCTTTTTTGCATTCTGAACAAAACCCAGGCTGAGTTTCCCCTCTCAGTCCAAATCCCACAATGGGAGTTTACATCATAACCACAAGAAAGAAATGACGTCTCGCCAAACAATGTGTGTTTATCTGACCCTGGACCTTGCGGGATCGCGCACAAAGTGACTTCTTAGACTTTCGTTAGTTGTGGATGCAACAAGAGAGGATTGAGCGATTAGATGATCATCCTCGGGGTATAAGGCATCAGATGCGTTTTTGTTGTGCGATTTATTGTTGCATTACTGAATGAAGAAAGCAAAATGAATTTTCACTGCACCACAAAGCAGCAAAGCTAATGTTTAAAGTTTAAGTTAGCAATTAATCACATTGATCCACAATTTAACAGATGCTTTATTCCTCTGCCGCATTCAGCCTGCATGGGTAATGTTACACAGAAACCGGAACCTGACAAAATATTTGCGTAATGGCACTGGAATGGGCTTTTAACCTATACAGCGCTCACCGTTTAGTCAGTGGTCAGTGATTTTACCACAGCAGGCCTTGAAACCATTTCCGCAAACACATGGCATCAAGGCTGTCTATGGTAACAATTAAGCCTTTAAAGATGCCTGGACACCCTGAAAAGACAAATTAAAGCCCATCCTTCCTATATACCAACCAGCCCACAATGTCTGGAGCTGGCGACCCCATCCCAGAGCTTTCATCCCGATCGCTCATCTAGCAGAAATTGATTAAAGGCGCTCTAGATTACTTCCTTTTCACAAAGCTATTATTTTCCAATAACAGGAGTCCAGATTGAAGACTGTTTAACCGTTGTGTCCCTCTGCTCATTCTTATTTGTGTTTTTGTTAGAGGTAAATGAAGCGGCCTCGCTGTTTTTCTCGCTCGTCATCAGGCCCTAATACCGGAGCTGCTCGGGTAACATTAGACGCTTAAACGTCTCTGAGCACCAGACCTGTCACGGCTCTGAGTGAAACCAGTCACCCTCCAGACCTCGGCACAAAGGGCCCGGGTCACAAAAGGTTCTCTGAGAGAGTCTACTGTTGTATTTAAATGCTTTTGAAGTCACAAACAACAGAGTTCATCTGGATAATAGTGGTCCCTCATGACTTTGACCTCTCGGGGACGGGATTCCCCCATGACTGTAAGGCTCCTTTTCTTCCTACCGCTCCACTCATCACCTAAGAGTCACGCTATCCCTTCCGGGGGTCATCGGCAGGGTTAGCGGGGTTAAGGGATCAATGCAATTTCTGCTGCCCTTAACAATGGAAGCAGACTTGCCGTTCGGGGATTAAAATTGTGGAAGTGAAACAGACTAACTAGACTATTAGCACTAGATTAGTCTGGCAACAAAGGGAAAAGTTGGCTGCGTAAGAAAGGAAATAAAGAGGATTACGATGGTGAAGCAACATCTCAAGTTATTGTTATGGTTTTTCAAAACAGGCATGTTTGGAATTGGAATACATCATGCTTTCTGCTTAAAGGGATAGTTGACCTGAAAATGAAAATTGTTCCAAATCTGTGACTTTTTTCTTCTGTGGAATATGACAGGTCAGTTTTTGAAGGATCTTTTGCCACTTTTTTCAATACAATAGAAGTGAATGAGGACCAGCGCGCCAAAATGACGGAAAAAATGCACCATAAAATGGTCCGTAAGACTTGTGTGCTATATTCACATGATAGTTTGTGAAAAACAGACTGAAAATTAAGTCATTATTCTTTCAAAATTATTTAAAGGCACAATATGTAAGATTTTTGGATTAAAATGTCCAAAAACCACTAGAACAGTGTTATATATTTTGTTGACTTGTGTACTTAAATTATCCCAGATGTTTCCAAGAATGTTTAAATCCAGAGAAATAAGCAATTTTAACCAGGACACGGACTGTGCGTCGCCTATCAATGACATCATACCCGCGTTACCCTTGATTTATTTTGTAGAAACCATGGAAACACCAAAAACACTTTAATATATTAGGTGTTTTATTAGACAGGTGAGCAACTGTTTGGATATATTCATCAACAGAAAACTAATCATTGTTATATAGCTGAACACAGTAAGTCTTATTGTTTAAATCTCGTTTTCTTGATTTACCGTGAGTACCATGTTTTACCATGCCTAATATCGATCTAGCTTACTGCAGCGTGCATTAAGTATCTCATAGTAGTCGCAGGGTGAATGCACAGAGTAGCATTATAACAACTTTCAACACACAAATGTTTTAAATATGATAAAACAGCGCTGCGTTACCCCACATACGCATGACCGGAAGAAGCGGAAGTGGCGACTATGGGATAATAAAAGCTCTCAAGCCGGGTGTCGCACTCGTCTCTCATTAGCAATCACTCCAGCAGCCTCGTTCCGCTCCAACGGCTTTCAGCCACACCCTGCTTCATACTACAATAATGTTAATATATCTTTAATACATTAGCTCATCCATGAATATGATTTCTGCCTGAGTTCAGTCAGATTCTTTTCCACCGGCTGTAGACGTGACGACAACACCTCCCATGATTCCGCGAAATCAAGGCGTCATCAAGCTACGCCTTTGTTTTGAATAAGCGACCTCTAGCGGCGAAGTTTACATATTGTGCCTTTAAATTTTGAAGTACATTTGGCATAATTGTTTACAAATAATTAGGCACTTAAAAAGAGAAGAAAAAACATCTTCTTGGAGAGTTCATAATTTAGTCCAAAACTTATGACGTTTTCGACTGCGTGGTACTACTCGGCTCGGCTCGGTACGGCACGGCTTGGCTTGCTTTACTTTCGGTTTGCTTTTCCACTGCGGTTTAGTACCGCTTCAAAGTGGGTGGGATTATAGGCTGATCGTATAGTTGCGCCGCCTCTACTGCCGCGGATCCGCTCCTCGGCTACCAGCGAGTCTACACCTCGTTTACTGACCACGATACAGCCATTTCTTTTTTCAAGTTGCGTGCGACGATCATTTAAAGCAAGTTGTTTTGCGAACAAATGATACTGCGGTGGCTGTTACTGACTATTTAAATCTAGTGGGTTTGGTAGTGACGATTATCTCTGAACAATCAGTGATCTGCAGTGTTTACACGTCACATTTAGTATCGGTACGGCCACCAAGGTGGTACTATTTAAGCAAGCCGTTCCGTACTGAGCCGTCCCATGCAGTGGAAAAGCGCCAAAAAGTGAGCGTACCGAACCGTACAATGGAGTGGAAAAGCGCCATTAGTCACTGGATTGTGACTGAACTGAATCAGTGAGCTGGAGAATCAAATTCGATTCATGAATAAATCATTCTTGAGTCAGATCTTATCAATGAATCGTTCACAAAAATGCACAAATCAGACTGATTCAGTTCTCAAGTTCACCTCACTGATTCAGTCTGTTCACAGCGGTTAATGACCCAATGGGGGCAAGATTATGAGTGAGTAATGACTCAATTTTGGTCTGTTCATCATACAAAGGCATTGTATGGCTGCAGAAGACTTGGAATACAGCACAAAAGTCACTTACGGATTACTTTTACGATTCTTTTATGGTGCTTTTGGATTGTTACATTTCAAAAATGTCAGTCTCCATTCACTATAATTACATGGAAAAGTGACCAACATATTAAAAACTTGTCCTTTTTATGTTCCACAGATGAAAGAAGTGCATGAACAGAATGAGTTCATTTTTGGATGAACTAATCCTTAAACGTTGAAAAGGTAGAAAAACAGCTGTCTGATAAAAAAGATGAAGATAAAGAGGAATGAGACACTTTGATTTTTGAGAGGAACACCAGAAGAACGCTTGGCCTTTCAGAGTGTGCTTGGCAAACAGGATGTTCCACCGCTTTAAATACAGCAGTTATCCAAAACACCTGAAACACCTGCTTTTATCTGGGCTCGGTATCGGAACAGGAACATATTTTCCATTCTTGTTCACTTGTGTATGGCAACTTCAACCCATTCACATCTCACTTTGGCAACATGAGACATCTGAAAGAATGACTGCGCATGAAACAACGACCTCAAAAGAGGGGGAAGTCCGCTTGGGGGAAAAAAACAATATGCTTACAAATGGTTTTGCCAAGAAAGCATTACAGTACATACGCACATGCAGGTGGTCCCAGACACGCTACACAAACAGACGCGTTTGATCGGACAGCATCTTCCCTGGTGGCTTTAGTGATTAATCTGATGGTGACTGACTTTTATCTGGAGACACCTCACTGTTTGGAGACAAGTAAGAGCAGGTGCTGTTATGTCTCATGTCGTAGGCCTCTATTCTCAGCTCAAGAGCATTGTTTGAAAATCGTGAGGGTCAATGAAGATGCTCTGAAAAATAAAAACGCAAAAGAATGAGTAAACACTGCAATAGCACAATTTACCATCCTTGCTCGCTTGAGCGTTTGCAGCAGTGCTAATAATCAGAAATGTTTCTTGAGCAGCAAATCAGCATATTTCTGAAGGATCATGTGACACTGAAGACTGGAGCAATGATGCTGAAAATTCAGCTTTGCATCACAAGAATAAATTACATTTTAAAATTAATTCAAATAGAAAACAGATATTTTAAATTGTAATAATTTTTTATAATTTTACTGTTTTTACAGTATTTTTGATCAAATAAATGCAGTCTTGGTGAGCATACGAGACTACTTTCAAAAACCGACTCCAAACTTTTGAAGCAATAAAATGTCAATAAAATAAAGCAATAAAAAGCAATAGCTTTTAAGGAATATTGTCAGTTGTTTACAACTTAATGTACATGGGCGTACTAATCTAGTCATCTTAGTCTTTCCACAAGATGTTAGACATTTCAAAGCAAAGTTCACTCACTTATCTTTAGTTCCTAAACTTTGCATCCCATACTGGTGGCCAACACAGCAAGCTTTCTGGAGCAGAAGATATGACTTGCATCTCTCCTGAGCAGACCTTTCATCATCAATTTGAGCGTCAAAAGAACAAGCACGTTTTAACGAGGAACCACAGCGTACTTTTTGACGGAGGGAAACAAAGCTAGCTTTTGTGCGCCTGTTCTGGGAGGCCAGTAGCTCTTGTCATGTACATGTGAAATTAATTATGAGGAAATACTAAAACACTTGGGTGGAAATTGCTTTTCACCAGATGTTCCGCATGTGAGGATCAATTTAGTATTCTTAGCAAAGCGAAATGACTCCATAAGTTCGATTCTGGCCCCTTTGATGAAAGCCAATCTGTCACTCAAGGCACGTAAAAAAGGAGCTGAACTTCTATGCTACTGTTTGTTCCACTTTATGGAGCCTGAGGTAATATGATTACTTAACCAGGTTAGGAAAATAGAATGTTTCGTTCTTAGGTAGAATTTGACATAATGACAAGGGGGGCCCAGTCTTTCTCAATGATCCATACACAAACCAAACGAGAGGGCCTTTTTCTCATTCTCAGCGACGGGAACGGAAAAAGCCAAATGATTCAAAGATGAATTACAGTCTCTATGTGAGATAACTATGTGATCTGAGAATTAATTACATGTCTTATTTACTTTTAAATAGGACCTCTGTCTCCTCTCATTGAGTTTCTCTTCTGTCTTTAAAAACGCTGCATGGCTCACATCCATGTTAACAGATCTACAGGCAGTCCTGCAATACAGAATATTAAAATAAGGTTGGGAACACTGACTTTGAGCCAGATTTTGAGTTTGGTAGAGTTTGGTCTGTAATGCTTCATGGGATTTTTGTTTGATTAATAATGTTGTCACAATGCAGAGAAATGAGGCGCAGATTATGCACTCCATCTTTTAAAATTATGCATGTACTGAGCTCAATCTCAACTGTTTATCCTAGACAGGACTTTTGCTTAAAAAGTCTCCTCTAGAGTTTCAGAAGATGACTCAATGTTTCAAACTCAAGATAAACTCAAATATTTCCCAGCAAATTCATCCAGAACCAAATCATCTGTGCTATACTATGAATATTGAAACTTAACTGAGAACTTAATATTTTTTTTTAAAGAAATTAATATTTATATTCAAAGAGGATGCATTAAATTGATCAAAAGTGTCAGTAAAGACATTGATAATAATAAAAATGTTTCTTGAACAGCAAATCAGCATATTAGAATGATTTCTGAAGGATCATGTGACACTGAAGACTGTCAAAAAAATTCAGCTTTGCATCACAGGAATAAATTACATTTTAAAATATATTAAAATAGCAAACAGTTATTTTAAACTAAAATAATATTTCACAATATTACTGTTTTTGCTGGATTTTTGATCTAACAAATACAGCCTTGGTGAGCAGAAGAAACTTCTTTCTAAAACATTCAAATCTTACTGACCCCAAACTTTATGTATCTCTAAGCAATAAAAATGTTTCTCTGGTTTTAGCTTTTAAGGAATATTGTGGGTTATTACAACTTAATGTCTATGGGCAGCATTCGAGACATGCTGACGATCACCACAGACAAAAACAGTAAAACAGCAGGCAAGAGGGCAGCACAGTGTATAAACATTTCAAATATGCGACTATCACAGTGTTTTTAAAGTATAACCATAACATGTGTTTTCTTGAGACCAGTGTAACAGAATCAGTTCCCAACCTTGTCTGTGCAAAGATATAAACAATCTTTCAACCCATGTCATGATCAGCTAAAAACAATAAACCTGAGTACTTGCACTTGGTATCCGGTCAAGGATATAAGGAAGGAACATAAAAGGGATGTGATGTAGTTTGGAATAGCATACTCATAGTATGCAGGATATCCAATACAACTTCTCATCAATGTTACCTGTCACATTTTTATGCATCATCTAAATCTCTCAAGTTACACCAATAAAAATAGCACACAGTATACAATACATAGTATGCAATAAGCCATAGTATTCATTCTGAAAATAACCAGTATTTGTTTACATGAAGCAAACTCCAGGCACAGGGATTAAGTCAGTAATGCATATCCAAACATTCATCCACCTAGAGAAGTACTCGTCTCAAAGGGACACTTATTTGAACATAATTCATAAAAAAATATAACTATCTTTGTGATGAAGTATTCTTATTTTACATGCTTTAACAAAGATAGTTCAGTCATGACATCTCTAGGAGAGTTTGGCATGGTGATGGATATGACAATGTTAATGTATTTGGTCTTTGCGGAACAGATCTGCTACGCTGCTGTAGAGCAAGTGCAGAGACTTGCTACTGCTAATACATCCACAGACATGCTGCTGTGAACATGAAAGACATGCTGCTGATGCACATAAAACATACATGAAATTACCCATAGCAGATTTATACAGGTGGAGCAGGGGGAAGTGGAGGGTTTCACGCTGCAAGACTGCTTACAGCAAACATAGAAACAAACTATTTAAAAGTACAGCAGCAAGTTCATTGGCTGCAGAATCAGCAGAGTCCAATCAGCTTGATCCATGTTAGATGATGTCATTGTTTGCAGATTTCAGCCTGCGCCATCTAGAGATTCATGACTGAACTATATATAAGTTTATTAGCATACATGTGGGACTAATCAACTGAAGAACAGTGAAAATGTTTTTCTTATTACATGCCACAAATGCTATCCATAGACATTAAGTTGTAAACAACCTGGAATATACTAATAAGGGTTTTTTATGTCTGTATTTTGTGAATGTTTGGCTATATTCAGAATAGCATACAACCATGAGATATACATATGCAATAATATCTCATATTATTTGCTTGGACTACAAATTTGTTATTAAAAATGCAAAATGGCCATATCTATTTATCTATTCCCAAGTGTTTTACAGTTGTTTGCTGCACGCCTACTAATTCACTGACTGTTTTTAAATAGTGTACATTTTATACTGCACAGAATTCAGTTCAAAGTAGGTTACTTACTGAAGTATGTTCTGAGCATGACCTCTTCCTGTTTCCTCTGTAAGGTGGTCTCTGAACATCAGGTGGAAGGGGTACCAGCAGATTCAGGGAGGTCTTCGAACCTGGATCAAAGAGGTGTATTCTTGAGCATCTGGGGTTTGTTTACGACAATGTTAGTGGCACATCACGGTAATGGAGTGTGTGACGAGAGAGAGAGAGAGAGAGAGTTAGGGAAAGAGAAAAGGCGAATTACAGGCACAGTGTTTACCCATGCGGATGAATAGACATCAGCCGCTATTTGATTCTCTGCTGTAATTTAAGGCAGTGTTTGATCCAGCTGATTATTCTCTACACTTTGTGAACCCAGAGCAGTTTTTCACAGAGATAAATAGAGCAAACAGGCAATTAAGTCACATGACCCGAGAGGGTTGGAAACTTGCTGCATACTGATTCTTGCTTACTTGAATCAAATTCTGTCTTCATTTACGTTTTTCTTTTTTTCCTGTGAACATTCAGAATAATGTGCTGGACATAATTTTGTCATTTTACAATAAAAAATACTATATTATTTTGATAAATTTAATTTATTCCTGTGATGGGAAAGCATTAGTATTGTATTAGTATACACACACTTTCATAAGGTGGATTAAATGAAAGTGTTAAATTCCAAGAGCTGGTCGCTATGAAAACATCACGGGCCAGGGTTATGTCAATATCAGCTAAGATGCAGAAAAGACAAGCGCAGGCATTTAGATAAGTGTTGATAAGTGCACAATCGCATCTAGCAAAATACACAGTTGAACATGAGGATCCCGTACCGTGCCACAAGAGGCGTGCTCAGTTAAATGTTTACACAGCTGCTCTCAAGATTATTATTATTGTGAAACCACACACTTTTAATGTTGCTGTGTGGATGCCAAGACGTGTCTGCTCTTTACCTCCCTTCTGAGCACTTCCAACTCCTCTCCATACTGCATAGAGCTCAAAGTGACAGATTCATGGGAGATTCGGTGAACGTTCTGCCATTATATCGCACATGTCTCCGGCTGTGTTTTAGAAAGATAAATAAAGAAGTTGTTGCTGATTTTACGGAAGAAAAAAGTCTGCTGTATGCACCTTACTGGGCCCTCTCTTTTTTTAACCTTTCTACAAATACTTGCCATGCTCTATCTGTATAGAGCATAGGCTGTAAAAAAATAGGTATAGAGAGACTAGTTTTAAAGGGATAGCTTAAATAGTAAAAATTGGTTTAAAAAACCTGTTTGACCCCAAACAAGAATTTTAGAAGAATGTTTGAGCTGTTTTCTCTCACAAAATGAATGTGGATTAGTACTAGGGACTGTCAAGTTCTACAACGAACAAAAAGCATCATAAAAGCAAAATTACAAATATATTAAGGCACAGTTTTTAATATGAAGCTGTTAATGGAATTGTTTGTTTAAGTGGAATTATGATTAATATTGTCTATTTCATGTAAAGCTAATTTAAAATGTACAATGTGCTACATAAACAAAACTGTTAATATGAACTTTACTGTAAAACTTGCCTTGAAAAGAGCTGTAGTCACCATTCACTTTCATTGAAAAGAGCAGCTTGGACATCCTGAAGAAAATCACAAATGGGGTTAGTACATACTGACAGAACAGTTTAATTTTTGGAGGAACTATCCATTTAGGATCTCAGAAGAGAATGCCACTCACTTGATTTTTGTGTTTAAATCCTCTAGCCCAAAAGCGCTGGCATGTTTTTGTACCATCAAGGGTGACCGGAAGGGCAGAAATAGATTTGGACAAAGTTCTAAACTCAGAAATACTTGACAATCATCCCTTTAAGAAGTCCATCTGAGGTATGGGACGTACTTGTAAAGGTTCTATGTAAATTGTGTATCTTTCCATGAAATAACACAAGCCTCTCACATGAACTCTCCCCATTTTGTTTGACGTGTACCCAAATGCAGTGTTTAGGTTTGTCTATCTTTGGTATGTGCACTTAAGGTTGCCTCTCAAGTGTAAACCTGCAGGCCAGGAGACACAACCCACCATCAGATGCCTCCAAATATCCCTCTTTGCAGACGTGGTGTCAGTCAGGCGAGCTCAAGTGCCTGTTGAAGACTTTGTCAAAGTCGAGGGGAAAGATTAATGTCTTGTTTTCTCTACTTGTCAGATGATATATGTGGAATAGGTACGAAGTATGCTGCCCATTTCGAGGTCACGTCTAACCGTAAGCAGGATATTATATTTGTGAGGGGAAAAACAGAAGACTTGGCCCTTAAAAACTTGCGGAACTGACGGCGCGCACCAGCCACGTCCTCTACTGCGCAGACTCCGTCGCGTTTCCTGTCAACCGTCACTTTGACGAATGTCTATCCGTTGTAGCAAATCTGATCGGTAGCCGCGTTTTCCGTAATTGACATTTAATTTGCCACTTCATCCGTGAATTCAAATGAGCCCCCTCAGGATAGGAGTTTTTAAAGGTTTCTGCTTCTATGTATAGCCGGAGCTTCTTATGTCTGCGGAGGAGTCTATAAACAGCTGCATGTGCTTAAGCGGAGAAATGTAAATCTTGACACGGGATGTTTATGCAGCCCAAGCTTCTAATCATGCGAACGTATAATTCAGTGACATGTGGTGTCTTTACGAGACCAGTTTGATTCAAAGGGCAGATCCCTGTATTTACCAGTCTCTCTCTGAACCCCGAGCGCGTTATATCTCTCATCTCAACTCTTCAGATCTACTGAAGTTTTCTGTAGTAGAACTCTTTCAAAGCGAGCTGTCTTGGAATAGATCACCAAAAATGTAAATATATTGTTTTTTGTAAATTCATTAAAAATAATTATTTGCTCTTTACTTAGGTGTATCAAACGTGTGCACTATAGGCTACCAAGTCTTCTGAATTTCTGATTTTATTCACTGAAAACGCCATTTTTGTTATAAGACACACAGGAACAAATTTATTGATGTCCAACCTGAATCATATAGGCACAGTATTTCGATTAAGGGAAGCTTTTAATTAAAAAAAACGGCTTAACTTTTGGTCTATTCCTCACACAAAGCTACCATATGACTTCAAAAGACTTAAAATGTATCACGTGAGTCATATGGACCACTTTTATAGTGCTTTTTTGGCCTTGACAGATGTGGTCACACTATGAAGTGACGCATGGAAAGAGCTACATAAAGATTCCTCAAAAAATTTCTACTTTTAAGAAATAACATACAGGTTTAGAAATAATGACAGAATTTCATTAGCTACTTTAAAGGGTTCAATTCAAAGAGCACCGCCTCACAGTGTTCAAGCGTGAAGAGAGCTACAAAACCACTTTTACTCCAATATTATGAAATTGCCTTCTCTATAAAACACTTAAACATGATACATTTTCTTGGAAGTGAGTAAAACTGTGATGAAAGCCTGTGTCTAACCTGCACCTGTTTAATAATTTGCTTGAACTTTACTACAACCTGTCTTTTGTCCTTAGACAGACAGTCACTATCCATTTTAATATTTATTATTGCTGTCTTGTCTTAGAAGGATTTCCATTACTAAATATAGCCCTATATTGTCCAATAAACCCATCAATATAACTCTGCAAAGTACAGAGAATGTATCTATAGGTCAAAGAGTTCAGAGAACTTCAACCTGAAAAGCATGTGGGATATATTTCAACATCCTCTTTATATCCAGAACAAAATTATGAAACAGTCATTGGTTTTATATATATATAATTTTGTTCAAAAGACTACAGAAAATGTACAAAAGTACAGAAAATGCAGAAAAAAAGTTTGGGGTCAGTAGTGTTTTTTTTTTTAATTAATACTTTTATTCAGCAAAGACACATTAAGATGATCAAAAGTGACAGTGAAGACATGTTTAAAAAGGTTTATATTTCAAATGAATTATGTTATTTTGAACTTTGTATTTATCAAAGAATCTTGAAAAAATGTATCAGTTTCCACAATAATATGAAGTAGCACAACTTTCAGCACTGATAATAATCAGAAATGTTTCTTGAGCAGCAAATCTACATATTAGAATGATTTCTGAAGGATCATGTGACACTGAAAACTGGAGTAATGATGCTGAAAATTCAGCTTTGATCACAGGAATAAATTACATTTTAACATATATATTTAAATAAAAAATAGTTATTTTAAATTGTAATAATGTTTTGTTTTTACTATATTTTTGCAACCATGGTGAGCATAAGAGACTTTATATATATTCAAAATATTTATATACTTTTTATATATTTATCTATCAGAAATGATTAAATTGTGAAAAAAAGTGGAATATATGAGTGGTGGGCTTGGTGATGCCGTAGGATTACGAAGACAATCATTAATAATGTGCATTGATGAATCATTATCAAAATACTGAGAATGTATTACTAAACAGAGTTAGTTTTGATATGACTTTAAGCTTGAAGCAATACAAGATGAAAACAACAACAGCACATTATCACATTTGCTTGAAATGATTAGTGGGATTCTAACCATCATTGCAAAGACTCAAGGAGGTGGTCCAGGACAGGGTTTAAGAGAACCCAACTCAAGCGCGTCCGATGGCCAGTGGAATGTGTAGTGTAGCATTCTGCCAAACAACTGTTAGCACAATGTAAGGGTCTCAATCTGCAGAGTCATCTCCATGCCTTTTCCCAGACAGACCCATGGAATGCAGGTGATGACAGAAGCTCCACTCAGCTCCATTGGAGGACACAGGAGAGACGCTCTGGCACTTTGATGCTCCTTAATGACGGCTGCTCTTCATCGGTTAGCCGGAGCGCTCAATAACATGCCGCTTGATTCATCCATGCAGACAGATGACTGACAAAACCCCATGTTCTACACTCACGGAGGTTTGGGATGGAGTCAAGAGGATTTGTGGGTGGAATTCTCATATTTCGTTCTGCATGCAGCTTTGTGTATATTGAAATAGCTGTGATGGTTAGAAAACCAAAATTCTTTGACTGTTGTTCTGAGTTTGGGGTTGCCAAGCTTAAATTGTCTGGGCTTTCTTTAGGGTCAGAACTAAGGTGACCAACAACAGACTGTAAATAAAAAGTGTAAGAGCTGATGTTCCACATGCATATTTGTAATGCTAAACAAACAAAAAAAGCTGATGTGTGTAATTTTTAAGTTAAACTACCTCTAGCTTAATTAGTCACCCTCATGTCATTCCACACCTGTAAGACCTTTGTTCATCTTCTGAACACAAATTAAGATATTTTTGATCAAATCTGATGGCTCAGTGAGGCCTCTATTGCCAGCAAGATAATTAACACTTTGAGATGTCCAAAAAGGTACTAAAGACATATTAAAACAGTTCATGTGACTACAGTGGTTCAACCTTAATATTATAAAGCGACAAGAATACATTTTGTGCGCCAAAAAAACAAAATGACAACTTTTCAACAATATCTAGTGATGGCCGATTTCAAAACACTGCTTCATGAAGCTTCGAAGCTTTATGAATCATTTGTTTCGAATCAGTGGTTCGGATCACGTATCAAACTGCTGAAATCATGTGAACTATTGAAATTGCGAAACACTTATGACTTAACAAAGCCTCGTTTACTGAAATCACGTGACTTTGGCGCTCCGAACAGTCGAACGACATGAGGGTGAGTAATTAATGACATAATTTTCATTTTTGGGTGAACTAACCCTTTAAAAATATCTTAATTTGTGTTTCGAATATGAACAAAGGTCTTGCAGGTTTGGAACGACATGAGGGTGAGTAATTAATGACAGAAATTTCAGTTTTTGGATGAACTAACCCTTTAAGTAGACAAAAATAAGTAAGGCATTTATAGGCTCAACCAATGGCGTGAACTTGGGGCGGGGCTATCAGTTTTCCGACTAATTGAAGACAAAGGATGTTAGGGAAACCTATTTGGAAACCATAATTTTATTTGCCGATCCCTAATTTGCTTAAAAAATCTGTAAATATAACATTCAATCAATTTAGTAAATAAAACTTCTATTAAATACTGATTATTAAGAATATAAATTCCTACTATACAGATAGTCTAATATTATAGCCATTCGTATTTTTTTCTCAAATACAGCTTTATGGTGGCTTTCATTGTTGCTTCAGCATCAATATGACGGAATTGAACAATTCATTGTCTGAACAATGAATGGTTGGTTTTTTGACGAAATTGCTTTAGTTCTTCTTCGATTAAGCTAAAATGTCTGCTAAATGCATGAATGTAAAGGTCAATAAATTGACTTTCCAGACAAATGCAACAATTTTCAGTTCACGGCTCCAAACATAGGAATGATCTTTAAAGTTTGATGCAAGAAAAGTCAGAGGTTGTTGCTCTTCCATACGGATCAAAGATTCCGCAAGCAGTATAAAGCCCCTGAAAGCCGAATATTTCATACAGGTCAATTCTTCATTTGCCATTTAAATGAGCGCCTCCATGACGTCATTCCCAGGAAAGCAAGCACCAGACCGGAATTTTTACCCACAGGCTGCAGCGATCTACCATTTGGAGAACTAAACAGATAACTTTGAGCAAATAATGAGATGGAATTTAAAAGATAACATTTCATCCAATCAGAGAATAATTAGATCAGCCATCAATTCATTAGATAATGACTTTAGGTTTTTTAATGGGGCATTGGGGTAAAATTGAAGCACACAAACTCCAGCAGACCTCGTGGACACAATCTGCTCGCCCTCACCGGTAGACAATAAGGCAAAGATAAACATTCTTTTCACTCTCCGCGGTCCTCTTGTTTTGAGCAATTAAGGCTACTTAACATGCATTGTGAAGTGTTATCCCTGAATCTAAAGCACCTTTGGCCAATGCTGAGCTTAGAGCACTATGTTCATGACCAACTGTTTTGTCAACAAGGCGAATGTTAGGGGAGCGGCAAATGGGAATAAAAGCACGTAAAGGATTTTTATTGTAACTTTAACAGGCTACATATTCCTTATTAAACGAGCGCTCCCAAAGCTATCTGTAATCTTTTAAGTGATCATCTGATTTGTGCACCAAACTCACTTTTACTGGCCGGGACTGGTAGAGACCAGTATCACCTAAGGAATGGAATGCATCAGTGTATTTTAATTGCTAAGTGGATGATCCAGGGATTATCCCTCATAAGATGTTATTGTCTTGGAAGCACACAAAGATATCTTTTGATCTCAATGGGGTTTAATCTACTGCTGTCTCTCCCATCTCAATGGCCCAGTTGCTTTTGTCAAAACAAACTTGCCATCAACACATAATTGAAATGAATACCTGGAACCAATGAGGGGTTTTCATATGCGGATTTCTTCTACATACGTGCTGTTGACTAAGCAGACGTCCATGGATTTGTCTAATAGTAATGGTTTCAGTCTGATTTTCCTCAGCTGTGACATCTGACCTCCATGGCAAGTTTATGCCCCTCGATAGAGTCACCTGTCCTTCTCTATGGAGCACAAAACAATATTTTATAGCCAATTAAGGTATGTAAACATAGCATAAATAAAATCTAGATTAAAAATAAAAATGTTTGGGCTGCTTCATGGCTGCTGCTCTCCCCATTCAGGAGAGGAGTGCCAGGCGAGGTCACTTTTAAACCCCCTTGGTCTGAGAGAGCAAAGGGCACTGCATTTGCAAACTCTTGTTAATGAGTATAATCCAGTTGTAAAACAAGATTTAATCCAGCCATTAACACATCTTGATCAATGATAACCAGGGAATTACCTTCTTCATGAATGGCCAAAGGAATCTTCCTGGCACGGCTGAGGGTTAATGTCATGTCATGCTTCAAAAGGCATTAACTTTTTTTTATAATAAAGTATGTTACCTGTGGATTAAAGAGAAAAAGTACACCTTATTTATGCAAAACAAACACACTGTTGCGTTATAGAAACCTTTTAACCCCTCACCAATCGATACACACAGTTCATTGTTATTTAAATAGAGAAGAAACACTTCTCCAGAACCTTGTCTGCTCCTAACTGTAATTCCCACCTTGGTGGTGTGAACTGTTTGTGATTTAAGAAGTTTTATTTTGTGTAGGCTTATGTACATACAGACAGACAGGCAGATAGATAGACAGATAAATCTAAAATATAAAGTAATGTATACTTTTACACAATTTTACAGTACAATTACACTTATTTTCTAATAACGCAGGGGTGGGGTGTTAATACTGGGGGACAGGGACTCCCAGGGGGTCGTAGAGGGGTGCTATCTTGTATTTTTCTAGCGAGTGGCCACTGTCGCTTTTAGGCAATTTCCTATAAAGCTGCTTTGGAAAAAGTGTAGAAATATGTAGAGTAGTGATATAGAAATATATAAAATTGAACTGAAAATGTTTCTCTTCAGGTTTACGTATCTCATAAATAAAAGTATTTGTCAAAACTGCCAATTACAGACAAAATAAATATTTTAAGAATGGTTTTATATTGCAATACCAAAATAAATGTCAATTATTTATTTATTTTTTACATCACGTTTACTATTTTTTCTATATTTGCACATTATAAATGGATTTTTATAAATGAAAACACAGTTGCCTTTATATTTTTTTAGGGAAAGGTGGGAGTGTTTTGACATCATAAAGTTTGATTAGTCAAAATATCTGTAAAATATTAAGTAATATATAGTTTTAGACTATTTTCTTTTAACATTGGGGTTTAAAAAAAAACTGGGGACCGGGGACTCCCAGGGGGCCGTAAAGGGGTGCCATCTTGTAATTTTCGTGGCCACTATCTCCCTCAGGCAATATTTTCTGTAAAGCTGCAGTGGAAAAAAATAGTGTGAATATATGAAATACATATTAAAACATTATATACAAATTTAATTAAAAATGTCTCTCGTCAGGTTTATACATCTAAAAGAATATTCACAAACACTGTCAGCTTGAAACAACAAATATTTTCCAAGAATTTCTTTTGGTTTAATACTGCAATGACAAAATTAAATGTCGATTTTTTTACAGCATGTTTACATCACATTGTAAATGGCTATTCATACATAAAAATGCAGATGCTTTTATATTATAATAAGGGGTCATCATAATTTGGAGCGTTTAAAGTTGGAAAACCCCCATTTTAAAATCTAATATTATTTTTTACTGTATTTAGTATAACTTTGTAATTAGGCAACAGGTTTTAACTGTATAATATTTACATTGTTTTCCCGTTAAAATTACTAACATGTTTACAGTGTAGAACACAGAGAATATGTGCAAAGACAAATTCAATCCATCAACACGCACAATGTGGGCATGTTCAAACGTTTGAATGGAGAGAACGCGCCGCGTTTCAATGGACTTGAATGATGACAGTCATTGTGTGACATCACCAGACAACAAAAAGCCTCGCGCTCGCGGAGCGAAGCGCTCCAATCAATGGCACAGACGCGGCGCGTGGTGCACGCAGAGATGAGTCTCCAGGCTGTCTTCAAAAACTTCTGCTGATCAGTTTTTTTTTGTTTTAAACAAAAAATGACAAATTCAGGAATCTGCGATCTCGGGCTGTCACTTTTGGGATTGCTGCTTTCTTTGACCTAAGCGTTTGCGCTCTTCGTTAGAGTTTAGTACAGTCTAGTTTGAAGTGTTGCACAAGTATGAACAAGAAGAGGCGACCTGAGCTGCGGCGACTCTCTGTCGTGGGATAAAAAAATCGCTTGTGGATTAAAACACGAATTCATGAGGAACTTAACAGACGACGGGAACGCAGACCGGCCACAGCGCTTCCTCCTTCGGTAACGCTACAAATTATTTTTTTGATATTAGGTTTTGCAAACAGCGCGAGTGTTTTAAAGCCAATGCTGACATTTCAATAACTTAATGCATCGTATATCACCATATGTAAGTGCAAACACGTAGTCTGCAAGGTCAGGAGTTATGCGCAAATGAAAAGAAAACACTTCTCTGGTTCCTTATCATCAGATCTCTTTGTCGTCTTTGTTGCTTGAGTTGTTTTTGCGTAAGATCTACCACCTGTAGCCTCACAACTCTGCCTCTCTTTTGCCTTGTCTTTTGCTAGACATTCAGTCCTTTTGAAGACTTTCCTTTCATGATCTAAAGGCAGACCCCCACCCAGACACTGCTCTCTTATCTCCCTTTAATTGCAGACTCCATGTCTGCTGTCTTCATGTCTCCCTTCTTTCGATTTCTTTTGATTCACTCTTTCCTGTTTCATCCCATTTGTCTGACATCCTCTTTGGAGTCTCATGCTTTCACTGTAGATCAATCTCTTATTATAGCCTGCGGCAGGCATATTATTCTTAATCTTTTTGTGTGTGCGTGTTCATCGCCTCGCAGACATCTCCAAAAGATCTAGATATGTCTGTGGTTTGAAGCAGCCGCAGGTTGAATGTGGCCAGGGATCTTTTCCATGCATATGTGGTTGAAGCTCTGGGCTGGTAGTCAAAAGTGTTTTTAGGACTTAAAGGAACAGGTATTCCATAATAACCAAACAAGCCTTAAACTTCTCTGAGTGATTGAAGGTTTGAACCCATCTATGGGTGAGCTATGAACTATTGTGCCATTGAGCAAGGCACTTAACACCAGATTGCTCCAGGGGGGCTGTAGTTATCAGGAATGTACTGTATACTCTTAAAAATAAAGTTATTTAATGGTTCTTTGAAGGACTTGAGGTTTATCTTCTCTTATTGAATCAATTTTACTATACATGTTTCTTGAGATCAGTGTGTTGTTTGCAGTGCAATTTCTAAAAGTTTTAAGTGGAACTTAAAAAGGTTCTCCTATGACATAATGCTTTTTTTTAACCATGAAAATGGTTGATGGTAAGAAGAATGTTCTTTGCCTAAGATGCAATAAAAATAAACTCATTTGTCAATTTGATAGGACTAATTTGTATTCCCTCTTCACAGGAACTGACTGATCATGGTCGCTGTGGTCCGCGCTCTCACGGTGCTGTTGCTCGGTCAGGTGTTGCTGGGAGGTGCCGCTGGACTCATTCCCGAGATCGACCGACGGAAATACAGTGATTCGGGGAGACACACACCGGAGCGCTCAGATATAAACTTCCTGAACGAGTTCGAGCTACGGCTGCTCAACATGTTCGGACTGAAGCGAAGACCCACACCGAGCAAATCAGCGGTGGTCCCTCAGTATATGCTGGACTTGTATTATATGCACTCTGAAAACGATGACACGAACATCCGGCGCCCGAGGAGCACTATGGGAAAGCACGTGGAACGGGCAGCCAGCAGAGCAAACACAATACGAAGTTTTCATCACGAAGGTGAGGCCTAATTTTTTTGTGCAGTCTACTCTACAATAATTTTCATGATTTGTTATCACAACATTTTTTTCTTCTGTCAAATCAACTTAAATGATTAATGTGGTTCAGATAACATAATATTTTGAGTTTCTGTTGATTAAACCAATCGCCTTCAATTGTATTAACTCAAATTTTTAATTTCAATGAACTCAAAGTTTTAAGTCAACCAGGTAACTTTCTTTTTTAAGTTAAACCGACAATTTTTTTTTTTTTTTTTTCTTACAGAAATTAAAATTTGAAAATTCAAATTTTCAGTTTGAGGCTTTGTTTATTCCCAGAACATTCTAAAATTCTAAGGAATGATGTGATGCAACCATTTGGAAACTATTGACATTCCATAAACAGCTCTCACTATTATTAAAGAAGCAAAAAATTGCATCCTAATGGTGACTTTACTGCAAATAATTGATAGGTGTTTGAGTGCACTTAGAGTAGTTTTCCAGACAAGGTGTGGAGTTCATGCACTAGTTATTTTCCAAGAATCCACAGATTACAGTAACAAGCCTTATGAGGAAATCCAGGATGGTATTTGTGCAGAGGCTGTTAGTTTTGCTGTTCTCCATCAAGTTCTGACATTGATGTTTTCGAGCCATCAATGGGGGGCAGGGAGGGGGGGCTTGTTTTTGCACCACCTTTCATAGAGATATTGTGTGCGTGTGTGTTTAGCTTTGCTCAACTCTTTATCACATGCCCGAGTAATTCTAGCCTAACTGCTTGAGCCAGCCGGGGGATTGTGGGTGGCCTTGTTGAATGGTCAGATTTAAATTCACTAGAAACAGAATCTGTTTTTTTATAATGAAATCAACCCGAGTGTGATCAGGTGGCATGTCAATTAAGTCTCTTTTGGTGTGTTATCTGATTTAAACAATCGAGAAACATGCCCTCTCTTGCTCTGGAAGATTTGAGCCTGTGAATGTCACTGGCCTTGTTCATGGAAGGCTTCTTTCTGGAGTCTGTTTAGAGGTCAACATAAACTATAGCACACAATTTAGAAACATTTCACTTAAGTTTCATGGCAACAGAGGAAAAACTCGCTGTACTGTGGTAAAGAGAGGGGGAGGGATCCATACGAGAGTCATTACAGGCTTTTTAGGCGGCCCTGTAAAATGGCACAGATTCGGATGGATGACATCCAGTGGTTGAGCTGACACACTGCAAACAAGGATGCTGTTTGTGTGCTCACATTGAAACAAACAATTTAAGCATTTGCATTAAGTGTTTTCCCTGTTTATTCCAAATGAGACTTTTCTTGTGCACTCTGTAGTAATTGAGCACCTCCTATGCCTCAGGCTTTTCTCATTGTCTTAATTTGGTGAACTCAGTGGTTGAGGATCTAACAGGAACTTTATTACATCCCTCAAAAAGTTTTTGAGGCAAAATTACGTAATTATACGGAGCTGCTGAAATAACTTTTATTTGACGTCAGTTCTTTTGAGAGATTCTTAGCCACGATATGCAGTCAGTTTTGAAGGTAGCCGTCATAAATGTACGACTTGCTGTTTTGGCATAACATACAAACAGAAATTAGGAATGTCAATACGCTCATAACTGTGGCTAACTGCTTTCGACAAGCCCTGACATGTTCACAGTCACTCCCCCTCAAGACGGATTGACTGGGAGAAAAAGGAAAAGGTGAAGAAAGACAGACAGAATGAGGGAAAGAAAGCTGGGCTTTCCCACATCAAATAAAGCGTGCTTATCTTCTGTAGGCTCTTTGTGATTATGAAGCAGATAGGTTGGATTATTGGGAATGGAATTTCCAAAACGTTTCTTTTCAAAAGAGATTAAGCGAGCTCTTTGGTCTAAGAGCGTTTTATTTTAGGGCATTGAGTCGTAGGAGTAGCTGTTCCTTTGCTGATTGCAACCTTTATTCAATAAAGACTTGGAAACAAGAGAATGTTGTCACTCTACAGCCACACAAACAGCCCCACGCTCGCAGCTAGCCTTTCATTTTAACACCTGGTTCTACCGTATAATCTCTCGCTCAAGCCAGACAAGAAAATGCTGAGTGGAAAATCCAAAGTCAAAGCAGAAATGTCAGGTTTCAGCCTGAAGAAGTGTACAGTTTACATCTCCTGACAGAATCGAACAGTATTCTTTTGTTGACGTGATTCTTAACGGACTCTTTCTTCTGTCGTTCCAGAGGCTTTTGAGGCACTGTCCAGCCTGAAAGGAAAAACAACACAGCAGTTTTTCTTCAACCTTACCTCTGTTCCCGTCGAGGAGCTGATCACGGCCGCGGAGCTGCGTGTTTTCAGGGACCAGGTTCTCGGTGACGCCGGTGCAGGTGGCTTCCACCGAATTAACATTTACGAGGTGTTCAGGCCAGCGCTGGCCCCCTCCAAAGAGCCTCTTACCAGACTTCTCGACACCCGATTGGTGCAGGACTCTCACACGCGCTGGGAAAGCTTCGACGTGGGCTCGGCCGTGGCTCGCTGGGCCCGTGAATCCCAGCACAACCACGGGCTCTTGGTGGAAGTGCTCCATCCTGAGGAGCCGGAAGGATCCGAGGAGGCCGAGAGGAACCGGAGGAGGCATGTGAGGGTCAGCCGCTCCCTTCACACAGACGAGGACTCGTGGGCGCAGGCCCGACCGCTTCTGGTGACCTACAGCCACGACGGTCAAGGCTCGGCTGTCCTGCATTCAAACCGAGAGAAGCGGCAGGCACGGCGAGGGCCGAAGCAGCACAGAAAGCAGCACCGGCGCACAAACTGCAGGCGGCACGCTCTCTACGTGGACTTCAGCGATGTTGGCTGGAATGAGTGGATCGTGGCGCCGCCCGGCTACCACGCTTTCTACTGCCACGGCGAGTGTCCCTTCCCTCTGTCGGACCACCTGAACTCCACCAATCACGCCATCGTCCAAACGCTGGTGAACTCGGTCAATTCCAACATTCCCCGAGCCTGCTGCGTCCCGACAGAGCTCAGCCCCATATCGCTGCTGTACCTGGACGAGTACGAGAAAGTCATTCTTAAAAACTATCAGGACATGGTGGTGGAGGGCTGCGGGTGCCGATGAGAACTACATCTCCCCAATGAAGACTTTTATTTATACAAAAGAACATTTCAAAGAGCTATTTTGGAGGAAGAAAAGAAATATATATGAATATATTTATGTTGACTGAAAAAAATGGGAAAATAAATATTTTAATGAGAGTGCTTGCTTTTTCCAGTGGCTTTGAAGATGTTTTTTTCTGTCCCATGTACATTTCAAAATGAGTGCAATTGCACATGAAGTATAATGCTCAGATTTTTATGATGTATTTATTGCATAACCACTTTATTTGTAAATGATGTGTATTTATCATGAAAAAAATATATGATCTTCATTCAGTGTGCATCTGGGAATACATTATTTGAAACCAAAAAATAAACCATGGATGAAGTTCTCTTTAAAAGTCATGATATAACAATATGCTGTTGCACCCACATGGCATATAAAAGTTTGGTTACTTTATGCAATACTGCACCCTAAAAAATGCTGGGTTAAAAACAATCCAAGTTGGGTTGAAAATGGACAAACCCAGCGATTGGGTTAAGTGTTTGCCCAACGTGCTGGGCAGTTTTATTTAACCCAACTATTGTTTAAAAATGACTGTATGTCTGGCTTAAAATGAACTTAAAATAGGTTAGAAATTAAAAATTAGACATAATTACTAGAAGCAACAGTAATAATCAAAAGGTGAACATTTATTACAAAGCAATTTATTGCTTTTATTGTTTAATTATTATTCATTAAACTTATATGTTTAAAAAATGAACATTTATTAACAAGTATTAATTTCCAACATACTTTGGGTTCATTTTAAGCAAGAAATACAGTAATTTTTAAACAATAGTTGAGTTAAATAAAACTACCCAGCAGGTTGGGCAAATATTTAACCCAACCGCTGCATTAAAACAACCCAATTGCTGGGTTTGTCCATTTTCAACCCAACTTGGGTTGTTTTTAACCCAGCATTTTTTACAGTGTGGACATTTTCATTATGCAAACAGTTCAAAAGGTGACAATCTGGTTTGAGTAAGAATCAGAGACAAGCCAGAATCCAAGCCCTCCAGCTTGAAAATACCATAGGCAAAGTTGGGTTTTGGACAATATCAGCATAAATACTTATAATGTAGGGGTGAATTTCCATTGATAAAGGGACAACACAAACTATGAAAAAATAATGAATTAAAAACAGAAAAAATGCATCTACTAAAACATCTCTAAATTGTGTTTTAATTGGTTTGTTGTGTACTAAACTTAAAATAGCATTCAATCTAGCTATAATGGTGTGTTGACCTGATAATCTTCAAAAAGAAACCTGTTTAATCCACCAATCAGGAATCACTGCTGCTGCGATGTGTATAATTCACCATTATGATGTCATCTAAAAGAATGTTGTGCTGTGTCCTAATTCACCTACTTATACTATGCCCTAAAAGTATGTACTGTTTTTGGGAAGAAAAAGTGTGTAGCAGAAGAGTATGCAAGCTCAGGGACATACTACGTTGTCATAATTGCATCTTTAACGGACGCTCTGTCGCTTAGTTACTTGCAACCGCAACCTGTAACCGTTTAAACTGCTCTGTCAATCCTCTTGTCACAGTTAAAATCCTCCACATTCAATTACATTTAATTTCCTACCGTTTCGGAGAGAAATGTAGTCGCACGTTGATTAGCAGTCTTTCATGTGGAGAACTCTCCTCATGTTTACATAATGATGCATTTAAAAGTTAATGACCAAACGCATCGTTATAAAAGTTGCAGATTAAATATAATGTGGATAACATTTTGATTAGTCAGGTTAGATACTGATTATTAATCACTCAAACCCCTTTATCTTAACCATCGGTCTCGCTTTTTATTGGGTTTGTAGTTCTAATCGAATCCTCGTCCACAACAGTTGGGGGCAATATTAGCCTTTAGAGTGTGCACGGATCTGCAATTCGGAAAAAAAAGTAGACCATCTGGGTATCTTTGGAATATTAATTTCAACATACTACGATTTGGGACACACTAATTCTATTTTCAAATACTAGCCTATTTAGGACAGATAGTATGCGAATTGGGACGCAGCATTCGTCTTTAATTATAATTGCAAGTTACTTTAATGCATTTATGCCAAAAGAAGCATTCTAATATTGTTCAAAACTGATTAGGGTGTTTCTAAACTCTGGGAAGGCACTGCATAATCTCAAAAGAAACAGAAAAGAAAATGCATCTTAAACATGTTGTATTTCAAGTGTACACGGCCGTATTAGTAGCATTTTTGTCTCTGTCAAGTGTGGACACTCAAAAGTATATCAACAAAGGAAGTATCTTAGTTTTAAATAGATTTACTAATCACATCCATTGGATTTGGATCAATGTGGAAGACATGAGAAGGTAAGATGTGTGATTCTGTGATGCAGTTTTAGGAAACTACTGCACTGGTACTCTAGACATGATTCACATCTCATCTAAACTCAAATATTCATGCAGAAACATTGCAAACATTGAAATCTGTTTTGTAAATAATAAATCACAATGACCCTAAAGCTCAGTGAGGGCTGAGCAGCTTTGATTTGGGCCTAACTATGTGTGTTTGGCTACTTTTCTTCTAATCTGAAGTTTACCCAAAAGTGTTCTATTTCTTGCTACGTTAGTTTGTCATTGTATAGACCAAACCGCAGCGCTGGTATGGAAAAACTCAACAGCCTTTGTGGTTTCTATTCACCAGATATTCATTCAGCCCCAGAAGGAACTGTTTTCCTTTTAAAAAAAAAACCCAGGATGAATGCTTTTAATGAAAATTACATTTCATGCAACTGTAAAAGCTGACTTCCTCCATCCAGAGCTGGGAAACATTCTCAGGGAGTGTTAGATTTAATGGTTTGTCTTTAAAGAGTCCATAAAGCTTTAATTGAGTTGTATGGCAATACAACTTCCCTGCCATGTTTCACATTTAACATGCATTTCCCCACGTCCCTTCTGTTCTGTCAGCCTACAAGGTCCGACCCTTTGACTCCTTACTACCCAAGAGATCAGGGGAATACTATAGCAGGGTCAGGGTCACTCCAGAGAGCCATAAAACATTTCAGTCGTTGGATTTGCCAAACAACTATATCAGTGGCATACTATGCTACGCTTTCACATGGACGTACCTCGGCTGAGTCATTCCTACTATGCAGTCATTTTTTTTCATGTCTGCATTATTTATATACAGTACCGGTCAAACGTTTGGACACATTACTATTTTTAATGTTTTTGAAAGAAGTCTCATATGCTCATCAAGCCTGCATTTATTTAATCAAAAATACAGAAAAAAATGTAATATTGTGAAATATTATTGCAATCTAAAATAATGGTTTTCTATTTTAATATACTTTAAAATATAATTTATTTCTGTGATGCAAAGCTGAATTTTCAGCATCATTACTCCAGTCTTCAGTGTCACATGATCCTTCAGAAATCATTCTAATATGCTGATTAATTATCAATGTTGAAAACAGTAATAACCTGTGATACTTTTTGAGGATTCTTTGATGAATAAAAAGAACAGTATTTATTTAAAAAATAACAATATACACTACCGTTCAAAAGTGTGGGGTCAGTAATTTTATTTTCTTTTTTTGTCGGCTGAAGACCCAAGTTTGGTTTAAAGACAAAAAACCTATCAAGCACAATGTTCTCTCACCATTCCTGATTTCTAACACGAACTCACAGTGTTTGGCGTGGACTTGTGGCTCTCAGAGCAGAAACAAAATGTGCTTTTCCGTTGTCTCCGATCACATTCATATGTGAATTGTATGAGCTTATTTCATCCATTAGATCGAAAGTTCCGAAAAAGCCCATACATTTACCCACCCATAGACCCTCCCCTTGAAGAAATCAGGGCAAAAGTGGTTGAAGTTGGACAAAAGAGACGGATTAAAACACCAGGTGTAAACACGAAATGTGTCGTCTACTTGTGATCCAGTCGACTAAAACGCATCTTTATACCAGGTGTAAACAGGTCTAAAATGAATATCTGCCTTAAAAATTGCAGTATGAACTCTGTTTCAGTGAAACTTTACAATGATATATTGAAGATGCACCTTAGTGAATAGAACAGTTCGTTCGGCCAATTTTCTTTTTAAAGCATCAAAAAAGGTTGGGAAATACAAACATATGGCTTTGCGAGCATCAGTCTGGGCACTGGTTGGGAGGGATTCAGTTTGGCAAGGAACAGTAATTTGATTCGTCTCACTTAGTGCAAACCACACCGAAAGTATCTGTAGTTCCTCTGACCAGATTCATGCAACATCAGAATCCGATTTCCAGATTTCTGGCGGTCGGCGTTTGGAAACTATGCAGCGTGTACCTTTGATGAGGGGAACCCGACCGAGCTGGAATATGACTGCTGGCCCCGTGCCAGAGGGACGCTGAAGTTCGGACAGGGTCTGTGGCGGATCGGAAGGCCTTTGTTATCCCACAGCGGCACGCTAATTTGAGAGAAGGTTCACTACGCCTTTCTGTGAAGCGTCCGTACGATGACGTCCAGCACACTTGGAAACGGAGCGTCTGTGGAGTAGCTCAAAACACATCAAAAAGCCACGCATCCACATGTTGCTGAAAGAGGAAAGAAACACACAGAAATGACTTTTCCAGAGTGACCGACAAACCCAGAAATGATGGGTCTAATTCTTACGCCCCTTTAAAGAACACATTATTCTATTACATTATTAGATTTTATTGTGTGTCTGTGTGTGTGTGTGTGCGTGTGCGGGAGAGGGTCAGTTTTTTGGAAAACGAGACAGAATAGAGGCCCTATGTCTGTATATGAAGTCCAGGCCAGCTAAATGTTAGGAAATGACTCAGATGTATTTATGAAGTCTTCTGTTTGTTTGTGCTTTTTCCACTTCGGCTCCTGGAAAAGCAGATTATTTGCACATCAACCGGTTAACCCGGCACAAAATCTCTGAGATGGATTCATTGCTACAGTCCGCGGGTGCAAAGAGCCAAGGCTTTTCTTGCTTTGGTTAAGCTGACCAGAAATGTCACTGGAAAATCTTGTTGCCACCTGTATTTTCCCTCAGAAACCCTTGAAAATAATTTTTTATAATCAGTGGTGTTTGCTAAGGCGAGCATCACTTCTATTGCTCATACCTAGGGTTAGGGAAATTAACAAACCCCTAACCCTAAGTATTAGACGTTTATTAGACGTATTAGACGTTTTTTACCCTAAGACAGACATTTATGATACCTCAAATCGTGTGGCCAGTTGACAATCTTTTTACACAATCAGATGTACAATATTTGCCTGGCATATAATAAAGTTAGTATGAAGAAAAATCCAATAGAATTACAATGAATCTCTATATCTTGAATGTGGGCTCTTTTGATTTGGGACAGTAATCACGAATATGCCATAGCAACTGCATAGCAATGTGGTAAAAGCCACTCTGAACATCTTACTAGCTACCTAGCAACACCCTAGGAACCACCCACAACACCCTAGCAACTGTATAGTATGCAGCAAAAATCAATAAGAATATTTTAGCAACTGCATAGCAACGCCCTGGCAACCACCCACAACACTCATGGATGAACACTACTCACATTTTCTTCCAAAAGTGTAAAAATCTAGTTGGAACTGAAGTCAATTTGATTTGACATGGGTTAACAAGTTGGCTTAACTTGATTGAGTTGTGGACAGTGGTTCCGCATGTTGGAAGTGACATAAAATAAAATAGCATAAAACCACCATGTAGTAGAGTTGCACGATTCTGGATTGAGAATTGCGTTTTATTGTTTGTTTTTTTTTTCAAATAGAGATCACGATTCTCCCACGATTCTGAACAGACAACTAAACAAAATAACTTGTAATTTGAGAAAAAAAGTTCTGACAAAATATTAATTATTGCAGTCTATTTAAAAATGCTTAATATGAATGAATTATTTAAATAAAAAATCGGTTTGAATAAATGATTCAATGACGCACTCATAAATACTTCTTGTTACATTACTGGATGAATCAGTGTTTTTGAACGATTCAATGACAAATACAATTTTAACAGTCACTTGTCGCCACCTAGTGGCGTAATGTAATCGATACAATCGTTTTTTTAAAGAGCCAAGTTACACTATACCATAGACATCAAAATATAAACTTTTGGCCCCATTTACACTAGTGCGTTTTTATTTTAAAACAGTGTTTTAAAATGAAAACAATCCTCGTCTACACTGGCGTTTCAGAAACCTTTATCTAAACCCTTCTTTAAAGTTGATATATTCAAATATCTTGGTCTTTGGCTCGACCCCGAACTGTCTTTTAAGCCTCATATTGATTTTATTTTTAAAAAATCGTATGGTTGTTTAAGTTCTCTTTATCGCTCAATCAATTGCTTTTCATTTCAAGTCAGAAAAAAAATTAATTTCACAATTAATTCTTCCCACTATTGATTATGCGGATATTATTTACCAAAACACTTCAGACACCAATTTAAAACCTCTAAATACTGTTCATAATTCTTTATGTAGGTTTGTTTTGAGATGTCCTTATAGAACCCATCATTGTACACTGTATGAAACTCTTGATTGGCTCCAACCAAAATCTCGAAGGCAATATCACTGGCTCCAGTTTCTTTTTAAATGCGTTCATTTTAATTGTCCCTCCTATTTAAAACAGTTTTTGGTTCCATTTACATCCTCCTATCCCCTGCGACACTTGCAGCATCCATTTTTCTTTGTCCCTAGAACCTTTACTGAAGTTGGCCGCAGATCATTTCAATACAAAGCTCCATCTGACTGGAACAATCTCCCCCCTTCTCTTAGATCAATCACATCTTTTCGTCTTTTCAGGACTAATCTTTTTTCTTATTTGAAAACAACTTGTTTATGTTTTTAATTAAGGCTTCTATAATGTTTATCAATTATTTTGTTCAATCCATTTATTTTCTTATTTATTTTGTTGTTGTCTTTCAGGGTGCAAGTACATTTTGATTTTCATCTTTGCAGTAAAATGTATGTTTTGTGTGTACATGCTCATGTTTGTTTATTACAGTTGTAGACTGTATGTGGAAGATTAGGGGAGTGAGCTGCTTGTTTTTTTAAGTGACTTTTTTATTGCTGTTGTTGTTGTTGGTTTCAAATGTGTTGTATTTTGTATTGTGTTTGGCATGTGTTTTGGGACCCCCTCGAAAATGAGATGTTTCATCTCAAGGGGCTATCCTTTCAATAAATTCAATAAATTCAATAAAACGATCTCCGTCTACACTACACGACCGAAAATGCATGTCACATGACCGTTCATGCGTGTACAAGTGTAAACAGTTGCCTCTTGCGCATGTAGGTAGCTGCAGTATTTTTTTTTTTTTTTAAAAAGCAGAGTTTAACTGCACAATGGCTGCTAAAAGCCAGCAAAGATTGCAGTTCATTCAAAGCCACTGGAAGGCAAGCCTGCAACCTTTAGCCAAAAAGCGTAACGGCTAATGCTAATGCTCCGCCTCTGGCGGTACGCAGGGAAGGAGACCAGAGGCCATTTTTTGAATGGATGTCAATGGATGAGAGGCTTCACTATGCTGATTAAACAGCTTTTGTGGGGAAATAGCTAATCATTTAATTAATCGACAGCCTGTTTGCTAATCTTCAGCATGTTTTACACTAAACAATACTTTCGTTGGGAACTATATGTAGATTTTAGCTTGATAAAAATGTATTTTTTTAAGAGAAGGCAGACTAGGGAATGTTGCAACTGATGTCACTGCCATTACACGATAGGCTGAGAGGTGCCGCACGTGATTAAGTTACCCATTATGCTTTCTCCAATGGTAAGAGATACAGACCCTCTTATCTCCCTATAATATACAATAGCTGTGTCTCATTTCGAAGGCTGCGTCCTCCGGAGGTCGCATTTGAAGGTTGCATACGTCATTGAGGCTGTATCGTTTCAGAAAAGTAAGTAGGACACTCCGAACGCGACCTTCAAAACGTCCTTCTTTCACAGGAATTCGGAGGATGCATGAGGTGTATCCTTTGCTGCTGCAGATAGCCCACAATTCTTTGCGTCGCTGTTAACAACCGTCATTTATTTGAAAAAAAAATAAAAAATAAATGGCTGCGTTGGCAGATGTACATACAAGCGAAGATGTATTTTCATGCTTGTTTTTGTTTTAAACTTTGTTCTTCTTAATATCCTTCTCCTTTGTCTCTGTAACAGATATCTGTTGCACATAAGCCAGCTCCTCAAGCATTAACCAAAATAAAACAAGTAAATACATTTTCTTTTCAAATTACTTTACAAATTTATTAATAATTTTCATTCATTTGCTGAGAGCGCAACGAGGCTGCCATGAACGTGTTGGCATAGCAACGATATACTTCCTGTTTCCTTTCCTGCCTGTGTGTCCTACGAAGGATGTCTCGTTTAATTCAGGTTAAGGACACTCCATTTACCGCATCCTTCACAGGATTCGTCCTCTTGAGGATGCAGCCTTCGAAATTAAATGAAATGAGACACAGCTAATCTCTGGTTTAGTCTCCATGTTATTGTTTACACGGTCGTCAAGGATACGCAGAGCGAACGCGGGCAGCCATGCCATGGTTTTCAAAAGTCTCCGTTTTGGTCCGTTTACTGAAACGCAACCCCCGCGTTTTCAAACTAAAACGGGGTTTGTGGCGTTTTCGTGGTTCGAAAACGGCGGCGTAACCGTAGCAAAAGTTATGCGTTTTAAAACGAAAACGTACTAGTGTAAACGGGGCCTTTATCTCAGTAACTTACTTCTGTGATTATTTTAATATTTGTAACACAGAAATAACGATAGTGTGTGGTTAAAAAGACGGTTTGTGAAGCTGTTTCATACCTATACACGATAACTGCTCTCTCTGGCTCCAGAACAAATTTGAATGTTCCGCTATGACGCAGGTGAATCGTCATTTAGGAATGAGATCACGTGGGTTTGAATCGAGAACGCAGTCCCTGAAGAATTAGACTGGAATGAAATAAATAAATAAATAAATAAGTTCAGTTTTTAATTGGGTAAATTAAACAAGAAGCCATGCCCGTAGGCAGGGGGGGTTCGGGGGTCCAGAATTTAAGTCGTTTTTTTTTTTGTTTGTTTGTTTTATGTGATTATTGTCATCATTGTTTTAATCAATGCTTGTGACAAATATTCTGGGTTGCTGTTTCAAATTAATATGATACATTATTGTAGCTGGACGTGTGTGTGTGCCGCGCGTGCAGTTCAGAGAGAGTTCTACATTTACATTACATTTAGTCATTTAGCAGACGCTTTTCTCCAAAGCGACTTACAAATGAGAATAGTAGAAGCAATCAAATCAACATGAGTACAACAGTATGTAAGTGCTGTGTCAAGTCATAGTTTCATCAGTAAAGTGCTCGTAGCAAGGTTTTTTTTTTTTTTTTTTAATATAAATAAACGCAAATAGATGGAGAAAGAGAATAGAAAATCGAAAACAGACAAGAAAAATAAAAGTGCTAATATTGCTGGGTCAAGTGTTGACGAAAAAGATGTGTCTTTAGCAGTTTTTTAAAAATGGCTAGAGACTCAGCAGCTCGGATAGAGCGTGGTAGGTCATTCCACCAACCAGGAACAGACCAGGAGAAGGTCCGTGAGAGTGATTTTGTGCCCCTTTGGGATGGCACCACAAGACGCCGTTCACTTGCAGAACGCAAGCTTCTGGAGGGCACGTAAGTCTGAAGTAGTGAGTTTAGGTATAGAGGTGCAGAGCCAGTGGATGTTCTGTAGGCAAACATTAGAGCCTTGAATTGGATGCGAGCAGCTACTGGCAGCCAATGCAAACTGATGAAGAGAGGTGTGACATGCGCTCTCTTTGGTTCGTTAAAGACCAGTCTTGCTGCAGCATTCTGGATCAGTTGTAGAGGCTTGACAGTGCATGCTGGAAGGCCTGCCAAGAGAGCATTACAATAGTCCAGTCTGGATAGAACAAGAGCTTGGACAAGAATTTGTGTGGAATGCTCCGATAGGAAGGGTCTGATCTTCCTAATGTTGTACAGGGCAAATCTGCAGGATCGGGCCGTTGTAGCAATATGATCTGTGAAGCTTAAACAATCATCCATCACCACTCCAAGGTTCCTGGCCATCCTGGAAGGAGTTATGGTTGATGACCCAAGTTGAATGGAAAGGTTGTGATGGAGTGTTGGGTTGGCACCGACCACAAGCAGTTCCGTTTTAGCTAGGTTGAGTTGAAGGTGATGGTCCTTCATCCAGGCAGAAATGGCTGTCAGGCAGGCTGCGATGCGACCAGCGACCGTCGGATCATCTGGTTGGAATGAGAGGTAGAGTTGTGTGTCATCAGCATAACAGTGATAGGAAAAACCATGTTCCTGAATGACAGATCCTAGTGATGACATGTAGATGGAGAAGAGAAGTGGTCCAAGCACTGAGCCCTGAGGTACCCCAGTAGCTAGCAATACACTTTTCAAAGCAACGGTGAAGCATCGCCTCTGAATGATGGGGGGGAGGGGTTATATATATATATATATATATATATATATATATTTTAATTAAAAGGATTTTTATATTTTATCCACTCAATAGCCTACAATATAATAACCATATAAACGTAGCGTAATTATAATAATAAAACATAGTGGGATATTCAGTGATATTGGCTGTGCAATATCGACTTTTGTGATTGGCCAATACCGGCAGACTGGAGCCAATGGAAATGCTTCTCCTTCGGTGCGCGTCTTATTCAAAGATGCATTGATGATGATTCAATGATGATGAGAAGAATTATTATTAATATTTCAGTAAAGTTCATTAAATCTATTCTGTTGTTAGTGTGGTCTTTAAACTTATGAACTGTGTATGGACTGACAAAGGTGGTACATGAGGAAGCAATTTGACAACAATGCAGTAAGTATTTTAGGTGCATCAAAAAGCGTGCTCGTTAAGATACCAGCAGACAAGCTAATCCAGCACAAATTAGTGCATAAAAGGTCACCAAAATGAAGTATTTGAACCTCATAATTAAATACAAAAGGAGGAGAAAAACTGCAAAAAGGTCCACTTTTTGAAAAAAAGAACCCCCCCTTTCAATAGGCTGGCTACGGACCTGGAAGCATACATTTATTTTTATTGTATTTTTTTTGCCTGTATTGCCTGAAAAAAATAGTGCAGATTTTGCACTCAGAAATTGCAAATTTCACAAATAATTACAAAGAAACAGCTGAATTAAACTTGACATTTTGAAGTAGAAAGGCCGAAATAGTGTATTTTCATGTAAAATGTATTCAAATAATCTTTGTTTGTAATCAGGACAATCAAATGCACAAATATGTGTTTTTGTCTTAGAATGCACACTTAGGCTAAATTGTTGCTAAAAATTGTTTTTGTATGTCCCCGAACCGATGCACCATTTGTTGAGCACACTAATCACCATGGCATCCTCTCAGAATAGAGTCAAGTCATTTTTCTTTGCACCAACACACAAATCCACAAGCAAACACATGAACACACACAAACACACCCACAGAGCAGGTGCCTCAGACCGAGTGAGTCAGAACCCTCTCTTGGCCTCATGTCAGATCCACTGTTTGCTCTGATTCAGTGCCAGCACACTGCGACTCATACCTTGAACTATTTGTTGTTGGGACACAGGCCTCTTTCCCCTCACAGTAAACCACATCGCTCATGTTCCCCAGAGACTCTGTGTAGTAAACTTTGGTCATTTTTCTTGACATTTATTGGCTGATGGTAACCATGGCAGTACAGTGACTTGGTGTATGAAAGCATTTTGATGTTTCTCATAAAAGCTTTGCGTGGAGGATGTTTCAGTTTGGAACACTCTAGTGAGCAAGCATGTAAACAGATGGTCAAAGGAGATATTTGGGGTGTTTGTTTCTGAAGGGCAGCTGTAGCGCAGCGCTAAACGCAGTTGGTGGTCTATCGGTTCTCTATCTTTACAAGAATTTTGGTGATGCATGCACTTAGGTAAGGTCCTGTTTGGATGGCTCAACTAATGGACACATTCAAGTGAATCTCACGAAGACATGTCCAGGTCACATTTCATCCCAAAATCAAGAGGAAAAAAGTGTTTGTACAGATACTGTTAAATGAAATTCCAGGACTTTCAAGGGTTTTTCAAGCACTACTTTTTTGGTTTTTAAGGACTACAATCAGAGATCTCACTTATCAAACAATATCTTTATTATCTTTCAAACCCTATCTTGAAACAAAGGATTTCATTAGTTAAATGTAAAGCATTTCAATGTAACTAATTACAAATTAATTATATTGCAATCTAATGGTTTGTTTGCACTAAAAATATATATATTTTTTTACTCAAATTACAGATATAAGACATCCAAAATACTACTTGCAACTTATGTAATAATATATATTAAATACAAAGTTTGTAATGGCAATTATTATTCAACAAATAATATTTTATGTAATAATGTTGGTGCACTAATACCCTTAACCATTGACAGGATACTATAACAAATACAGTTGCAAGAAAAAGTATGTGAACCACTTGCAGAATCTGTGAAAATGTTAATAATTTTAACAAAATAAGGGAGATAATACAAAATGCATGTTATTTTTTATTTAGTACTGTCCTGAGTAAGATATTTTACATAAAAGATGTTTACATATAATCCACAAGACAAAAAAAATAAGTATGTGAACCATTGATTCTTAATACTGTGTGTGGTTACCTGGATGATCTACGACTGTTTTTATGTTTTGTGATGGTTGTTCATGAGTCTCTCGTTTGTTCTGAGCAGTTAAACTGAGCTCTGTTCTTCAGAAAAAATCTCCAGGTCCCAAAAATTCTTCAGTTTTCCAGCATTTTTTGCATATTTCAACCCTTTACAGCAGTGACTGAATGATTTTGAGATCCGTCTTTTCACACTGAGGACAACTGAGGGACTCAAACACAACTTTTTAAAAAAGTTCAAACATTCACTGATGCTCCAGAAGGAAACATGATGCATTAATAGATGGGGGGTGAAAACATTTGGAATTTGAAGATCAAGGTAAATTGTATTTAATTTGTCTTCCAGGAAACATGCAAGTATTTTCTGTTGCTTCCGAAGGGCAGTACTAAATGAAAAAAATGATATTCAAGCGAAATAAGAAAAATTTGGACCTCTTCATCCTGTTTAAAAGTTTTCACCCCCCGACTCTTAATGCGTCGTGCTTCCTTCTGAAGCATCAGTGAATGTTTGAACCTTTTTTAATAGTTGTGTTTGAGTCCCTCAGTTGTCCTCCATGTGAAAAGACGGATCTCAAAATCATTCAGTCACTGCTGTAAAGGGTTCAAATATGCAAAAGATGCTGGAAAACTGAGAATTTTTGGGACCTGGAGATTTTTTCTGAAGAACAGAGCTCAGTTTAACTGCTCAGGACAAACAAGGGACTCATGAACAACCATCACACAACAAAAAAACAGTCGTAGATCATCCAGGTAACCACACACAGTATTAAGAATCAATGGTTCACAAACTTTTGAACTGGGTCATTTTAATAAATTCAGCTTTTTTTTGTCTTGTGGATTATATGTAAACATCTTTTATGTAAAATATCTTACTCAGGACAGTACTAAATAAAAAATAACATGTATTTTGTATGATCTCTCTTATTTTGTTAAAATTTTGCACATTTTCACAGATTCTGCAAGTGGTTCACATACTTTTTCTTGCAACTGTATATATCGCTTTCTTCATTCAAACTGATTTTTTTCTCACCATGAAAATATGATTGACCTGAAGAATGAAATCATATACTTCGAAATTTATAAACAATATCACACTCATAGCCATGCAAAATGGCTCTATGTATATCAGACGGGCTGCAGCATTAAAGGATTAGTTCACTTTGAAATGAAAATTAGCCCAACCTTTACTCACCCTCAAGCCATCCTAGGTGTATACGACTTTCTTGTTTCTGACGAAGACAATCGGAGAAATATTAATAAATATCCTGACGCATCTGAGCTTTATAATGGCAGTGATAGGGATCAATGAGTGTGAGCTGAACAAAGTGCTTCCATCCACATCCATCCATCATAAACGCGTACTCCACACGGCTCCGGAGTGTTAATAAAGGCCTTCTGAAGCGAAGCGATGCGTTTGTGTAAAAAAAAAAAACATATTTAAACAAGTTATGAAGTCGAATATCGCCTTCCGTATTCAACGTACGCAGAAAGTGTAAACCTCTTGCAGTTCACAAAGCTTGCGCCTTCCTTATTAAACTTACGGAAAAAGTGTAATTGTGTAGGCGGTCTGGCGGAAGCTCGATATTTGACTTCATAACCTGTTAAATATGGATATTTACTTCACACAAACGCATCGTTTCGCTTCAGAAGGCCTTTATTAACCCCCCGGAGCTGTGTGGAGCACATTTTTATGATGGATGGATGTGGATGGAGACACTTTCTTCAGCTCATACTCATTGAACCTTATCACTGCCATTATAAAGCTCGGCTGCGTCAGGATGTTTATTAATATTTCTACAATAATTCAAGCACTTTTCAAGTACCTCTTCATTAATATGGCTGTTTTCAAGGGTTTTCCAGGACTTAAATTTCAAAAAGTCAAATTCAAGTAGTTCAAGCACATTAAGCACCTTGTACGAAGTCTGATATACAAACAAATTTCTTTTTTTGGCATGAAAATACGGTTAATAAGAAGAAAATAAATATATAAAACATTGTCAGTATTCTGAAAAAGTTTTTTTCTTAGTCTCACACACACACACACGGTGTGTGTTAAGTATATGTTAAGTACTTATAAGAAAAAGGCTATATTTCCTAGATTTCTAAACATATTTATTTCTATTATATATACATATGGAACGCTCTAAGAAGCTGATACAATACGCTATATTGTTGAAAAAATGTTGTTGATCAAATAAATGCAACCATAGTGCACATATAGATACTGCTTTAAAAAAACTTTTGAGCAGTAATGTATGTGCATATATAACAATTAAACAATATATAAGGAACCTCTAATTATCTCTCTAATTAAGGGGGGGAAACCATACTGAAGAATGCACAAAAAACTGTTCATTTTTAACTAATATTTAGAGAGAACACAGTTTATCCTCTGATTTTAGGGTGAAATGTGACCTGGGATTTTCTTGACTCTATTTTCCTTACAATCCTGAATATGTCTGAGGCACCTTGGAAAGAAGAATACAGACTGTGCCAAACAACAGGCACCTCGTATCTGAAATGGAATGCAAGAACGT
The DNA here is from genome assembly GCA_039654765.1 of Mylopharyngodon piceus. Taxonomy (NCBI): domain Eukaryota; kingdom Metazoa; phylum Chordata; class Actinopteri; order Cypriniformes; family Xenocyprididae; genus Mylopharyngodon; species Mylopharyngodon piceus. The sequence continues at coordinate 4,579,657 of CM077456.1, read as the reverse complement.
GAACCATTCAAGAGAAAATAACAGTGCATGATTGAGAACATTTTGATGTGTTTACAAATCAGAAACACATTATTAGTTCACCTGCAAATGCTAAAGCTTGGCAGATTACAAGATTACTACAGCAACCCTATAGTTCACTGTACACTTGCAGTCACAATTCCATCACAGATGTTAGTATCCTCAAGGATCACAGCAGCAGATGGCATTGATCTTTCACATTAAGTTTTCCTCCGGCTCCAAACCCAGCTGATTCGCCGTACATATGGAGCGCTCTAAGAAGCTGATATACAATACGCTATATTGTTGAAAAAATGTTTTTGAAGACTTTTTTGAATACATCTGCTCTGGTTTTTCGCTGCAAATGAGTTACGTTCAAGGACTGTATCAATGTCATGTTGATTCTCTCTCAAAAGTAAACGCGTTCAGTGTATACTCGGGCTAATCAGGCTAGTTTGTGTTGAAAAAAGTCCGGCTAAGGACACACACACCTCGCCGTTGGTGGCCTAACTGCAAAGCCTAGACTTGAACCTGCTGCTTAGAATGGATTAACATGGGGTTGCAGCCAGCTGCAGGGCCTTGGAGCCGGTTGAGGGCGGGTAAGGTTCGCTACCCTGGGTGGTATGGCGTTAATTCCCTCCTCACACGTTTCCCATTAGTGTAACAGGCTACATATGAAGTACCAGGCAACGCTGGTCAGGGACACAAGGCATCCCAGCCCAGCCTGATTCATGGCACCAGTCAGTGTCGATCAGTTTGAGCTAAATTCTGCCATGCACTTCAGAGAATGAGTAATGTCATGCCATACCAACCAATTAGCATGACGCTTCTTGTTCGGACGTCATCTGGAAGTTGACTGGATGGAAATGAGTAACTTGAGCGGTAAATACTATATTTACTGAGAAATGGGTGACTATAAAGTTTAATTGCATCAATTCGGACTTGCATTTGTGTTCGCGATTCAATTCTGCACTCAGAAAATATTTAGGCCTATAAAAATGTTAGATTTATATATTTGAATTGTACAGTTTTAACATAAACTAATAAACTTATAGGGGTCCTTGATTATGATTTCACTTTTTTAACTTTAGTTAGTGTGTAATGTTGCTTTTTGAGCATAAACAACATCTGCACGTTACAACGCTCAAAGTTCAGTGCAAAGGGAGATATTTTCTTTTACAGAAATCACTTTTTAAGGACTACAACAAACGGCTGGTAGGGACTACAACAAGCTTCTTCCTGGGTTGGTGACATCACAAACCCCGAAATTTACATAAACCCCGCCCCCGAGAACACGCAACAAAGGGTGTGAGGCCATGTTGGGCTGCTTTAGAGAAGAGGAAGAGTTGTTGTAGTAGAGTGTTGTTACCATGCCGTCATTTTACGCCGGACTGCTTCACAAACGAGGGTCAATTCAACGCTGGATTTGCACAAAAGATTAACATGACGGCACATGCTAGTCGATGAGTTGAATCAACTCCACAGCAACTACATAAATTTATTCACTAACCGTTCAGAAATGTCCAGTTTCATCAGTGTCCGACTCCGGTTTGAACAATGTAAGGCTGAACACCGTTACTGACAATCCTCATTTTGGCTGCGTGAGATTCTCCAGCTTTGTTGTTGTTGAGCAACCGAAGCGTGAGCTGTTAAAGCTCCGCCCTCTTCTGGAAAAGGGGCCGGGAGCAGCAGCTCATTTGCATTTAAAGGGACACACAAAAACGGCGTGTTTTTGCTCTCACCCAAATAGGGGCAAATTTGACAAGCTATAATACATGATCTGTGGGGTATTTTGAGCTGAAACTTCACAGACACATTCTGGGGACACCAGAGACTTATATTACATCTTGTAAAAAGGGGCATTATAGGTCCCCTTTAATGTGATGCATATTCGTCAGTCAACAGGTAAGAAACAGACAAGGTTTCCGCACTCAGAAAAAAAACAAAAAAACAAAACTTACCCGTTTCCACCAAATATGCATCACATTATGTTTATTAGTTTATGTTAAAACTGTGTAATCCAAATGGAATGAAATTATATGCAATTCAAATACATCAAATGTTAAATTTCGACCTGAATACTTCCGAGTTTGATTGTGAAGACTGATGCATGCCATCGCCTTCCTCGGCTTAAGCTCTTAAAACTTTTGTATGCGACTGCCTCTTACATTACATGTGGCTGCGATGAGGTAGACTTAACCCGTGTGTGTGTGTGTGTACAGAAGAGATGGATTGCCTTCTGCCTGCCTCACCTCAGCTCACTTCCTGTGAGTCACTTCCTGTCCCAGGCCCAGAATCCTGCTGTCCTCTGGCTGATGTCATGGCAGCTTTCCACTCCAGCCTATGGAACATAAACATCTGGCCATAAGATCATAAAGCGGAGACGAGTGCCAGCGCTCCGCTTCAGCCCACCCCATCAGTGACTGCATCCTAGCACATTATAGTCAAAAACTGATTTATTACAAAGAGTAAAGCTCTGTGCATGTGCAACATGGCTTTTATGTTTCAGAAGTCATGTACACACTCTTAAAAACAAAGGTTCTTTATTGGCATGTATGGTTCCATGGAACCTTAACATTCCGCAAAAGGTTCTTTATAGTAAAAACGTGTTTATTAGATTATTAAAACGTTCTTTACACTAAGAAAAAAAGAGAGGTTCTTTTAAGATCTGTTCATGTTTCTTCTATGGCATCGCTGCGAAAACCCCCCTTTTGGAACCTTTATTTTTAAGAGTGTATAATTAAAGTCACTTGGTTCTTTCATTACTTTTCTTGGCATACCTTTCCTGATAAAGACGGCATAATTCATTCCAACGCATGGCGCTCAGGCTCAACGTCTCCAAGTCGACACCTCAATGTTCTCAAGGAGGGCAGGAAATGCCGGAGAGTGGTCGTCAGGCAAAAAGGAGGAAAGTATCAGCAGGTCAAAGGTCAAAGGTGAACGCAAAAGGGCAATGGGCATATTTCAACATTCATTTCCCTCCTAATTCATCCTTTCGGTGCATCGCTTTTTTTGTGTCTCCTCTTTCATTCGGTTCCGCCCCATTTGTCCCCGCCGGCCGCCTGTTGACAGCGAGTGCAGCACTAATAGTCTGCTGTGGGAAAGTTAGTGTGGGACATTCCGAACACCAGAATCTATTCGACAGAACAGTTGAAAGATCACATATCCGTACAGATGTGTGAGAGAACGGGACCGGAATGTTTGGTTAGGGCCAAGCATTGGCTCTCCCTTTTTTTCTCTTGGTCCCTTCTCTAGCTCAAACACATTCTCAAGCTCTTCTTGAGCCATCTTGTATATGCCTGATTTGAAATACATGAAACCAACAGGTTTGTTGAAGGCAGGTTTTTAGAATGACAGAGGGACAACGAATTCTGTAAATGTGCACCACATGTAGAATGGGGAAGATTTCAGTGTGCATTTACAGTTAAACTGTAACAAATTTGGAGATAGGCACAACATGCGTCAACTAATACATTATTCAGGGAAATAAATAGAAACATTTGCCAAATTAGTTCTTGTGGTACAAAATCATGAAACAGGGTAGCAACAAGCCCCAGAGGATAAACTTATTCTGTATAATATGTAAAATCTATTTAACAATACTAAAGCAAATGTTTTTAATATTTTTAATACAATATTTCATATAATTATATTTGTAAAAATTGTATAATTTTCCATTGAAATATATATTATACTATATATGAGTTATAATAATTACTTAAAAAATATGAAATAAAAATAATACATAAAAGTAATAAATAAATACATGCAGGGATATAATCCCAACAAATGGTTTGGCAAATGGATGGATGCTTTGATAAATAAATAAATACAAATATATATATATATATATATATATATATATATATATACAGTCAAACCAAAATGTAGTCAGACACCTTGAATATTTCATTCATTAATACAGTTTATTCACTATAGTTTAAAAAAAGGGTAATAAAATATGACAAGATCTCAGAGTTAAACTGACAGAGAAAATAATATTAATTATGTCAGATAACACTTGAGCAAAACATGGTCAGGTCAAAGTGTCTGAATAATTTTATCAATTTTACTGGTAGTCCACTGTATGAAGAATTTTTGGGTATAATATGTCACAGTTTAATTTATTTTGCTATCCTCACTTACATAACATCCTCACTATAGTGTCCTGCACCCACTAGTAAAAATATATCAAAAATATCAAAAATGTTTGAATAATTTTTGGTTTGACTGTATATATATATATATATATATATATATATACACACCATTTAACCCACAAAGTTTGATCTTGAAAATTCAAGATTATTGACGTATAATCATTCAATAAATTCTTTGAGATGAGGTTTAGTTAATTTTGAAACTTTTAACAATTAAACGCAGGGGGAATGTCTTACTCCATCTTACGCTGCCTAGGGCCTCTTCATAGATGGCACTAGATAAGGATTGACTAAAAAAGAATTGACCTCTTTTTGGTCATTATTTCTAGGCAGGACACTTCAGTACCTTTTCTACCAGTTCTAACAGAACGTACCAGGACATCCCATAACTCTTACAGTTAAATAGTTGCGCAACGTTCTCCGAGACAGTTTTACTAACATTTCCCCAAATATTTAGATGAGAGTGAAAAGGCTGCGCATGGCACAGGAGAGCATTAATCATATAGCTCGACTGAAGCGCTCTATAAGAGTGCAGAGTATTTGCAGAGTTTGTAAACATCGCCGACCATCTCAGCAAAAGCCAATGCCATCGGCGTTCCAACACAGCGTGTTTGTTGACTGTGATATAAAATAGTGCTGTGGGGTTTTGGGTTTCCAGAGAGGGAGCTGGGCTCGAGTATATTGAGTCCATGTGGGGAAGACGGTTTTAATCGGAGCGTTACCCACATTTCTTCCTGTTTCTAATTTGGAGCTGCAGTGGTTTCTGTCCCCTGGCCAGCAGCCTCTCATCCACCGAGTGTCCATTTCCTCTGAAGTGAATAGTAGCAGGTGTGTTGGCATGGCTTGAGGAGAACAGACTCCATCTTTTTCTCCGCATTTGTCTTCCTTTCAAAGTTAGAACATCCTGTAACAACATTGTTTACGCCCACTCTCTCAGACACATTAAGTGGAGATTAAATCATTTTAAAAAAATATCATATGCTCTAGAGTTTCAGAAGAGACCTCAATAATGTCTTAAACTATGATCAAATTTATCTAAATATGGATTCAAATATTTAACAGATTTTTAACAAGACCAAATGATCAAATCTGCATTCATGCTTTGGTAAATCATAATTTTGACATAAACGTCATATAATTATGACATAAAAAACCTAAAATGATGACAAAAAAGTTATGAGATAATTTAATACATTTAAGTCATAATTATGACAAAAAGTTAAATTACAACATAGTCATAATTATGAGATAAAAAGTAAAATTATGACATAGTCAATTATGAGATAAAATGTCAAAATAGTGACAAAGTCATAATTATGACAAAAGTCATATAATTATGCCATAAAAAGTTTAAATTATAACATACTAAGTCATAAAATCAAAATCATGACAAAAGTCATAATTATGAGATAAAATGTCAAAAATATGACATTAACAGTCATAATTGACATAAAAAGTTAAAATGATAACATTCTAAGTCATAATTATAAGATACAAAGTTTAAAATATGATGTTAAAAAAGTCATAATGAGATAAAATATCAAAAACATGACATTAAAAAATCATAATTGTCATATAATTATGACATAGTTACAATTATAACATCCTAAGTCATAATTATGAGATAAATATCAAAATTATGACATTTAAAAGTCACAATTATGACATAAAAAGTTAAATTATAACATACTAAGTAATAATTATGAGATAAAGAGTAACAATTATGACATAAATATTCAATTATGAGGTAAAATGTCAAAATAGTGACAAAAGTCATAATTATGACAAAAGTCATATAATTATGACATAAAAAGTTAAAATTATAACACAGTAAGTCATAATTACGAGATAAAAATCAAAATCATAAGTCATAATTATGAGATAAAATGCCAAAAAATGACATTAACAAAGTCATAATTATGACATAAAAAGTTAAAATGATAACATCCTAGAGATATAGTTTAAAATATGACATTAAAAATCTTAATGAGATAAAATGTCAAAAACATGACATTAAAAAAGTCATAATTATAAGTCATATAATTATGACATCAAAAGTTACAATTATAACATCCTAAGTCATAATGTTTAAAATATGACATTAAAAAGTCATAATTATGAGATAAAGGCCCAGTTTCACAAACAGGGCTTAGCCTAAGCCAGGATTAGGCCTTAGTTGAATTAGGGCATCTAAGTAGCTTTTATAAATGTTCACTAGAAAAAAACATTACTGGTGAGCATCTTGAGACAAAAACAATGGCACTGACCTATTTTAAGATATCTCAGTGCAAGTTACTTTCAGTTAAAACAGCTCAAACATGCATTTTAGTCTGGGGCTAGCTTAAAGCCTGGTCTGTGAAACCGGGGGAAAATGTCAAAATCATGAGATTTAAGTCATAATTATGACATATAAATTTTAAATTATAACATACCAAGTCAATTATGAGATAAAAAGTCTAAATTATGACATTAAAAGTCAACTATGACATACTAAGTCAAAATTATGATAAAATGTTGACTTTATATCATACTTTTTTAGGTCATAATTTTGACTTTATGTCATAACTATGATTTACCACAGCATGATTTTGTTTTCCTTGTGTGGTGGAAACGGGCTTTCATAGTATGTTAACAAATTACTCATTTGTGTCCATTTTTATTTCTTAGGAGACACATGAGACTTAAATAAATCATCGAGAACAGCATGAAGTTTCCTGACAAATGAAAATCTCACCAATAATATTTTTCCCTGAACATCCCCAGGCCTGGTTGAAAGTCAGAACATCCTGTAACAACATTGTTTAGCATCAAACTAAATAGGGCAACACACAAGTATCATGATGCAATATGTCATAAAAGCGTCCCCGTGTCGTATCTACACCCATCTCCTCCACCTCTTCCTCGCATGACTTCAGAGCTGGAGAGTTGAACCCACCCACTGTGATACACCAGGCCTCCTTGCCGAAAAACAAGCGGGAATGTCATCTCCCGGGAAAAGGGGCGACCTGTGATTGGCAGAGAAGGGAAGAGAAAGTCAAAATCTGTTAAAGCTCATTAGGTCCAGTGAAAGCAAACGCATGACCTTGTCCCGTCACAGGAGATGTGCTGTCAGGACACTCGGATTGGCATTAACCTCAGGCGACCCCGCCTGTAACTTCCGCAGCTACTCGTTTTCGGCCTAATGAAGGTTTGCTTTTAAGGGGCGTCATCACTTCCCTTGATCTCCGCTCACAGTCGGCACAGATTAAACAAATCCGATCTGGTCGATGCAGCGTGCCGCTTCCTTCCAGCGATTCATCCTGAGGATTTAAACATAAAGTCATAACTTCCAAGCTGCTTTGAAGACCATATTTATGTGGCGAATGATCCATGTTTTCCCCAAGGAAGACATGCAATGCATTGATGATGAATCACAAAGGTTAATACACACACTCCCACTACAAAAGCAATACCAACAAAAACAGTTGCTTCCCATGAGCCGTGACTTACCTCCACACTCGGACCAGAAGCGATGTAATCTCGGCGTGATTAGTGGGCCGCGTTATATTGAAAATCTGATAAAGTGTTCATTTTGCATGTGAAAACCGCATCCAGTTGGGCCGTAAACATCAGCCAGAAATCTTTTCATCTCTGAGAGGTTCCAGGTTTTTCCTTAATGTGGTGGAGCTTAAATCAATAGAGGATACAGTCCCACATTAATCTTCACGCTGTGAGTTTCACAGCTTTGAAATACGAGCCACAACCATGAAGGGAACATTGTTATGAGCTGTGTTTCAGGTGCATCCTAAGTCGGGCAGCTTAAATGCATTTTCGAGACTTTCGATGAATGTTTTATATTTCACTTTGGCCTAATGCGCTTCCTCCACATGTGAACTCACACAGTTGTGCTTGAGCGTGCATTGCCTTGAGGTCCGACTGACGTGAACCTTACGGTCTCTTCAAATGACTCCCTGCTGTTAGATGTTCGCTACACCCGATCGGACAGGCATGTCCCGGCTCGGTGTCGGCTCGCTGCCTTTTATCTGGGATCAAATCGGAGCGAGTAGCTGTCCGCCTAATTGTATCATATTATCTCGTCATTGTTCTCAGCGAGGAAAGCTTGCCGAAAGCTCATCTGCCACATCATAGGGCCCCTATTAACCTATGACCCCCGTTCCGTGTGTACAGACCGGGTTGCTCCTCACACCCAACCCTGGGCCCATTAACACGTCGCTGTGGCCCAGAAAAAAAACTATTTTGACGGGCTGTAATTGCTTCTAAGTGACGGGAGACAAAGGCGGCTTTTGAGCGGGTTGAGATTTCCTTTCGGATGGGATGCGAGACTCCCGTCGAGCCCGTCTCCACGCCCACCTTGCGGCGGCCCCGTTTGAAAGTGTGAGATAATGAGGGGTGTTTTTTTTGGAGGACGGCGCCCAATTACATGCTCCAAATCGAGGGCGGAGAGTGCTGATTAGGCGATGCGTTCCCTTTCTCCGAGCCTCCGAAGCGATCTCCCTCAGGCTCGGAGTGCGTAATGAGTTTACGTTAGCTACAAAAGGTCAGGGGCCACTAAAGGTCGTGGCATTTCCTTTAAGGAAGCGCACTGTGCAGCAGGTGCTGCCATGAGGTCATTCTGACTCGGGCTGCCAGTGAGGAGAAAATCAACAGTGCAGTCCGTTTGCAAACTTCCAGAAACAAGGTTGTGTTTGTTATGACGGTGCGTCGAGCCAAATTGATTTTGTGTTACCTTCCTCCAGGACACTACTTGAGAAACCGGCAGGAATGGAGCAGATCTGTTCAAACAGAGCTAAATATATACTTGTGTATATAATCGCCTGTGTTGGTTTTGTTTTGCGGCTCGGGCTAAATTAAATTCTGAGGTAGAGCTCTGTTCCCTGAGGCTCTGAAGGTATGAGATACAGGATACATTCGGTTAAAAAGCGTCTTATAGGCTTATTTTTGTTTGAAAACTTTCTCATCTCACAGAATTCTATGTGGTTCTGTTACTCGTAAAAATTGTACTTTATGTGCCAACTGTATGTTATAGCTTGTGCAAATAGGTAAATGATAACCTAAGAAAAAGTGCACAGCCTTTCACAAAAGAGTCCAACAAATCACAGTTGAGATTTCTTAAACTTTTTTTAAACAAAAGTGGAGATTAAATCATGTAAAAAATATCACGTGCTATAGAGTTTCTGAAGAGATCTCAACAATGTCTCAAACTATGCTCAGATTTATCTTAATATAAAATATTTCTCATTAAATATTACCAAGACCAAATGTATTCTGTATTCATTTGACAGATTATGTTATGGAAGCCCATTTTCGACCCATATGAAAAAAAACATGCTTTGTTAAATCATAATGATGACATAAAATGATAAAATTATGAGATAAAAATCATAATAATGTGTAAAAATTATGAGATAAAAGGTTGAGAATGTCATAATTATGACATAAAAAGCCTAAATTATTATATAATAAATCATAATTATGAGATAAAACATCAAAATTATGAGAAAAAAATACATTTATGACAAAATCATAATTATGACATGCATCAGTTCTGTGATAAAGTCAAATTATGACAGATTATGTTATGAAAGCCCATTTTCGACCCATATGAAAAAAACATGCTGTTAAATCATAATTATGACATAAAATGACAAAATTATGAGATAAAAATCATAATTATATGTCAAAATTATGAGATAAAAAGTTCAAAACATCATAATTAATGACATAAAAGTAGAAATAATTCATTATGACATGTTAAATCATAATGATGACATAAAAGCCTACATTATTATATAATAAATCATAATTGAGATAAAACATCAAAATTATGAGAAAAAAATAAATTTATGACAAAATCATAATTATACGTCAATTCTGTGATAAAAAGTAAAAATTATGACAGATTATGTTATTGAAAGCCCATTTTCGACCCATATGAAAAAAACGTGCTTTGTTAAATCATAACAAAGCACGTCATAGACATAAAACACCTAAATTATTATATAATAAATCATAATTATGAGATAGAACAAAATTATGAGAAAAAATACATTTGTCATAATTATGACATACGTCAATTCTGTGATAAAAAGTCAAAATTATGACAGATTATGTTATGAAAGCCCATTTTTGACCCATATGAAAAAGCCTAAATTATTATATAATAAATCATAATTATGACATGTCAATTCTGTGATAAAAAGTCAAAATTATGACAAATAATTATGACAAAACATGTGGTATAGCGGAATATAGCAGCCCTATATAGCAAAAAACGGGCTTCCATAGTAAGTTAACAAATTACTCATATTTGTCTATTTTTATTTCTTAGGAGACTTAAATGAGACATAATTGAGAACTGCATTAAGTTTCCTGAGCAATGAAAATCTCACCAATAAAATTTTCCCTCTGGACACCCCTTTCTCCTCAGTTTAGCCACTCATTGGAAATGTACATTATGAGGATGGAGTCTCCCATAGAAATGCTGTCATGCTCTTATTTTTAAGTCTGACGTCAGTCAGAGTCGAAGAGGCATGGGAGACTTTTAATACAAGTCTCTCAGTCTGTCATTATGAAACTGGAAACCACCTATCAGAGGCAGAGTGACTGATGTGGAGAACTCTGGTCCTGTCCGCTCGTTTCCTTTTGCCAGTCATTTCCAAAAGCTATAGCTACGGGTGGCCAGTGATGACGTCATCACACTTCCAAAAGTGACTGAAATGGTGCAAATGTAAATAACAAATATATGTATTTTTGCAGACTGACAAAAAGTTGCGTTGAATAATGCTATTTTATATAATGAATTCTGAAGCTAACCTGAATTGTCGATAACTGATTTTCGCAAGGTGTCTTTGATAAATCTGTGGTGTATGGCAAAGAATTCAAGGTATTTCATTGATCAGTTTTTCATCATCCATTTCGTTAGCATTACAGCAATGTGACATATGGAACGCCCATTAGGTGGCAGTCTGTATCAGTGAATCTTATCACTATGCATTTACATGTATGCATTGGTAGACGCTTTTCTCCAAAGTGACTTGTATTGCATTCAAGGTATACATTTTTTATCAGTTCATGCGTTCCCTAAGAATCGAACCTATTACACTGGCGTTGCTAGCACCATGCTCTACTGTTTGAGCAACAGGAATGCCTGAAAGTTATATATGAAAGTTTTGCACTTCTTAAAGATTAGAATACAAAGGTTTTTCAACTTCTTAGTCACCATGAAATCCATATTGTCAATTATTGTTTTATTTTAATGGAATATTGCGGCTTTTATTTTAAATGATTTATCCGTGCGCATCATTTTTTTTAAATTCATGTGCCCAATCAAAATAATTTCCCCACACTCATGCAGTGCCATCTCTTCTCTTCTCTGATGACGCGTTTACTGACGTGAGGGCGGGACAACCTGTCACTCACATGAGATCGACCAATAGCAAACCAAAACCATCCAATTAAGTCCCACCCTACATTTTTTCTTGTTCGAGAAGCTTTTACTCAGATATACGTCACAATAGTGAAGAAAAGACTATTGCAAAGATACCAGTCTTTAATCAAAAATAAGTTTTAAAAAAGAATTTAAGCTATTTTCTCCCTGACTAAAAGTGTGGTCACATTAGTGAAATCTCTGGCTCACTGAATGAAGCACAGCTTACACAGAAGCTACTTTGAAACCAAGCAGCTTTCTGTTGGTCACTGTGGCGAATTTGAGTGACAAACAAACCCACTGCGAAATCATCTGAGACTGTTGAATCAAAACATAAATAAGAACTTCATTAAAGGGATAGGTTACCCAAAAATCAAAGCTCTGTCATCATTTACATGTCGTACCAAACCCATAACACTTTGATTAATCTTCAAAACACAAATTAATATATTTTGAATGAAACCTGAAAGGTTTCTGTTTCTCCTTTAGAAGGTCATAAAGGCATCATAAAACAAATTCGAGTGGTTTAATCCAAGTCTTGTAAAGAGAGACGATTGCTTTATATGATGAACAGACTTAATTTAATATTTATCTTAGGATTTAAAATTTGATTTTCATTTACATCACATATGGTAAACTCGGAAGCTTTTCTTTAAAACAATCTTGAAGATGAACCAAAGTCTTATGGGTTTAAAACATCATAAGGGTGAGCAAATGAGGACAGCATTTTCATTTTTGTGTGAACTAATGCTTTACATCTCCTGAACTGTTAGAGCTCAAACTCTGAGCAATAAAAGACACTAAGAACAGCTGAGATCTTTGTAACACTCACTCAGAGCCTCTGATCAGCGATTGTCCTTCAAAAGCAGCCCAGATCGCTCTCTTCCCACAGTCCAGTCCTCATGTGACTTTGTGGATGAACACCTGCACAACACAGTAAGATTGTTGGGCAATTAGAGGCCTCTGACCTTTTCAAAGGGAGGAGAACCAAGCCCTGGTTTGGCCCTGTTAGGAGTGGTATCACCCTACTCAATAGGCCTGTTTCTGGCCTTGCTTGCTTACTGTTCCATGAAATGTGCCTGTGGAACAGTGCAAACTTCACTGAAACAGACTGGACACTGTTAGACAACAGTGCTGCCTTTGTGTAGGAATTGTCAAAGCTGGCCCTTTCCTGATGGTCCTCCCTTTCTTCTGTGCCTCAGCTGTGAGCAAACAAAGCAAACGCCAAGGCCATGAGCTTCTACATAGCCGGCCATGTTGGAATGCCTGTCAGATACTACAAGTGTTGGCATTTTTGTCTCAATTTTGTTTTATTTTCGCTTTATGCAGGGAAAGTGTAAGCCGCGCATTGCTATGGAACCCGACGAGGCCATTATTTTGTGGCTGAATTGAGTTCAAGGCAGGTCAAGTCATACAGATTGTTTCAAAGTAGCTTCATAGAAATAAACAAGAAAATATAAGAATCGATGACGCACATATGAGACAAAATCTAATTCAAGCAGCTCTAAAAAGACAGTGTCATTATTGAGCTCAAGTCAGTTCAGTGTTGATTCAGTTCAGTTCAATAACTGTAAAAAATCAATTATGAAACAAGTTCAATTCAGCTATAAGCAGCACTACAGAAGACAAGTGTTGTTATTCAGCTCGAGTCAGTTCAATGTGGATTCAGTTCAGTTAAATAACTGTATAAATTTGATTCAGCTATAAAGCAGCTCTACAGAAATCAACAGTGTCAACATCCAGAGCAATTTAGCTCGAGTTTCGTTCTTATCCAATAGTGTCAGTGTAGTCAACTTAATAATATTAATGAATATTAAGTGTCTTTAAACCCTAACTAATCTAGCCAAAGGCAAAACAGAAACATTATACAGAAACATTGGATGTTGTAGGGTACCACACACATGCATTTGCAGATCTGATGTGTGATATGTTACAGCAACTCTGCAGAAATGTTATCTGTTATGTTCATTGCAGGAAACATTTCAAGAGCCACATGAGATGCTAAAGCGACCAGTAGAAGACTTTAATCCACATTTTACTCCCAATTTGCTCCCAGTTTTGAAAGCTGGTCTACTGTAACTTAATTCAAAGTTAATTGCTTTTCCTTTCTAGCAGCTTTTATGTTTTGTCACCTGTATCAGACCATCACATAAGCATAACTACATGCTGTTTCAATCTGCAGTTCTTACAGTAACCATACATGGGCCACTGGGAAAAACAAAAACTAAACAAAATGTAGATGAAATCTATAGACGTCTGGAGTAAAAAACCCAAATGAACTACTCGAGGCACTGCGAACCCAACAGCTTACTCCCAAGGCAAAGATAGATTTGGGGAAGCGTTTATTTAAGCAGATTGGTTTTGCGACTGAGGGATTTTTCCTGTCCAAATGAAAACCAGTAGCACTCGGTTTGAAGCCTCCATTCACTTTGCATAATGGTTCCCAAGGTTGCTCTTTTTTATTTCTTGGCTTTCCGTGCCAGTATAATTCAATTTCTCAATCCAAACCAAATATTTGCAGTGTGGCCTACATTTCCACACTGAGCTGCATGCAGGTTGGCGGCATGGGCACTTACGCATTCCTCTGACACACAGAAGAGATGACTGACAGCTGAGCTTTGCCGTACACCTTGCCACGGTACCATGCTGTTGTAACCCTCTTGTAAAACTTTGCTGTTGTCTTTTGTGAATGCCCCCACTCTTGACTTGAGATTCACTGTCTGAATGCTTTTAAATAAATAGTTCACCCAAAACATTTACATTTTGCCATTATTTACTCACCCTCATGTTGCTCCAATCTTTCTTTCTTTCTTTCTTTATTCTCTGAAACACAAAAAGAGATGTTAAGTATAATTAAGTGGTAACACTTTACAATAAGGTTCATTAGTAAACATTAGTTAACTACATTAGTTAACATGAACTAATAATGAACTGCACTTATACAGCATTTATTAATCTGTGTTAATGGTAATTTCAACATTTACTAATACATTATTAAAATCTTGTTAATAATAGTTAGTGCACTGTGAACTAACATGAACAAACAATGAACAACTATATTTTCATTAACTAACGTTAACAAAGATTAGTAAATACAGTAACAAATGTATTGCTCATGGTTAGTTCATGTTAGTTAATATATTAACTAATGTTTAACTAATGAACCTTATTGTAAAGTGTTACCAATTAAGTATTAAGTTCAAGTTTTTCCACCTACAAGGAAAGTAGGTGGTGACAGAGATGGAAAAGAAAAAAGAAAAAAAAAAGGAAAAAAAAAAAAAACCCTCCACCTTTTAATTGACAAAAGCAAGAATGAGAATCATATTTGTAACTTTGCAGCAAATATAAAATACAGAAAATTTCTTCCTTATAGACACACAATTAACAGAATAACTAAATTAAAATTTCACAACATTTTCTGAATTGCAGTTCAAGAGATTCAACACACACACACACACACACACACACACAATCAAATAATATTTAATTACTGAATGAATCAGTTTTTGAATATGTCAGCTGTGCAAATTACTGGCAAATGAAAGTGTCACTTCCCTAAATGGGCGATTTCAAAACACCGCTTCATGAAGCTTCGAAGCTTTACGAATCTTTTGTTTCGAATCAGTGATTCAGAGCGTGTATCAAACTGCCAAAATCACGTGATTTAAGTAAATGAGGCTTCGTTATGTCATAAGTGTTTCGAAATTTCAATGGTTCACCACTGACTTTGGCAGTTTGATACACACTCCGAACTGCTGATTCGAAACAAAAGATTTGTAAAGTTTCAAAGATTCATGAAGCAGTGTTTTGAAATCGCCCATTACTAGATATTGTTGAATAAAGTCGTTATTTTGTTTTTTTGGTGCACAAAAAGTATTATTGTCGCTTCATAACATTAAGGTTGAACCACTATAGTCACATGAACTGTTTTAAATATGTTTTTAGTAGCTTTCTAGGCGTTTGAAAGTGTAAATGATCTTGCTGGCAATGGAGCCTTCACTGAGCCATCAGATTTTATCAAAAATATCTTAATTTGTGTTCTGAAGATGAACGAAGGTTTTACGGGTGTGGAACGACATGAGGGTGAGTAATTAATGACAGAATTTTCATTTTTGGGTGAACTAACCCTTTAAAGACTCTTTCATAAAGACTGAACGAATCAGTATTTTTAACTTGGTTAAGTGAATGACTCAGTGACTCGCTCATAAAGACAGTCACTTGTTTTGTTGAGGAATGGATATGAGCTGTCGAATGAATCAGTTGAATGATTGACTCAATTACTTACCCAAAGTTACTCACTCAAAAAGTCACCACCTACTAGTGAAACAACCTGCAGAAAAAATAACAACAAAAAGTTTCATTATGCATATTTACAGTTCTACACTGAAAAAAATGGTGTAGAAAAAATTGCTAGTAAATTTCACAAACAAGAAACAGCAAAGTTACACACTGGATTAACGTAAACCTGAAACAGTATTTTCTTGTAAAATGTCTTTGTTTTATTTACAACTTTCACAACAAAAAATATAGTCTATATATATATATATATATATGAGAGAGAGATAAAGACAGACAGAAGGATGAATGGACGGACAGATAGATTTTGTTTATATGTTATGTAAATTATATAAGGGAATTTAATGATAATAAGGATAATCCCAAAATAAAATATATACAACAAAACTTAACAAATATCCAGAAACATTCACATACTAATGCGAAAATATGCTTAACACAATGCAAAAAATCTAAAAGCACATTTATATATATAGCACAATATATAAATTTACTATAGATTTTGATTTTGTGGTTGAATACGTTTTCACACATTTTCTTTACAAACCTTTTCAAAGCAGACGAATTAAAGTAGTATGTCAAGTTAAGAGAAGATGGACCTAAAAGGCCTGTACATATGACCGTTTTCTACATATCTAGGCTGATTTATGATACTGTGTCTGTTAAGTTCCTAATTGTACAACTAAAATAAACCAGCTTCGGCCCATAAAATAACGTGCTTTAGAGCAACCCAGCGGCATTTTCCATCGTGAAGTAGGTCATGCGACAGGTGAGAGGGACTCTGTTTGTTTGCTGGCGGTCGGTGGCCATCTTTTCCACGCAATTAGATGACTTCTATTCCTGACACGCAGCTGGCCGTCACAGAGGCAGCCTGTGTCTCCGTGTTGATGTGGACCTGCTGTATCTTCACCACGACCCAAAATGGGACTAAGAGCTTCCTGTGTTGAGAGACTCTGTCTCCTAGAGAGAGAGAGAGAGAGAGAGAGAGAGAGAAAGAGAGTGTGCTGTAAATCTGGAAATGTTGAGGAAAATTTGGGAAACACCTCAGTCGACGCCCTGCGAGGTTGATTCACACAGTTGTGTCATAAACACGGCATGAAAAGCGTCACGCCACTTCGTGTCACCTCTCGACATGTGCATGCCATTTTGTAGCACTAAAAACTGCTTGGCTGGAATCACATTAACGCATATCGTCTTCGAAATTTTCGTAAACCGTGTCTGAGGTTATTTCCTTTACGCATGTGATGTTTATACACCCTGTTTTTTAAAAGCCAGTGTGTGTTGCCCAATTATATCTGAGGAAATGAAAAAACACATCTGCAATTCAACAGGTGCCTCTTGGCATCCAGCATGTTCCACGTCTGGAAAACATCTGCATAGGTGGTCTCTCTCTCGTTCTCCAAACTTTTTCTTCCTCTCTCTAGGGTCCGAGTGCAGGCAAGGCTGATTGTAAATACGGCAAGGACCTCAGAGCCAGAGAAACAGTCGTATATTTTGGGAGAAGAGAGGCTGGCTTTTACCAGAGCATATTTTTAATCGCACAACGCCAGCACGGATAGGCCAGAGTTGCACAGCTGCTCCTCTAATTTGTTTAAGCATGTACAAATAGGCCGTCCCACACGAGCCAAAAAAAGTGAGAGGAGGTTTTGCTCAACATGGCATTTTTGTCTGACCAGAGGAGCAAAAAAAATCAACAGCGATAGAGACGGACTGGTCATTTTGAGTGATTTTACAGCAAGTTCCCACAGGATTTGTCATATATAAAAAGTCTCAAAGCTCAGAACTGGATCCAGAACGATCGAGTCGTGCACTCCAAATTCGTCAATGTTAAAAAAGAAATACGATACCCAGATTTGGGAGACCTTGCATGTTTTGAAGCGTACAAAAAGAATCGTCTCGATTTCAGCAGATCTTTGGAAGGAACGCAGAGGTCCTGCTGAATGATTCAAGTCATGGAAAAGATATTTATAACAAAGCCGTTCTATGTTCTTTATCCTGGGAAGGATTAGAGGACAAATCTGATTTGGCCCTACCTATGAGCTGTGGCTATGAAACTTTATGGATAGCAGTATCTAACTACGTAACAGGGTTATTATAGTTAACTAAAACTAAAACCATAAAAAAAAAAAACATTTTTCTTACTCAAAATAAATGTTAATTGACATAAAATATACATATAAAAAAGCTCAAACTTATTTTACGAGGCATCAGTTTACCGTCGGAGATTTGTCGCTCGCGTCGCGCTGCATCCAATATAGACAACATCACTGATTGTAATGGGTTCTTTTGTCTGTCACGTCGCGCCGCTCGCATCCGGTCTAAACACGGTGTTAGTTACGCTAGAATGAGTACAATAAGAATTAATAAAAACTATACAGACATTTAAAAAAATATAATAAAAATGACAAAAATTCAACAAATTTAATACAACTTTAATTAAAATGACAATGCAAGATACAAAACAAAAAAATAATTCAAAATATAAATATATCAATGTATATATATAAAAAAAAGTATCTCAATGATACTAAAATAACACTGACTTGTAATGAGTAATTATATCAGAACCACACAGAACCAGAATGGGGAAAAATGAATTAAAGTGCCCCTATTATGCTTTTTTGGATATTGCCTTTCATGTAGTGTGTAATAGCTGTGAATGTAAAAGGTCCGCAAAGTTTTAAAAATTAAAGTGCACGACAAAGAAGGTTATTGTCTCCTAAAACAAACAATCGATTCTGAACTGTCGAAAAGAGTCTTCAGAAATTCCAGTCTCCTGTTACATACCGATGTAACAAATTTGCATAATGCCAGTCTAAAGCCCGGAACACACCAAGCCGACGGTCGGCCGTCAGGCAGTTTTTGTTCGTCAGCCGACTAAGTTTTCTCAGTGTGTTCTGCACCGTTGGCTGAAGTTGGTCCTTGTCGGCTTTTTTTTGGCCGTTTCGATATGTTGAATCGGCGTCGGAGCTCGTTAGTCAGTCGGGCCATCTGATCAATCTGATTGGCTGTTCAGCTACTGCCACCTGCTGGTACGGAAAGGCATTTCATCTTACGCAGGTGCAGAACGGACGTGCTACTTGGCCGTTGGCTGACGAGCGTTGGTTTGGTGTGTCAGGGCAACTTTGGACCCAGATGCTGCCAATGTGAGCCAACCCCGCAGTCTGCTTTCGTCGCCACTAGTTCGTCGGCGTCGGCTTGGTGTGTTCCGGGCTTAAGGTCTTCTTTCATTTCATTTAATTTCGAAGGCTGCATCCTCCAGAGGACGCATCCTGTGAAGGATGTGGTATACGGTGTGTCCTTAACCAGAATTGAACGAGACGTCCTCAGAGATTGTATATAATAGGGAGATGAGAGGGTCTGTATCTCTTACCATTGGAGAAAGCATAACGGCTAACTTAATCACGTGCGGCACCTCTCAGCCTATCGTGTAATGGCAGTGACATCAGTCGCAACACTCCCTAGTCTGCCTTCTCTTAAAAAAATACATTTTTATCAAGCTAAAATCTACATATAGTTCCCAACGAAAGTATTGTTTAGTGTAAAACATGCTGAAGATTAGCAAACGGGCTGTCGATTAATTAAATGATTAGGTATTTCCCTACAAAAGCTGTTTAATCAGCATAGTGAAGCCTCTCATCCATTGACATCCATTCAAAAAACAGCCTCTGGTCTCCTTCCCTGCGTACCGCCAGGGACGGGGCGTTAGCATTAGCCGTTACGCTTTTTTGGCTAAAGGTTGCAGGCTTGCCTTCCAGTGGCTTTGACGTCCTTCATAGGACACACAGGCAGGAAAGGAAACAGGAAGTATCACGTTGCTATGCCAACATGTTCACGGCAGCGACGTTGCGCTCTCACAACAGTTAAATGAATGGAAATTATTTATAAATTTGGAAAGTAATTTGAAAAGAAAATGTATTTACTTGTTTTATTTTGGTTAATGCTTAAGGAGCTGCGGTGTATGTACAACAGATATCTGTTACAGAGACAAAGGAGGAGGATATTAAGAAGAACAAAGTTTAAAACAAAAACAAGCTTGAAACTACTTACATTTAAACACCACATCTTCGCTTGTACTGTACATGCACATCTGCCGACATCGCCATTTTTTTAATTTTTCAAATAAATGAAGGTTGTTAACAGCGACGCAAAGAATTGTGGGCTATCTGCAGCAGCGAAGGATACACCTCATGCATCCTCCGAATTCCTGTGAAAGAAGGGCGCATTCGAAGTTTGCATTCGGAGTGTCCTACTTTACTTTTCTGAAATGATACAGCCTCAATGACGTATGCAACCTTCGAATGCGACCTCCGGAGGACGCAGCCTTCGGAATGAGACACAGGCATTGGCTGCCCGTGAACGACGCCTACTTTGACACGCCCTCAAACACTGTAGTTGTATCCGAGACTGGAAGAGTGTGCTGTCGAAATGTTGAGAAGAGGCTGTTTTCAGCACTGCAAATCCACTTTGCTGCACTTTAAAAGGATGAGGACTCGTGCTGGAATTGATACAGTAAAACATACACCATTGTTACTGTTCGTATCACTGTGTATACAAGTGCTGAGGAAGCCTCCAGAGCTGAAATTCAGATATGGTAATGGGCGTTTTGTTTGTTGTGAAAGCAATCCGACCCAATGGAGCAAACGATATATTTCATAACGGAAATTGTCTTATATAAAATGCAGCAGTGTTTGATTCTGTGAGTGAGCACATTAGTTACTGCAGTTAAAAACCAAAGAGTGCCTCTTCATCTTAAAACGTTGTGTAATCGCCTTGATTCCCGCCCTAGCTGCATTATAACATTTATATAGTGTTTGCACGTGTCTCGACACAGTCTATTAGACAGCGCTGGGAGATACAGAGAGATCGTGCTTTAATTAGTACGAATATAGTACATAATTTAAACAGCGAGACTGACGGCTACATTCGTATAGTGTTTGTGTCTCGATAGTAGGTACTAAACAAGCCACAATATGCTCATGAAGCGAACATGTCAATCATTTTAATGAATGACGCAGAGCAAACTTTGACCAATAAGGGGACAGTTGTACACGCATGTGACTTGCATAAACATGTTTTGGTACGCTTTGAAATATTGCCTTGTGAAAGCAAACCGAACCAAGAAGAAAATGCAACATTGTAACAAATTAAGTCCCTGTTTTGGAAGAAAGCAATCGATCTACAGGTGTGAAAACGCCCTTCATCTTCGAATGCCGTTTTCAGACTCTTTGAGAAATGATGTGTATTATGAGAAAAATAAAGTGTTTTTTGACCTTGGATGCATGTAAACCGACTGTAGGAGACCTCTAAAACAAAATTAGGATCCTTTAAAATAGCATAATAGGGGGGCATTTTAAAATTAAAATAAAAAAGTTGAAATAATAATAAAATAATAATAATAATAATGAAAAGAGCAATAATAATAAATTAGACAACCCTGAACCTAACAATACATATACAGTGTCATAGTACACTTTTATACAGTATGCACTAACCCAAAACTGCGAAGACATGTCTTCTAAATCTGAGAGGTAAAAGTATCAGACTATCATGTTCTTCTTAATGCAAATCCTTGTTCCCCATCCCTTTCTGTATATCCCATTCCTAAAAATCTGTCTCAGATTTGTAGCTTTAAAACATACAATTTAAGCTTAAGTTAAGGAGTGGCCTCCTAAGCGCCATTTGTAAGCATTCGGGAGGCACGATGCATCGCGATACCTGCCCACACGACAGTTGATGTCTGAGAATTATTGGTTTTGGAAACTTACACCCAGTGAAAGAGCTCTCATACACATAATTAGGCCAGTTTAAAAGCAGATTATAGGATTGACGCGTAAATACGAGGTTGCCTGTGACGTCTGTCAAAGCCGGTGTCCGAGTAAAGTTAGAAACGTGAAATGTAAATGAATAAGCGAATGGAAAAGTCAAAGTGGAAACTCTAAACATTTGCTCTTCAGAAGTCGGAAAACAGGTGCAAACAAGCTTCCCTTTAATCTGACCATCTCTCATTCACTCCATCGTCCCAAACAGAGCGCACATTTTCCAACCCTGACTAAGAGAGGGGTGTCCTTTGTTCAGGACGCTTCTGATTTATTGATATTGTATAAAACAAAGAGAGAGGGGAAACTTTGTGCATTTGCAAAGGGAAAATGAGGGGAAAGGAAAGTAAAGACATTAAACATCACTGCAAAAAAACTTGTTTTCTAGTACAAATGTCTAAACATTCTTAAATTAAGATGCATTTATTTGAGATATTAAGTCTTGTTTGCTTAAACAAGAAAAAATATTTGCCAATGGGGGTCAGAAAAATAATCCTGTTTTCCCTTTGAATTAAGTTTCACTTTCAGAGCCCATTGGTAGATATTTTTCTTGTTTTAAGCATAAACTCACTTCATTTTCAATTTTACATAACTTAAAGAGTTACAAATCACAAAGTCACTCCAAAAGGAGTTATTCTCTATATCAGTAAACACTGTTTCTGAACTCCCTGAAAAGCCTCCATTGTAGTCTTGAGTTTTCTTCCAGGAACGAACACGTCACAATACCCCTCATTTAAATAATTCCTGCCCAAAGCATACACAAAATAGGGGGGAGCAAAGCCCGGTTGAGTTGAGTTAGTAGTGTGTTGATACTCACGGTTACGGTTAAGAAGCGTTGTGCTTGGTCAACCACTCGAAGCGCTTTAATGACAGACTGTGAAGAGAGGTGCTGCAACAATGTAAAATATGTGAAAAATAATGTTTTTTGAACATTCAAGCATTCTAGTAGACCCCAAAAACAATACCAAGACTTTGTAAAAGGTCATAATATGGGCTCTTTAATATCTTAAGTCATATTGCTTATCAAATAAATGTATCTTGATTAAAGAATTTTTAGATATTTGTACTGGAAACCAAGACAAAAATACTAAGTAGAACATTTTTTTTGCAATGATGTCATAAGTAGGGCTTAACACATCTTATTCAGTAAACATGACGTTTCAGCTTCTGATATGGAGTAACTCTTCAAGAACGCACCCATTAAAAGATTTGTACACTCTGGAACAATTTGCACTGGAAATCCCCTGTAGGGTCTGGGGCGTCTTTAACATATGCGTGTATATGCTCGAGCGGGGTTTCCCCCGTAAGCCCCATCTAAACGACATGCTTCAAACACTAAACTAGGTGCTAATGAACTGGGTCCTGACAAAGTTTACTTTCCTGGGTTGAGTCCCACCGTACAATGGTCCCATTCAGTGGCTCTCAACCGTGGAAAGTGTCTGTAAGGTAATCCCATAAGAGTTTTGCGAGACCTTTTCAAAATTTTCAATATGTCTCTCTGCCTGCACGCGCTGCCATTCGGCCTGTGCCAACGATAACACTAATATGCCTCAGCTGATACTAGCGATCGGTGCGGAAATTTGCATGAGGCAAAATGACATCCTTTCACGGGTCTCTGGCATAGACGTCTAGCCTTTTCTGCCCTATTACTCACCTGCTGCTCTTACAGCCTAAATATCCGAGCTTGCAGCGCTGCCAGGGCTCTTCAACGGGCACAGGGCCTGAAACAGAACCAAGCAGCCTTTTAGTGTACCTAAATGCACTGGGACTTATAACAGGTGCTGGTAAACGTAAATGGCAGGGCTGTTCGGTTAAAAGATTGTGGCTATTTTATGTGGGGACTTACTGAGCGGGAACATGCTGTTTATTTTCGTTGTTTGTGCATGTAGAGACTTTTGACTATCAGGATAAAGTTTGGTCTGGCTAAGAACTGCCTACTCAGGATGAAACCATCTGGCTGGCATGCAAAGCAACAAACCACAGTTTTTTTTCGTTGTTTGTACATGCCAAGTTAATCTGAAATAGTTGATACCATAATAATAGACTGAAAAACAAAAAACTTTTTTTATAATAATAGCACTGCAGTGTTTGCTCGGTGCTCTCACGACAACTCCATTCAAGGTGCAAGATGTACAATATCATACGACTTGGATTGTACAAAATGTTTGACGTTTATAGTTTGTTTTTTTACAAAAATGGCTACCCATCTTGACCCATGTTGTACAATTTTGCCCTTTCATGGAACATATTATGACTTCTCATGATAAGACTGGGTTAAAAACGCACGAGAAATTATGACCTTGTAATCTGAATTTATATGCGACCAAAAGTACTGCTTATTTTACAGAAATCTCTTATGCTCATTAAGGGTGCATTTATTTGATCAAAAATACAGTAAAAACAGTAATATTGTGAAATATTATTACAATTTCAAATAACTGTTTTCTGTTTTGATATATTTCAAAATGTAATTTATTCCTGTGATGCAAAGCTACATTTTCAGCATCATTAATCCCGTCTTCAGTAGCTATGTTCGCCAAAGTTGCGAATTTAAAGGGTTAGTTCACACAAAAATGAAATTTCTGTCATTAATTACTCACCCTCATGTCGTTCTACACCCGTAAGACCTTCGTTCATCTTCAGAACACAAATTAAGATATTTTTGATAAAATCCAATGGCTCAGTGAGGCCTCTATTGCCAGCAAGATAATTAACACTTTCAGTGCCCAGAAAGGTACTAAAGACATATTTAAAACAGTTCATGTGACTACAGTGGTTCAACCTTAATATTATAAAGCGACGAGAATACTTTTTGTGCACCAAAAAACAAAATAACGACTTTTCAACAATATCTAGTGATGGGCGATTTCAAAACACTGCTTCAAAGCTTTAGGAATCTTTTGTTTTGAATCAGTGGTTCGGATCGCGAATCAAACTGCCAAAGTCACGTGAACTATTGAAATTTCGAAACACTTATGACGTAACGAAGCCTCGTTTACTGAAATCACGTAACTTTGGCGCTCCGAACCACTGATTCGAAACAAAAGATTCGTAAAGCTTCATGAAGCAGTGTTTTGAAATCGGCCATCACTAGATATCGTTAAAAAGTCGTTATTTAGTTTTTTTGGTGCACAAAAAGTATCTTAATTTGTGTTCCGAAGATGAATGAAGGTCTTACGGGTGTGGAACGACATGAGGTGAGTAATTAATGACATAATTTTCATTTTTGGGTGAACTAACCCTTTAACAAAACTGGAATATCACATAAAACATTTGCGAATAAAGCAGCGTTTCCATCATATTCAAGAGAACTAAATTGTCACTTACTGGGAAACTGGTGCTAAATATCTGTAATAAAATGGAAGTTGCTGCAATCGGGGAAGCCACTGTGGCTCTTTTTTCCTACATCATAAATGGCTTGCATCTCAAACCATGCAGTCGAAACGCAATACACGCTGTCATGTTATAGTGCGTTCGGATGCCTGGTGTTCGGGACCGCAATCGTTTAAGAGAGTTCTGAAAGGGATTTAAACCAAATTATTTTGATGACAGACTTTGGCTCAGGCGTTTCAGAACGACCAAACCAACATTTGAGTGGCTGTGCAATGCGACTGGTCCGCTGGTTAGTCCAGTTATCCTCTGTTGAGGCAAAGTCACGTGAGTTTTTTGTTGCGCATCGAGGGATTTATTCGGTAAATGTGTTTCCATCGTAGTTTATGCGCATGTCTTCTTATCAGATAAAAAATGTAAACGCCTCAATTGAGTGCGTACGTTTTTTTAATGCTCACTTTTCGCATCTTGCCGTTTTCATCCAAGTGTTTGTTTTTGTGATATCTCAAAACACATTAAAAACGTGGAAATGGAAACGTAGCTAGTGTCACATGATCCTTCATTCTAATATGCTGATTTGGTGCTCAAGAAACATTTCTTCTTATTATCAATGTTGAAAACTGTTGTGCTGCTTAACATGTAATTTACTTGCAAAGTGCCTTTAAAACAAAGATCTGACACCACAAACCTGGAAAACTTTGGCAAATCCATCTACTAATTCTTCCACAAAGGTGCTCGTTGGCACTTGAAACCAGCTCTTGACATTTTTGTGTGCAATATGCTTCAAACTGTGGGCTGAGACCAAGTCTGAATTAATCACACGACCCTTGATGAAATATCTGACAGACATACTGCGTCAGCTGAAACAATATCACTCCCTGTTAACACCCCGAGCTGTTTTTGTGTTTAGATGACATTTGGCTGTTGGTAAACTACGAGCTTGGCTTTTATGCCTCACGATGCATAAAACTCGAGCAGCTAGACCCGACTGTCAGATCGCAAAATACATTTACTTATATTTATCTTCAGCGCACTCGAAGAGTGTGTAGCTCACAGGGGGGAGACATCCACAGGAGGGAGAAACCGCAATCTATCTGGCAGATTACCTCCATCAAAACATATGGGCCTGTTCATCCATATCATTCACGTTTCTGGGCCACAGAGATATAAAACACTAGCGGCTCCATTCTGTATTGTAAGCTGCTAAACGGTAGCTGTGATAATTCAACATGTGATATCCCTTTCCAGAGCCGCTCTATATCTTTAGGGGGTGATGAGAAAGGTATGGCCGGTCTTTGCATATGACAAGCCGTATTTATGGCTTTCTAACCTGACAAGCTGCAAAGTTATATTTATATCAGATGGTTCCATGCGAGCAGAGGCATGGGACTTGGCTGTTTTTGATGGAAAGTTAAGATCTGCAAGCGGACAGAGTTAATTGAAAATGCATGCGGCCCTTGGATTTCTTTTTTCCCCCTGAATCTGTGCGTGTGTGTGTGTGTTTACGTTGTGTGTGTGTAAGTGCGTGTAGGGGAGGGAGATGGTGACGGGATTGAATGCGTGTCTTTCTGTTTTTTTAAGATACACCTGGCCCCAGTAACGGTTTCATAAGCTCAGATGGAAAGATCTACAAGCAGAGACATGGGTTTGCCTCTTTAATGAACTGACAAAGGTCCCACCCATACAAATAAACAATTAATTATGGAAACAGAAAGGCCATTTATAGAGGGTCAACACATGAACACAGAGACAGTCAAGTCTAATAACCATCAGACTTATAAACCTATAGACAGTTTCTATCAACATTTCATACGCAATCTGCTGCTAGATGTACTAAGAAATCACACATCTACAGCTTTATTCAGACTGACAGTACACTACACATGCACGACCAAATTATGAGCGATGTCAATGATTATATTGTTTTTATATGTTATGGCCAATATTAGAAATGCTATGCTACTCTGTCTAAATATATTAAGAACTATAATCAATCATTTTAACTGCTACA
The DNA here is from genome assembly GCA_039654765.1 of Mylopharyngodon piceus. NCBI lineage: Eukaryota > Metazoa > Chordata > Actinopteri > Cypriniformes > Xenocyprididae > Mylopharyngodon > Mylopharyngodon piceus. Next base: position 4,552,618 of record CM077456.1, on the reverse strand, counting down.
AGTGAAATTAGGCATCATGACATTATCATATACAATGTGAAAAATGGATATTCAATCAGATTGCTAAAGAGTGCTATTAGATTTCTAGTCTTTTGAAGATTAACTTTAAAGGTGCACTATGTAAGATTGTCTGTCCGCTAGAGGCCTATTCAAAACAAAGGCGTAGCTTGACGGCAAGTTTGAGCGCGGAATTTTGGGACATGTGGTCTTCACCTCAACGGCCGGTGGAAAAGAACTGGGATAGGACTCTGGAAGAAATCATGTTCATGGATGCGATTATTAACGTTATTGTAGTCTGAAGCAGAGCAGGACCGAGTGTTGTGGAGCTGAACGAGGCCGCTGGAGCGATTGCGCAACACATGCCTCACGAGCAGCGGAACTTTTATTATGCCGCAGTCGCCGGCGCCGCTTCCGCTTTTCCGGTCATGAGTATGAGCTAACGCAGCTCTGTTTATCATATTAGATACATTTGAGTGTGTTGAAATGATATTATAACGTTACTCTGTGCGTTCGCTCGGCGGCTGCTGTGAGACACTGTTGCACACTGCAGTAAGCTAGATCGATTTTAGAATATCATATTAAATGGTTGGCTGGATGGCTTGTGTTGATAAATGGCATGCAATTCGTTTTAAAACGTACTGTATGATGGAGAAAATGCTGTATTACTGTTACTAAAAATAAAGCTGCATCTGATTATGCTATGTTAGCTACTTTACAAAATAGTGTTTTTCTCTGAGGCATGGTAAAGCATGGTACTCGCAAAAAATCAAGAAAATTAGATTTAAACTATAAGACTAAACGTGTTGAGCTATATAACAACAATTAGTTTTCTGTCTATAAATATATCAAAACAGTTGTTCCCTTGTCTATTAAAACATGTAATATATTAAAGCGTCTTTGGTGTTTCCATGGTTTCTACAAAATAAAACCGGAAACCGAGGGTAACGCGGGTATGACGCAATTGAGAGGCGACTCCTCACACGTCCCAGAGCCTTGGTTAAAACTGCAATTTTCTCACGATTTACAAATAGTTGCAAACATTTGGGATGTTGTAAGTACTCAAGTGAACAAAATATATAACACTGGCCTAGTGTTTTTTGGATATTTTACTGCAAAATTCTTACATATTGCACCTTTAAGTTAGTGTAGATTACCTTTGCCATCAACTTACACTACCATTCAAAAGATTTTTGTCACCACGCATCAGGTCGTGCATGCACATTTAAATTTTTTTTTGCAGTAATTCGTTTATCCACAAGGTGGCCACCGTACCCTGGGGGCGTCGATTCATAAGGAAGTCAAAGAAAAACTGCATAAACAGAACAGAACGGAACGCATGCACGCTACAGCTATGATGAAGGCCTACATAGACGAGAGATTGTGAACCCTATAAAATGTCTTAAATAAAACATGACTGCCTATACAGTACAAATGTGATTTTTCTTTTTTTTCAAACTAAACTTGATAAGAGAAAACAGTGAAAAAAATCTAGTTGTCTAGGTGGGAAAACTTCAACACCCATAATGCATCCAAGGCCACTCCCACCAGTCTGCTATGGATAAGCTTGACCAGAGCTAAAGGGTTAGTTCACCCAAAAATGAAAATAATGTCATTTATTACTCACCCTCATGTCGTTCCACACCCGTAAGACCTTCATTCATCTTCGGAACACAAATTAAGATATTTTTGATAAAATCCGATGGCTCAGTGAGTCCTCTATTGCCAGCAAGATAATTAACACTTTGAGATGTTCAGAAAGGTACTAAAGACATATTTAAAACAGTTCATGTAAGTACAGTGGTTCTATCTTAATATTATAAAGCGACGAGAATACTTTTTGTGTGCCAAAAATACAAAATAACGACTTTTCAACAATATCTAGTGATGGCTGATTTCAAAACACTGCTTCGAAGCATTATGAATCTTTTGTTTCGAATCAATGGTTCGGATCGCGTGTCAAACTGCTGAAATCACGTGACTTTGGCGCTCCGAACCACTAAAGTCGTTATTTTGTTTTTTTGCCGCACAAAAAGCATTCTCGTCACTTTATAATATTAAGGTTGAACCACTGTAGTCACATGAACTGTTTTAAATATGTTTTTAGTACCTTTCTGGGCACTGAAAGTGTAAATTAACTTGCTGGCAATAGAGCCCTCACTGAACCATCGGATTTCATCAAAAAATATCTTAATTTGTGTTCCGAAGATGAACGAAGGTCTTATGGGTGTAGAACGACATGAGGGTGAGTAAGAAATGACATAAATTTTCATTTTTGTGTGAACTAACCCTTTAAGCCCTGGGTATACTTTGTTTTTTACGCACACAGTCGAATGCACAGCCTTGCAAAGCATACTTTATTCAACTCTTATGCATACACAGGCGTTCAACGCATACACAGTTTTGAGCAATCTCTCGCCACAACCCATGTAAACATCTTTGTATTCTTTCATGCTAGAGTTGTACAAATGAGGGTACTTTCTAACCTCTTCTCACAATCTCTCGTTTACGTAGGCCTTCGTCGTCGCTGTAGCTTGCATGCGTTCCGTTCTGTTCTGTTTATGCAGTTTTTCTTTGACTACCTTGTGAATCGACAGCCCCAGGGCATGGTTGCCACCTTGTGGATAAACTTTTTACTGCAAAAACAATTAAATGCGCATGTGCGACCTGCGCATACAAAGTACAAATCCGGTGGTGTACGTACAATTGCGCGTACTCTTCTGATGATTAAATTTGCATCACGCGCACTGTACGCTGACCTTTGCGTACACGTAAAAAGTGAACTATACTTTGGGCTTCAAATAACACCTTGCATTAGTAGGAAATACTTCTTAACAAACTTTTAGTCATAATGGTGTCAACTTGTATTGTTCCTGGGTGCAAGAATTCAAAGAGTAAATGTTTTTAGCGTGAGTGAGTTACTTTTTATTTGACAGTTGAATCAGAATGTTTGGGTGAGATCAAACTAGCCAATAGGCTTTAGTGACATCACAGCCATGAACACTGAACATGTTTTGCAATTTGCACTGGTTGTATTAGTAGGATGGACAAAAATCTGTGTAGTGCAGGATGAGTCATCAATATTTTGGATTTGTTTTCCCAGAAGACAAAGACTGTAAAAAGCTAAAGCTGAGGGCCTCAGAGCTATCAGACATGGAATAACACCCACAAAACTCTAATTCTGATTTCATGGGGTCTTTAAATGTCAAGCGCCTGACTTTTACTGTGTATTATTCAAACACATGCTCAAACCCACCCCAGCACATTGTGTTTTGCGGCCAGAGCACAGTCAATGACCAAATGGCACAGCTAAAGCCAGAGTGCAGCATCTCAGGTGCAAAACCAAGATGGAGTGTACCAGAGCCAAACGTGAAACCTCTCCAAACCCTGAGCCTGACTCATAAAGCCGTCACTAAGCTGCGTGCGAGAGAAAGGTCAGGTTCTAGTTGCATTCATAAAAAAGGAAAGAATGAAAGAAAGGAAGAATGAGGGGAAAAAGGCAGCAGCCCGGGCTTTCATGAATGGACCATTGTGATGCGCAGCAGTCTCGTCAGTGAATGTTTTCAATTCCATTTGATCCTGTAGTAAGGCTGCTAATTGGTGAAGCGTGTTCCACAGGTCAGCGTAAGGTTTCTCTTTCCACAAACGCACACTGCTCCCTCTGTAGATGGCAATAAGAGCAAAAAGGCCCTACAAACAGCCATAGGCAACCATTTGGACGGTCAGAGTGATTTACCGTCTCACATCGGACAGAATTAGCTGTAAATCTGGTTGGAGGACGGTGACTTTTGCAATGGAATCATTTGTGGTTTCCACACTACGTCAGGAATGATGCTTATGCAAAGAGCAAGTTGAAACGACAAGGGTTTGACTGTATTCTGCACACATTTCCACTTCCAGTATATTATTAGATGATGTCCCTCTCCTAACCTGAGTGTTTCACAACTTCGACCACCGTCAAGGTGCGTGTGCACCGGTTTGTTTGCCTCGAATAACAAACAATTAGATTGCGATCTGGTCTTTAAGCAGAAACACACTTCCACCAAATATGCGCCTGGCCCACAGTGTTTGCATCCTTCAGTTCTAGCATCACTCACCCTTTCACCTCTATCTCTCCTCTGCTTCCTTAAGAGGGACTGGAGTTGGATTACCGCTCTAATAGAAAACAGGTGCTTTCATAAGCGTAAGTTGCACGCACATGGGGAGTAAATGCAGAGATGCTACAGTCATGAGAGTGTGCATGAAGCAGCTGTGGACGAGGCTCTGACTCACCCACAGGTTTACACCGCCACCTTGTGGTTACTTTATGAATTGCACACCTCCATCGCTGTTCAATGTGATGTAAGCTGTGTCCAAATTCAGAGGCTGCATTCTTTTAAGGATGCCGAGCATTGTTAAATGGGACGGTCTAGCCTACGGAGGATTGTTTTTAATCGCCTAGCATCTGTGACAGCTGCTGTTGATGAGTGGCAGCAATGTTTGTACTAGACTTTTTTGAAAGTTATATTAAACTGTCTGAAAACAAAACAGGGTTCACAAACTGTCTAAATATGTTCACTTTGGTCCATTTCTGTATATAATAAAGAGTATTAATTATAATCGCATCTTAGTAAGATACAAGTCAGCATTTGAACCGCTTTTTTTTTTTTTTTTTTTACATTTGTATATTTAGATATTGGAGTAAGCTGAAACCCAATATGTTTAAAAGTGTAAATCAGCAATTTCTCTCAAAAAAATCCTGTCTCACTGGCGTGCAATGAAGTCCGGGGTAGGCAAGGCCTCGAAGGATCCATCTGTTTTATCCTTCATTGCATGGGAAACGAAGGACGCATTTGTAGGCCATATTTGAAGGAGCCATGGACAGACAGATAGACGGACATATAGGCCTATCCTAAATATCTAAATTACACTTCTCAACTGAATAGAAATATTAGAAATATTTCTCTAGGACTGTATGTTCAATACTGTCAAAACAATTAACGTTAATAATCAAATTAATAATCAAAAATTATTTTGATTTTATCATCCATATCCGGGTCAATGACATGACGGGTCATTTTTTTGTCCAAAGGCCTTAATAATAATAATAAAAAACAAAGATATGACATCCAAAGTATGTAAGGTAGTACAACTAGATCTCTTTTATTGAATCAAAAAAGTTTTAATTATATTTTAAAGATTTTGAAGTGTCAAAAAGTCATTCGGTTTAACTGTCCAAAGGCCAATACAGCCATTTCATTTGTGATTAAAATATCTTAAAATGTAATAAATGTATATATTTTTTATTCTGGCATGATTTTATAACATCATATATTAACATAGTGCAAAATGGTATTAAAATGATGTGTAGAAGTCGTTGCTTTGTTATGAGAAACAATGTCCGGAAAAATGAATTTCACTGATGTCATTCGGAGTAACCAATATAAAGGGACCATTTTGGATCAAGTCATGCGGTCAATATCATGTGACAGGATGTGACATAATTCAGACACCTGCAAAGGAGCACATGGATGTGAAGCAAAGTAATTAACTCTCTTTTAACTATTTGAAAAATTCATGTTTTCACTTGCTCATACGCATGTCCAGATACATCAGTACATTCGGTACAACCGCTATAAAACATGGAAAATGTTGTAATATTTTAAAAATGTGTACTAAATATAACATTTTTGATTGTTCTTTTGCTAGCTAGTTAGCAAGCCAGATATCAGCCTGTTAGCATTGTTTGAAAATATCGTCATTCGGTATAACCAAAAGTGTCATTCGGTAAAACCGAAATTTTGGTTAAACCAAATTACTTTTTTTGGTGAAACATTTTGTCCTTCTTGTAAAAAATGACAGAAGTAGTGTTAACTTCATTTATATCTCCATTAAGTTCTTTTACACTTTTAAAAACCTTATTTGTCAATGACCCATTTATATATAGATCGTTTTAACCTAAAATCTTGATTTTAAATATATTTTTTTAAAAATTCATGGGCATGCTCTTTATAAAATACCCAAAAAGGCCTACCTTGTAGAATTGTTGTTTTACCTCAGTCACAGCCAAGCTATTTACCTGTTGTACCTGGTAACTTCCGGTCTTAACACACAGGCTAAACAGTTCCACAAGAATCGCCTCAAAACGACCGTACAAACATTATTTTCCAGAGAAATAATAACGATAACAAATATTGCTAGTGTGTATAAGAGTGGATGATTTGCTTCACACGCGCACCATGTCGGTTGTCACTAAAACTTGTCGTGCCATCACGTCTGTTCCCCAAATTCCTTAACGCTTTGTATGCTTGAAACAAATGTATTGAGGATTATCATTTAATATAAGAAATAAATAACATGATTTAATAATGTCAGTCTCAATATCGATGGGTCGAAGAGAATTTGTTGATCAGAATACATTAACGTCTAAAGGCGGGTGCAGACTGTGCGATTTTGGCCAAGATTTGGTCGTCTGAGACAAATTTTGCAAATCCTAAAAGATTTCTATAATCCTAGGCTAAAATCTGTAGTCTTTGATCGCATGTTCACAGACAGCCGATTAATGACCGTTGTGATCAAATTTTACCTCCGACGAAATTCTGGCAGTGTCAGAAGATTTGGCACACAGTCCTGCAGTGTGACTTCTCCTACGACGACCGTCAAATTGTCTTCATTTTTCAATACAAGACATGATCAAAATTAACGCTAGAGATTTCTTTGTTAGCCACCATTTCAGTCCTGCATGTAATGCAGCTCACAGTCACCGAATGTGTATGGGTTGACGATGTAAAACTCCAGACAAGTTTTCATGCGTGCGTCCATTTTTAACGCATCTTGACTGTCATACAGTCTGACATAAATGACAGCTGAGATCCCACAGTGTGACATGAGGATCATGAACGTACAGTCTGACAAGCAACAATCGAAAAGGACTATTATAAATTGCACAGTGTGCACCCGGCTTAATGTGTGTGATGTAAAATGTGGTGTGAGTGAACTGGGGCCTGCCTGTTAAAATCTTAGCCAAATAAATAAACAAACAAACAAAAAAACTGTAATTGGTGACGAACAGTTTGGCAGAAAGTGATATATTTGCAAACTTATATATATGTATATATATATGTTAAGTATATACATACATACAGGTGCTGGTCATATAATTAGAATATCATCAAAAAGTTGATTTATTTCACTAATTCCATTCAAAAAGTGAAACTTGTATATTATATTCATTCATTACACACAGACTGATATATTTCAAATGTTTATTTCTTTTAATTTTGATGATTATAACTGACAACTAAGGAAAATCCCAAATTCAGTATCTCAGAAAATTAGAATATTACTTAAGACCAATACAAAGAAAGGATTTTTAGAAATCTTGGCCAACTGAAAAGTATGAACATGAAAAGTATGAGCATGTACAGCACTCAATACTTAGTTGGGGCTCCTTTTGCCTGAATTACTGCAGCAATGCGGCGTGGCATGGAGTCGATCAGTCTGTGGCACTGCTCAGGTGTTATAAGAGCCCAGGTTGCTCTGATAGTGGCCTTCAGCTCTTCTGCATTGTTGGGTCTGGCATATCGCATCTTCCTCTTCACAATACCCCGTAGATTTTCTATGGGGTTAAGGTCAGGCGAGTTTGCTGGCCAATTAAGAACAGGGATACCATGGTCCTTAAACCAGGTACTGGTAGCTTTGGCACTGTGTGCAGGTGCCAAGTCCTGTTGGAAAATGAAATCTGCATCTCCATAAAGTTGGTCAGCAGCAGGAAGCATGAAGTGCTCTAAAACTTCCTGGTATACGGCTGCGTTGACCTTGGACCTCAGAAAACACAGTGGACCAACACCAGCAGAGGACATGGCACCCCAAACCATCACTGACTGTGGAAACTTTACACTGGACCTCAAGCAACGTGGATTGTGTGCCTCTCCTCTCTTCCTCCAGACTCTGGGACCCTGATTTCCAAAGGAAATGCAAAATTTACTTTCATCAGAGAACATAACTTTGGACCACTCAGCAGCAGTCCAGTCCTTTTTGTCTTTAGCCCAGGCGAGACGCTTCTGACGCTGTCTGTTGTTCAAGAGTGGCTTGACACAAGGAATGCGACAGCTGAAACCCATGTCTTGCATACGTCTGTGCGTAGTGGTTCTTGAAGCACTGACTCCAGCTGCAGTCCACTCTTTGTGAATCTCCCCCACATTTTTGAATGGGTTTTGTTTCACAATCCTCTCCAGGGTGCGGTTATCCCTATTGCTTGTACACTTTTTTCTACCACATCTTTTCCTTCCCTTCGCCTCTCTATTAATGTGCTTGGACACAGAGCTCTGTGAACAGCCAGCCTCTTTTCCAATGACCTTTTGTGTCTTGCCCTCCTTGTGCAAGGTGTCAATGGTCGTCTTTTGGACAACTGTCAAGTCAGCAGTCTTCCCCATGATTGTGTAGCCTACAGAACTAGACTGAGAGACCATTTAAAGGCCTTTGCAGGTGTTTTGAGTTAATTAGCTGATTAGAGTGTGGCACCAGGTGTCTTCAATATTGAACCTTTTCACAATATTCTAATTTTCTGAGATACTGAATTTGGGATTTTCCTTAGTTGTCAGTTATAATCATCAAAATTAAAAGAAATAAACATTTGAAATATATCAGTCTGTGTGTAATGAATGAATATAATATACAAGTTTCACTTTTTGAATGGAATTAGTGAAATAAATCAACTTTTTCATGATATTCTAATTATATGACCAGCACCTGTATATGTGTGTGTGTGTGTGTGCTGTTCAATGTCCTGCATTGTCAACCGATGGAGGGTAGATGGCGCTGGTCCACTTTTAAAAACCGCACCTCTTGAACAGGTTTTTAGCCACGCAAAGCACAGATTATAACATTAGGCTATATTCAAATATGTTTCCACACTTATTTCCAAACTAATGATCATGCCAGGACAATATAGTGAAATCATCAATTCAGCCAATTATCTTTGAAATTTAGGATATGAAAACTAAATGCATAAATAAAATAGACTAAATACCAATATTTTATTTCCTTTTTAAAGTTGAGCTTTGACTGTCAAAAATCTTCATTTATTACACACTTTAGTTCAGTTTTAAATATCAGGAAAACCCTAACCCTAACCATCAACGCTGCTTATTTAAATGTCAAATATGTTCGTTCACACAAAGTCAAGTAGTTAGGCTATTTTAATTGTTCATTAAAGATTACAATGTAAAATACAATGGAGGCTGATATTTTTTCTTATTACCATTTATTGTTATGAATAAACTAGTGTTAATTTAGACAGATAGGTTGTAACACAAGATCTCCTTCAATATTAGTTTTTGAGGTTAATAATCACAGATCTTAAAATAATTGTATTAGACAAATGTTGCTACTTTGTGTTAAATAAAGTTCTAAAAGTTATTTGTGGTTGTGTTACAATTTGAAAAATATCTTACAATCATCCCTGGGTTTACCTGTTTACTTTTGATAGTTCTTTGTGAATGTTTCTCAAAACAGAATGGAACAAAACACATTTCAGGTTTGTCAAGTTTGATGTCACTGTGAATTTTATGGTAATGGAATTTGGCATGTTCAAATGTCAGAAATGTGGCTCGTGTACAATTACACATTAAATACAGGCATAAAGTCTTGAGGGAGGACTATCATTCTGTGCTGGTCTGTTCTGTTTTATATGTACTCACAGAAATTAGTGTTACAAAACATATAATTTACATTTAATAACCCCTAAACTGGCTCCATCAATCTGTATACATGTTTTATGGGGACTTTAAATATACAATGATTTTTATACTGTAAAAACTGTATGTTCTATCCTCTAACACTAACCCTACCGCTAAACACAACCCTCACCAAAAACTTTCTACATTTTAACATTTTCAAAAAAAAAACCCCCCAAAAAAACATGATTTATATGCTGTTTTCCTCATTGACACTTAAACATGACCCCACAAGATCAAATATTTCAGGTTTTACTATCCTTGTGGGGACATTACTTAGGGTCTACATGGACCACATACATCAGTTTGTGTTCAGTTTGTTTTTTAACACCAATAGTTTTATATATATGAAAGGAAACAGCAATAAAATGTGCTTTAACAAATCTTCCACCATTCTTAAAGGCCCACTGGAGACTGTTGGAACGCGCAGCATTTTTCAATGTGTTGACGTAATTTCAACTGAAACAGGAAGACAGGGCGGTATCAGAATCAGAATCAGAATGTGCTTTATTCGCCAGGTGTGCACAAACACACAAGGAATTTGTTGTGGTTTTCTAGCTCTTGGTACACACATACATATGACATGAGAACAGAAACATTTAAATAAGTAAACTAAGAAAATAATAATAAATAAGTAAAATAAAATAAATAATAATACTAATGTGGTATACATCTGGAACAGAAGACATACAGATTTGTATTGTATATACAGCAGGATGAATAGAATATATATATATATATATTTTTTTTTTACACAACTAATTTTTACTCTCTCTCAAGTACTGAAAGTGAATACTAAAACAGGGGTAATTGCTATGTTAGCTGTTTAAGCTGGAGATAGCATGGGGGAAAAAAACTGTTCTTATGCCTAGATGTCTTAGTGCACAGCGATCTGTAACGTCTGCCTGACGGCAGAAGTGCAAACAGGTTGTGTCCGGGGTGAGAGGGGTCTGTGATGATGTTACCTGCCCGTTTCTTCACTCTAGAGTTGTACAAGTCCTGAAGGTTGGGCAGGTGCACACCAATTATCGTTTCAGCTGTCCTAACAGTCCGTTGCAGTCTTCTTATATCTGATTTGCAGGCTGACCCAAACCAAACGGTTATAGAAGTGCACAGAACTGACTCAGTAACAGCTGAGTAAAACTGTGTCAGCAGCACCTGTGGCAGGTTGAACTTCCTCAGCTGGCGAAGGAAGTACAGTCTCTGCTGAGCCTTTTTCACAATGGAGTCAATGTGATTGTCCCACTTCAGGTCCTGAGAGATGGTGGTGCCCAGGAACCTGAATGACTCCACTGCCTTCACAGTGCTGTTCATGATGCTGAGTGGGGGGAGAGCAGGGGGGTTTCTCCTGAAGTCCACTCTCATCTCCACTGTTTTGAGTGTGTTCAGCTCCAGGTTATTGTGACTGCACCAGACAGCCAGCTGTTCAACCTCCAGTCTGTAAGCAGACTCGTCTCCGTCCCGGATGAGGCCGATGACTGTGGTGTTGTCTGCAAACTTCAGGAGCTTGACAGAGGGATCTTTAGAGGTGCAGTCATTTGTGTAGAGGGAGAAGAGCAGTGGGGAGAGAACACAGCCCTGAGGAGCTCCATTGCTGATGGTGAGGGTCCTGGATGTGAGTTTTCCCAGCCTCACTAGCTGTTGCCTGTCTGTCAGGAAGCTGGTGATCCACTGACAGATGGAGGTGGGTACAGAGAGCTGGGTCAGTTTATTCAGGAGGGTATCCGGGATTATGGTGTTGAAAGCCGAACTGAAGTCCACAAACAGGATCCTTGCATAAGTTCCTGGTTTGTCCAGATGTTGTAGAATATAATGTAGTCCCATATTGACTGCATCATCCACAGACCTGTTTGCTCGATAAGCAAACTGCAGGGGGTCCAGCAGGGGTCCAGTGATGTCCTTCAGTTAGACCAGCACCAGTCTCTCAAATGACTTCATGACCACAGACGTCAAAGCAACAGGTCTGTAGTCATTTAGTCCTGTGATTTTTGGTTTCTTGGGTACAGGGATGATGGTGGAGCGTTTGAAGCAGGAGGGGACTTCACACAGCTCCAGTCATCTGTTGAAGATCAGTGTGAAGATGGATGACAGCTGGACAGCACAGGCTTTGAGACAGGGTGGTGAAACACCGTCTGGGCCTTTGGCTTTCCTTATCTTCTGTTCCTGAAGACTCTGCATACATCCCTCTCACTGATCTGAAGTGCAGGTTGAGAAGCAGGAGGGGTGAGGGTGTTGATGGCTGTGTGGTGAGCCGGTCAGAGCGGGTGTGGGGTGTGAGACCAGGCCTTTCAAACCTGCAGTAAAATGTATTCAGATCGTTGGCCAAATGTTGGTTCGCCACAGTGTTGGGGGATGGGGTCTTGTAGCTGGTGATGGTTTTCAGGCCCTTCCACACTGATGCTGGGTCACTAGCTGAAAGCTGGTGTTCTAGCTTCTTAGCATAGCTTCTCTTTGCTACACTGATCTCCTTATTCAGTGTGTTTTTGGCCTGTTTGTACAAGACTTTGTCCCCCCTCCTGTAGGCATCCTCTTTGGCCTGACGAAGCTGTCTGAGTTTTGCAGTAAACCAAGGTTTGTCATTGTTATATGTTAAGTAAGTCCTGGTGGGAACACACATCCTCACAGAAACTGATGTAGGATGTCACAGTGTCAGTGAGCTCATCCAGATCAGTGGCTGCAGCCTCAAAAACACTCCAATCAGTGCAGTCGAAACAGGCTTGTAGAGCACGCTCTGTTTCGCTGGTCCATTTCTTTACAGTTCTTACCACAGGCTTAGCAGATTTCAGTTTCTGCTTGTAGGCTGGTAGAAGATGAACCAAACAGTGATCAGAGAGTCCCAAAGCCGCTCTGGGGACAGAGTGGTATGCATCCTTTAAAGCAGTGTAGCAATGGTCCAGTATGTTACTGTCCCTGGTGGGGCATGTGATGTGCTGTCTGTATTTAGGCAGTTCACGGGTTCGATTAGCTTTATTGAAATCACCGAGAATGATAATGAAAGAGTTTGGGTAACACTGCTCTGTGTGTGTGATCTGATTGGCCAGCTGTTCTAGCGCCGCGCTCACGCACGCATCAGTGTAAACACTCACCAGAATAAACGAAGAAAACTCCTGCAGTGAATAAAAAGGCTTACAGTTAATGAAGAGAGCTTCCAAATTAGGGCAGCACATCTCCTTTAACACTGTCACGTCTGTACACCAGCCTTCGTTGATATAAAAACATAATCCACCGCCTCTCGTTTTCCCCGACGACTCGGTGACGTGATCCGCTCTGAACAGCTGGAAGCCCGGCAGTTGTTCGGGATGGCTCCTTTCAGCCAGGTTTCCGTGAAGCAAAGTGCAGCAGAGTTTGAAAAGTCCTTGTTTGTGCGGGGGAGGAGAAGCAGTTCGTCTGTTTTATTTGCTGAGGAGCGGAGATTCGCCAGATGAATACTCGACAGCAGAGTCCTAAACCCGCGCTGTCGGAATTTCACAAGCGCGCCGGCACGCTTCCCTCGTTTGCGTTGCTTGGAGCGCTTGTATACGATCGCAGTTCCTCCAACTAGAATGTCCAGTAAAAAGTCTGAATGTTCAAAAGTCGGCAAAAAGTTATTTGGTGTGTTGTTTCTGATATCTAGGAGTTCGTCCCTAGTAAAGCTGATCGGAAAAAAGTTACTCAAAACAGGACAAACAAACAAAAATAACAAAAGTACCGAGACGGCCATCCGCGGCGCCATCTTGTTCAAAACAATATATCGAACAGCTCCGCCCCTTTTTAAAATAGTGTTTCGTTTATGTTACAGCTCGGCCAGAGCCGTTAAGGCTGATTTATACTTCTGCGTCGGACCTATGCCGGAGCCTCTGCGCCGTAGGCTATGCGTCTGTTTTCATTTATAATTCTGTGTCGTTGTCCGCGTCGATGTGCATGCAGGCCACTAGTGGGCAGTGTCCGCGGTAATGTTGAGTATCAAGGCAAAAGCCGAAGAAGAAATAGCTTGTCATGTACGTTGTCAGATAAGCGGCAAATAGGTAATGACTTTTGTTGCAGTATGACTGCATGTGTCCCCTGAAACAGAGTGTTTTTTCATTCATATTGAAGTTGAAGTTTTTAACCTGAGGGAGGGGTTCTAGCAGACCAATCACAGCGCTTGCGGTTCGCGTAGAATTGACGCGGTTACATTTTTGAAGAGGTGCACATCAAGCTACGTCGTAGGCTACTCGTGGTACAAACAGCCTAGCCGTAGCTACGGCATACATTCGACGCAGAAGTATAAATCAGCCTTTAGACCTCAGTTTCCTTCTAATCTCTAACCGTTTCTCCTCCTAATGTCCTTTATATCGCTTTAATATAACGTACAGCAATGTGTGAGCAAATGACCGATTTCAGCTGAGGCTTCAGCATCTGTTAGGAGGAGGCGGGACTTCAGATTCTAGAGAGCATTTGATTGGACCGAAGATTTGACGAGAAACTGAAGTGCGATGTAAAGGTGCGTTCACGCTGCCTCGTAATTCCTGTAGTTACGAGATTCTAGCTTGTAAAATGCGTTCACGTCCTCGTAGAGCTCGTAATTACAGCTTGGGAGTTTTCTGCTGGGAGTTTTCTGAAAGCTCCCAGATGTACCACTTGGCCGCTGTATCACCTGACCGCTGTAGATTCATTTAGGCGTTGATTGTGGTGCCATAGAAACGCATAATTCCCAGTCCGAGGACGTGAACAGCTCTGAATATAACCAGAGATCGTATTATTATAGGGAGATGAGAGGGTCTGTATCTCTTACCATTGGAGAAAGCGTAACAGCTAACTTAATCACGTGAAGCCCCTCTCAGCCTATCGTATCGCCGTTCAAAACTCCTCCCTGCGTACTGCCAATGCGTACCGCCCGTTAGCATTAGCCGTTACGCTTCTTTGGCTAAAGGTTGCAGGCTTGCCTTCCAGTGACTTTAATATAACGTCACGTGTTGTCATCTCAAGATTCCGGTAAATACGAGGTGGCGTGAACGCAGCATAATGTCATGAAAATCCGTGATCCATTTTAACGGAAGTGAGAGACTGTAAGTTTCTCCTAAATGCGAATTTTGTCATTGTTTTGGAACACACCAGCTTATTCATAACCTTAAGGCTAACATATTCATACTAAAAGCTAAAAAACTTAAATTTTGATTTCAGGGAGACTTTACTGTATATATTTCCAAATATATTCATGTACATATTTCTGTAACTCAAATAGAAAAGCATGGTGCTAGCAATGTCAAGTTCATAGGTTCAATTATCAGGGAAATGCAAGAACTAGTTAAATGTATACCTTGCAACGTATACTGTAAGTAGCTTTTAAGATGTTGGTCGAACTGTGGTGCAGTAGGCGAACCTGTCTCGAACACACCACATTTAGCTTTTTAGTGCATTAATGCTCCTTTATGCATTGCATTATTGAAACAAATGAAATAAAGATCATCATTATTATAAATCCTAAATAATATGATTTTATAAAGTCTTAATATTGGCAGACCAGATAGGATTAACATCATGTGATCTATAAAGTGGTAGGGATGACAAATTTGGACTTTATAAAAAAAATGCAATTAGTGATGAAGATCTTGAAGAGAGTGTCACATTTGTAAACATTTATACAGCACACTTAAACTTGAAGTCAAACAATCAGATGGCGATGGTTTGCTTTTTCAAAAATCCCCCACAGTTTTTGAACAAACATCAGACACACTAGAAGCACTAAAGGAAGATTGAATATTGTTACGCACGCTGTGTGCGTCATGTTTATGTATGTGTGGTAGTCTTGTCTTGTGTGTTCCAGATCCCATTGGTCCATCGGCCTGTCACTCTGATAACGTCCCCAGTTCACGCTGCCAATCATCTTTCAACGCCCCGGTTAAAACCCCGTATCTCCCCCGCGTCTCCAGCTGTTTTGCTCAACTCGCCTTTGCTATTTTGGTTGTTTGCTTGTGTATGGTTTATTGCGCTGTTTTTGTCCTGATACTGTTCATTGTAAATTGTATGTGTGTTTATTACCTGTTTGAAAAGTCCTTTGTTGATTTTGTTTGTACAGTGTACAGTTGCGTTTTACTGTCAGTCTTTCCAGTCATCACGTTGTGTGTGAGGCTGGGAAGGTGCGGGCAGGTAAGTAAGTAGCGCGACATACATTGTGCACACGTAGGACATTTCCTTTTCTGTATTAGACACACTAATTTAGGAGAGAGTGCCACCCACTGTATTTTCGCTTTTTGGGTTAGACAGAGTAGTTTAGTTAGGGCGTTTCTACGCCGAAGACCTTTTCTTTCTACATTTTCTTTTGGGTAGTTAGTTTAGTTTGTTAAAATAGTTAGCTGTGTTTTGTTTTATTTATTTCTTTGATTTGGCATCTCTCGAGCTTCCCTTCCCACTTCTGTTTTTTTTTTGTTAACTGTTATTTGTTTTTCTGTATATTGTAAATACTGTAAATATTGTTTGACTACACCCTTTTACTTGAGCACTGTGCACCTCTGAACAATAAACACCTTACACAGAGTTTTCTTGTCCTTCGGCCTTTTAACCACTCATGTATATGCACACACAAACTTATCAAGTGTTACTTCTAAAATTTCCCCTAGCCAAACAAACCAAAACATCAAAAAGGACGTAACAATATAAAATTTAAATGTGTCCCTCAAATTTTTTTTTTTACCATACTAATGATCATGCCAAGACAATGTAGTAAAATTATTAATCCAGAAATTCAGGATATGAAATTTCTGAACAAAATAGACTAGCAAAATGCAAGTAGCCTATTATGTTAAATTTAAAAGTTACTAAAATATATATCCTACAATCATCCCTGGGGTCCTTATTTATTTTTGATAATGCTTTGTGAATGTTTCTCAAATTAGAATGGAACCAAACACATTTCAGGTTTTACAAGTTTGTGATAAAAGCAAGAATGACAAGGATATGTGGTAAAAGCACGTTCACATGTCAGAAAGGTGACTCACGTATATTTTCATATTCAATAGAGGCATGAAGTCCTGAGAGAAAGACTATCGTTCTGGTCTGTTTTTTTTTTTTTTTTTCCATTTCCTTTTTTAAATCAAACAATTAGCCTTAGTTCACACAGGCCACATCAGTCAAGCTTGCATCAGCTGACTACATTTCATATCCATGTCTACATATACCACACAGATTAGACCGTGTTGTATTTAAAGGGTTAATTCATTCAAAAATTAAACTGTTGCCATCATTTACTCCAAATCCCTATATATTTTTAATGAAATCTGTTCCTCCATTGAAAGTCTTTTCACCCAAAACTCTGATGCTTCAAAACATTCATGAAAAGATCTTAAAATAAATCTATATGAATTGAGCGGTTTAATTCTAGGCTTTTGAAGAGAACGATCACTTTATATGATGAACGCACACACACAAGAAAATATTTTTGCCTCTTCTTCAGTTTAATTTAAATGAGCTAAAACAACAATTTCTGAACATTTTGTCACAACTTAATTTCATTGTGTTCAATTCACCTAATATATTTAAAACTGAAGTTTACATAATCCATTTGTGTTGGGACTACACAAATTATTTTTGTTGACATACAACTAAAGCATTACACACACACACACACACATTATAACGTGGCTGTTTTAGAAGATAGCACGTTGGATCCAGATGCAGTTTAAGAGTTTATTTAAACAAAACAACAGAGGTAAATCAAGGCAGAGAATATAAGACTCCAGGCAAT
Source organism: Mylopharyngodon piceus (assembly GCA_039654765.1). NCBI lineage: Eukaryota > Metazoa > Chordata > Actinopteri > Cypriniformes > Xenocyprididae > Mylopharyngodon > Mylopharyngodon piceus. Next base: position 4,535,203 of record CM077456.1, on the reverse strand, counting down.
GAACAGGCTCATCCATAACAGGGAACAACAAGAACTAAAACAAATGCACACAATACATCCGAGTAGGACAACACCAGACAAACAACATGAGAAACACTGGGGTATATATACACAAGGGGTGATTGGCAAACAAGAAACACCTGGAACAATCTGAGAACTAATCAACAAGAAAAACTACAAAGGACTACAAAACATGGCACTAGGACAGGAAATACAACAAAAGTCCACAAGAGAGGGGAACACAGGCTGGGATCATGACGTGCGAAAAAAACAAAAACAAAAACAAAAAAACGAATATTCAAATCCCAAAATTGAAAATCGAATACCAACCCACCGAATGAATATTCGAATAATCGGATATTTGGGTCCAGCTCTAGACAGCAGCCTGCTTCTGTCTTGAGCCCAATGTGTACTTCGTTTTTTATGTGTACACTAAGTAAAAGTAAAGTAAAAAGTGAAGACATGACCTTGGTATAACCTTGCATAATCAATTTTATTTAGTCTTATTAAATATTATTTTTGAATTGACAAAGTTGATTTAGGTGTTATCACATGAAGCAAAGGTTACCAGACAAAACATTTTATTGTAACTAGAGGATGTCCCTTACACAGATGTACCCTAAATAGATGTTTAAAAATGTAGGTTTAAAATGTATCTTAATGGCTGTCAACATTCATCACTTTAATGAACAAATGTCTTCAAGAAAGTGAAAGCATTCATGCCATTAGAACTCACTCACCTTGCTGTTCAGAGGAAACTATGCATTCAGCAATCTCTATAATGAGTGTATTATTAGTGCTGAAACCACATTACTTGAAAACAAGTTCTGCTGTTAGCCTGAAACTGAAACAACATTCCATAGGCCATTCCCTAGAAGTGACACGTAGGCTGATCTTATGGCTTTGTTTAATCTGTGTTACTTCACTGAATTGTTCAGTTGTTGTACGTTTTGTGCTTTGTCAGTTATTATTTTATAGTGGAGTCAGAAAAGTTAGGTGAGAAGGAGAATGGGGTGATACGGCATGAATGAGACCAGACTGGAGTCCCTTTGAACCAACAGCTTTCATGTGTTTTGAGCATATGCACAGTCCACTTCACCATAGCAATTCTAACAGTGCTTTCATGAGATGATTTTCTAAGACAAAAAAAAAGCGTACAGTTGAATGTGTAGCCTTTCAAAGCCTTTCGCTATGAAATGGAGTACACTTTCAAAAAGTTATCAGTAAAACAGTAAAAACAAAACAAAAAAACAGGTAAACGGTTAAAAGTGAAATGTTTAGCTACTTACATAACTGTTACAGTTTTTTTTCACTGTTAAAACTAAGGTGTTGCATTGTAATTCACACTCGTCTTTTCGAACAGTTGTCATGGTTATGTTCTGTTTGCTCTTATTTTGACATTCTGTGCCGCTGTAGTTAATTCCTGTTTCCCTACTCTGTTCAGTTTTGGTTTAGCTGGTATCTGAAGACTTTAGATATACAAAGACATTGCACACAATGAACAATTTGGCCATTTCTAATTATTGGAGAGACTTATCCCCATCCATATCTGTGGTGGTTATATGGTGGCCCTGTATTTGAGTGCTCTATTTATGTTCACTGATCAATGTTTATATGTGAATAAAAGCCTAAATTAAATCGGCACTCAAAAACTGAATTAATTTCACACAATTTCATTAATTTCATTCAAATTACATAAGTTGGGTCATCAATTTAGTTGGATTAGGTCAAATTAATTTACGGTATAATTTAACTTCTATAATACATTTGTTAAACTAAACTTTTGCATGCTGGTGGAACATTTTATTTATGTTAAAATTAATTTATAAACTAATGTCAGTATTCTGAAATTAATTCTTACTTAGTGAAACATCTAAACTCAGAACGAAAACTAAATGGTTGGCTGCCCACAGCCTAAGCACAAGCACCACTCTTCTAATTAGTATTGTAGCAATTAAATATTTGCTTAGTTATCACCAAAGCTCACTCTATTTTGCTGTAGAATAGATCATTAAAACGTTACGCTGCCTCAGAAGTCTATCTGAAATCAGTTTCGTGTGGTACTTTCGTGCGCAAACGCTACAAAGTCATTGCCTGATAAGGTAGCGAGGCAATGTATATCAGAAACCAAGTAAACCAAAACTAACTACAATGGAACAGAATGAACTACAGCAAAATAAAGAGAGTTAAGTGAATATTTTATATTACTACAATAGCAATTTCTCACTAGAAATGACATCAAAAGTGGAAACATTGGTCAAAAACTTACATTTGCACACAAACTGTCCACCAATCACAAATTTCAGGTGCCATCTTTCTTTTTTAGCTTAATTTTCATGGAATGGAACACACAGGATTGTGGGATGTCAAAGGCAGCAAAGGATACATCTATGCTGCCTTAAAGGCAGCAGTTCTTTCTGGTTCTCGAATCTGATTGGCTGATAGCCGTGCGATATTCTAGTGATAACAGCACTCCTACCTAGCGACTGTCATGGCGGCAGAGCAAATCCACCGTATTTTTTGCAAATACTACACTTGTTGTACCATGAACTGTAGTTTTAAGAGTTTTTTTAGGAGAGAATGTAGTTGGCTGTCAGCGGCATTTCAGTGCTCGTGTACGTGCCGAGAACAGCTTCACCTTGGCCAGTGCTTCGGGGATTTGCCGCTGGCTAAAAAATGTCAGCCCAATCAGCAGCAACATGTATATAAACCACACGGTACTAAAGAGACAGCTCGCTCAATGGGTCCAAGTAAAGTCGTTTACAAATGTGTCCGCTGCAGCTCGGTATACGCAACAATTGAAGATATTAGAAGATATGTTTGTCGTAAGAGTTTTATAGTAAAAATATAGCATATCAACATGATGATGTAGTTGTTTATATTTTTAGCTTCATTGCAAGGCAAGTTTATTTATATACCAAATTTCATACACAATGGTAATTAAGTGCTTTACATAAGAATAAAAACAAAACAAAACAAGGTATTAAAAAAAATAAGAACTAGAAATAATTTAAATTTTGATTACCAGGAGATAAAAAAGATAATTAAATAGGATGTTCTCTTTTATTCTGGACGGCAAGGGCATTGACTGTAACATCGAGCGTATTTTGCAGTATTAAACACGTATTTTACCGATTTCATCAGGCTCCGAAAATTCTTCAAAAAGAACACAAAGAATGGCCTTCTTAGCTGCCATAGTTGCAGCTCTTGCGTCATCAGAACAGGGTGTTCAATGCACCACCGTTTCCGTTTAAAAAACTTTTTGCAACATTTGTCGGGGCTGAATGCAGCCCTGGTGTGTTGAGCATCAGTAGTGTAAAAGGTTGTTTGCAATCACGTGGTTCTGGTGACGCGCGAAATTAATGTGGAGGGCAAGCAGTGAAAATTAGAATGGAAGAGATGGGGAAACGTCCGTACTGTGCTGGTTTAGAAAGGTATAAACAGAAAATCACAACATATTTTGGACGTGAACCTTATGTTATGAAGAGGAGCGATTTTCCTACTGAATTTAAAGACTTGACTGCCATCGAGGAGGTAGATATAGAGAATGTGAAGCTGCCGTCACGCCGTGTTCAGGTCTGGGTTTGTTTATATCGCGCTGCCTTTCTACTAGTGACATTAAGGGCAGTATTTTTGCAACAGGAGCTCACATCGTCGTTCAGGGAAAAAACTGGACGGTGTAATACAATTTTCGTCTTTTCTACGTGTAAAAACACTAGGGAAGCAGGTTGAGGTGGTGATGGGGAGACGCCGTATATCAAATCTAATAATGTCACTGATTGAACCCACTCCCTATCACTCAATAAAATAATCACAAAGCTGAGTGTTTTTGAAAGTGTTGTATTTTGTTTGGTTTAATAATTAACATTACATTTGCGAATATGACTCTCACTCGGCTTGTGAATGAGTATTTGCACGCAGCCACTTCAAAACTGTTCACAAGCTTCTATGGGTTTGATTTTGGTTGTCATTTGTTGAAATAAATACAAAAAAAAAAAAAAAAATACAGTGTGTCGGTGTCTGTCATAGACTGTAAAAAAGGGTGTCTGTCCGCTGAATGCCCATCCGATTCTCCTCCGTGGTCATATGGGAAAGTGAATATTTACAAAGAAAACATTAAAACTACAGTTACATTTACACCCTTCCAACAAAGAAATTGATCGACTTCTGTCAGCTTGTTGAACACATTTTTTTTATTTGAACATTTTCTACCATATGATGGCTGAAGCAGCAGCACGTGCCCAGCGCGTGACACTGTTTTCACGGTAACCAGATCAACATTGTGAACAGAATTCTACAAAACTGAAGTGAAAACACCAAATGATCATGCAATGGGATAAAATATCTTCTCTTCCCTGCAAACGATACCATGAAGAATGTGAATATTTATCCAAGTCAAAAACAAAAAAGGTAAGTAGGTATCCATATTCATTTTAGTATCAGCAGACGCAAAACGCTATAAAAGGTGACAACTTTTAAAGTTAAAAAACGATATAAGTTACGTAAACGATAAAAGCTCATTGTGGTTTCTCGGTTTGATAGATTTGAGCAACCAAGAACCTGCCATAAACGACACAAAACATAGGAATTTTGAGTTTGTGATAGGATTCCTATATAGAAAAATCACTCCTTGCCCTCCAGCCGCATTTCGCGTGCAGCAATGACATCATGTGCAAACAACCTATACTTAGTTTATAATCAGAATATAGACACTTAAATAGTCAGGCATAGCATTAATTTACTTATTCAAACATAAGATGACATAAAAAATAAATAAATAAAAACGTACCTCTGTGTTCCTCTTCGGCTAAATTCAATTCGACCATCAGTTTTCACACTTTTGTGTGAAAAAAAAGCGTCAAAAATTAAATATTTATTGTGCATTTTAGTTTGATTAATTGAATAAAATGTGTGTTTTTACAAGTGTGCCGAAATCATTGATCTTGCGCTGCCCTGACTGACTGTGATTACAAAGGAAAGCGCAGTGCTCGCTTTCTGTGTAATTCATTCACAAGAAAAGTTATTGTTTTTCATAAGATTTTGTGAGTACTTCATACTTCACACTGACAAAATGTATTTTTAAATGTAGTTATTTTATAATAACTATACTGACAGGATAAAGTTTCACCAGATCTGCTGTGGTGGTTGTCTGCTCCGCCGTGGAGGTCTTCAGCTATGACTGCACTGCTGTGGTGGTCTTCTGCTCCGCCGTGGAGGTCTTCAGCTATGACTGCACTGCTGTGGTGGTCATCTGCTCCGCCGTGGAGATCTTCAGCCCCGACTGCACTGCTGTGGTGGTCATCTGCTCCGCCGTGGAGGTCTTCAGCTACGACTGCACTGCTGTGGTGGTCATCTGCTCCGCCGTGGAGGTCTTCAGCTACGACTGCACTGCTGTGGTGGTCATCTGCTCCGCTGTGGAGGTCTTCATCTATGACTGCACTGCTGTGGTGGTCATCTGCTCCTCCGTGGAGATCTTCAGGCTCAACTGCACTGCTGTGGTGGTCATCTGCTCTGCCGTGGAGGTCTTCAGCTATGACTGCACTGCTGTGGTGGTCATCTGCTCCGCCGTGGAGATCTTCAGGCTCAACTGCACTGCTGTGGTGGTCATCTGCTCTGCCGTGGAGGTCTTCAGCTATGACTGCACTGCTGTGGTGGTCTTCTGCTCTGCCGTGGAGGTCTTCAGCTATGACTGCACTGCTGTGGTGGTCATCTGCTCCGCCGTGGAGATCTTCAGCTACGACTGCACTGCTGTGGTGGTCATCTGCTCCGCCGTGGAGATCTTCAGCCCCGACTGCACTGCTGTGGTGGTCTTCTGCTCCGCCGTGGAGGTCTTCAGCTATGACTGCACTGCTGTGGTGGTCATCTGCTCCGCCGTGGAGATCTTCAGGCTCAACTGCACTGCTGTGGTGGTCATCTGCTCCGCCCGTGGAGGTCTTCAGCTATGACTGCACTGCTGTGGTGGTCATCTGCTCCGCCGTGGAGATCTTCAGCCCCAACTGCACTGCTGTGGTGGTCTTCTGCTCCGCCGTGGAGGTCTTCAGCTATGACTGCACTGCTGTGGTGGTCATCTGCTCCGCCGTGGAGGTCTTCAGCTACAACTGCACTGCTGTGGTGGTCATCTGCTCCGCTGTGGAGGTCTTCATCTATGACTGCACTGCTGTGGTGGTCATCTGCTCCTCCGTGGAGATCTTCAGGCTCAACTGCACTGCTGTGGTGGTCATCTGCTCTGCCGTGGAGGTCTTCAGCTATGACTGCACTGCTGTGGTGGTCATCTGCTCCGCCGTGGAGATCTTCAGGCTCAACTGCACTGCTGTGGTGGTCATCTGCTCTGCCGTGGAGGTCTTCAGCTATGACTGCACTGCTGTGGTGGTCATCTGCTCCGCCGTGGAGATCTTCAGCCCCGACTGCACTGCTGTGGTGGTCTTCTGCTCCGCCGTGGAGGTCTTCAGCTATGACTGCACTGCTGTGGTGGTCATCTGCTCCGCCGTGGAGGTCTTCAGGTACGACTGCACTGCTGTGGTGGTCATCTGCTCCGCCGTGGAGATCTTCAGCCCCGACTGCACTGCTGTGGTGGTCTTCTGCTCCGCCGTGGAGGTCTTCAGCTATGACTGCACTGCTGTGGTGGTCATCTGCTCCGCCGTGGAGATCTTCAGGCTCAAGTGCACTGCTGTGGTGGTCATCTGCTCCGCCCGTGGAGGTCTTCAGCTATGACTGCACTGCTGTGGTGGTCATCTGCTCCGCCGTGGAGATCTTCAGCCCCAACTGCACTGCTGTGGTGGTCTTCTGCTCCGCCGTGGAGGTCTTCAGCTATGACTGCACTGCTGTGGTGGTCATCTGCTCCGCCGTGGAGGTCTTCAGGTACGACTGCACTGCTGTGGTGGTCATCTGCTCCGCCGTGGAGATCTTCAGCCCCGACTGCACTGCTGTGGTGGTCTTCTGCTCCGCCGTGGAGGTCTTCAGCTATGACTGCACTGCTGTGGTGGTCATCTGCTCCGCCGTGGAGATCTTCAGGCTCAACTGCACTGCTGTGGTGGTCATCTGCTCCGCCCGTGGAGGTCTTCAGCTATGACTGCACTGCTGTGGTGGTCATCTGCTCCGCCGTGGAGATCTTCAGCCCCAACTGCACTGCTGTGGTGGTCTTCTGCTCCGCCGTGGAGGTCTTCAGCTATGACTGCACTGCTGTGGTGGTCATCTGCTCCGCCGTGGAGGTCTTCAGCTATGACTGCACTGCTGTGGTGGTCATCTGCTCCGCCGTGGAGGTCTTCAGCTACAACTGCACTGCTGTGGTGGTCATCTGCTCCGCTGTGGGGGTCTTCAGCTACGACTGCACTGCTGTGGTGGTCATCTGCTCCGCCGTGGAGATCTTCAGCCCCGATTGCACTGCTGTGGTGGAAATACAATATATATATATATTTTTTCTTATATAGCCTAGCCATTTTTAATAGGATGGACAGTTGAAGGAACCCAACCTTGTTATACTTATAGTTATACTTATACTTATATATAAGAATATATTTGATTCTTAGCCTACAAATGTGTTCCCTGCCACTGGAGTATTCTCTGTGTGAAGCGCACAACTGCATGAGCTTGTATTTTGGGTTAAGCTGTGTTGCTTTGACCCGTTACTGTGTCAGTAATTGCTGTGCTGCTAATTTCTGATTTGGGAGTGATTTGTTTGTCAGTTCTCAAAGCATATAAGCCCTGCCCACGTGAGGCGCGCTGCTTTCAGCTAACGTTAGTTTATTTTGCTGTTCTGTAGTTTATTAAAAGTTTATTAATTCTGAATGTGTTGCGTGTCCATATTGCACCAAATGCAACACTGCACTCACTTGGGTCCGCAGCAACACACCCGTCCACGTGTGAAGTCGATTGGATGAACGGTTCTCGACATAATCAAAATGCAAACAGACAGACAGACACATAGAGATTCCTGCTGTAACACGTCGTGTACGGAGCAAATAGGGATAGCTCACTTAGCTTGAGTTATTGATACCAGACAGACCTCATGGAGGCGATTGACATTTCACAACTGGTGCTTTATTCCCCATGAAACTCGTGTAACTGTCCGTCGCAAATGTTATGCCTTCCACAGCGTTACTTAATAAAGAAAATAACTTTAAATGAGCAACAGAAAAACAGAAATAACCCGCATATATGCGGTGCTGGAGTCGCACATACAATGCAGATCGACAGTTCAACCGGGAACGCGCAGCCCTTAAAGGGGCCACAATATTTCTACTCATTAAACTGTCTTTATTAGAGAGAAGAATATGTTCAGCCCCCTCCTTCCGAAGCTTTGAATATTCATTGTGGATAGAGATGCACCGATTGCAATTTTCTTGCCCGATTTCCAATTTTTTTTGTTAGTGTGATCTGCCGATTCCGCTTTTTGCAGATTCCGATTTTCTTTCTAAGAACTATAATTGACAGCATATACAAACAAAAATCGACTTTTCTTCAATGTAAAGTTTTATTTTCATAAAAAAAAAAACACAAGTAAAAAGTAAGTAATAAAATAAGAACAAATAAAAAAATTGCAAACAACAGCACAAATAAATGCAATAGAATAAAGAGAGCCATGAAACTAAGTTTTTCAGGTTAAGTAGGTTTTTATTCAGGTAAGAAATACTACAGAAATTAAAGTAATCAAATGTAAAATAACACATCCAGTGTTATTTTACATTGGTTACCTTAATTTCTGTAGCCTTTATTGTAAATATTAAATACAGATTCATTCTTACCATTAAAGTTATAAAATGTATTCAGTCAAGAGCAGAAAGTAATTTTCTTCATCTTTTGCTCTTTGATTAACATGACAGACAGCAGCAGAAATATTGGACTGCTGTCCCTTTAAGAGTTTATGAACGGACCCAATATACTGTTACACAACATGCGTTCTCTTTCTCAACTATTTAACAATCCAAAACTGACTGTGTTTATCTGAATAATCGCCAAGACGGGCATTTTGACATAATTTTGTATGCATTTGACCTTTTAAGCGCAGTAAGCCACTCATTTTGGTACTTGTGTGACTATGTTTGACTTCTGTCTCTGTTTGAGACTAAGCGTGGCTTGTTCGCTCCACTAATATAGATCAGTGGTGGTGCGCGTGCTTTTGGTGTGAGCGTGAAACCTGTGGGAATGACTAAAATTATGCGCAATACAAGCACTATTTAACTGGAGCGAATGAGACGAGTCAGAGAGAGGAGGCGCCCGCGCAGGTGTGTGTCACTTCGCCGTCGGAGGGAAGAGAGCAAGAACACGCGGCTGAAGTCCTTGCCTGTGCCGCTGGTAAAAAAACCGATCAGCTCGGAATCGGTAAGAAGTGAGACTGAACGGCCGGTCACCGATCCGGGCCGATCATGAGGAAAATCGTCTGATTCCGATCCCTGGCTGATCGATCGGTGCATCTCTAGTAGTGGATTACTACCGAAGCTTTGAAGCTCAAAAAAATGGTATTCGGACCAGCCCTACTGCTGTCACTTTAAGACGGGAATGGGAAGATGTTTTAGGTTGGGGGTGGGATAAGAAACAAACACGTCAATACTCTATGAAACACAACAAGCATATCGGTGAGAACACTCGTTTAAACAGCATACACACCAGGACATTTGACTGAACGTCACATTTTTGGCTTTATTGATACTGCTTGCATTTGTAATATGGACCAGTTTAAGCCCCACGTATTTTGCCCCATGTAATATGGACCCCACGGCCCTGCTTTAAGCCCGAATGCACAGATCCAATATAATGATACTTCTGATGTTTTTCAACTGTTTACATTCACTTAAGTCATAACCAACTTTTTACAAGAATACTTGCCACGACGGGTATTTCGAGAGAATTGTATGTGTATGTGTCCATTTTAGCGCAAAGAGACGCAAAAAAAGACTAAATTCTGTTTGCGCGCTGTCTGAAACGCGTGTGTGCATAGAAAACAGCGCGTGAGTATAGAATTGTTCTAGTTTACTTCTTGTTCTTGAATGGTTTAAAATTGCTTGAATCTTTAAATGTGCAAGACTAATCAACACGTACAAATGATAAACTTTCACTCTATGATGGTTAAGCTTTGCAGTTAATCCACGAATCACATGCGTGCCGAACTGGAGCCTGGTTTATTGCTTAATTATTGCTATTTTTCAATAAATCGTTGACGAAAGTAGTCCTGAAGGAAATGTACCTTCAGAAATTAGTGTTACAAAACTGAACATGAAATTTACATTTAATAATCCCCAATAAATTGGCTTGATAGAAATCAATCGTTCTATAAATATTCGTTTTTTTTGTTGTTGTTTTTTTACATCAATTTTATAGCTAAAAGGAAACAACACATAATATGTGGTTTAGCACATAATACTGTTTCACACAATTTTTTTTTTGTCTTAGAAAATCATCTCATGAAAGCACTGTTAGAATTGCTATGGTGAAGTGGACTGTGCATATGCTCAAAACACATGAAAGCTGTTGGTTCAAAGGGACTCCAGTCTGGTCTCATTCATGCCGTATCACCCCATTCTCCTTCTCACCTAACTTTTCTGACTCCACTATAAAATAATAGACAAAAAACTAACACATCAACTAAAACTGACAAAGCACAAAACGTACAACAACTGAACAATTCAGTGAAGTAACACAGATTAAACAAAGCCATAAGATCAGCCTACGTGTCACTTCTAGGGAATGGCCTATGGAATGTTGTTTCAGTTTCAGGCTAACAGCAGAACTTGTTTTCAAGTAATGTGGTTTCAGCACTAATAATACACTCATTATAGAGATTGCTGAATGCATAGTTTCCTCTGAACAGCAAGGTGAGTGAGTTCTAATGGCATGAATGCTTTCACTTTCTTGAAGACATTTGTTCATTAAAGTGATGAATGTTGACAGCCATTAAGATACATTTTAAACCTACATTTTTAAACATCTATTTAGGGTACATTTGTGTAAGGGACATCCTCTAGTTACAATAAAATGTTTTGTCTGGTAACCTTTGCTTCATGTGATAACACCTAAATCAACTTTGTCAATTCAAAAATAATATTTAATTAAAGCTGCAAGCAGCGATGAAAGGGCTCTCGCACCCGGGGCCACCGCCACCTGGTGGCCTTAGGAAAACCGTGAACAGTAGGCGTTTCCTGTTGCCAGCAGGTGGCACTATGACTAACTGAATATTGGCATGTAGATGTCTTCAGGCCAGGACTCTTATCACACATGTGAAGTTTGGAGCAGATCGGACATTGTATACCTGACTTACAACAGCTTCCTGTTTCATGGCGAAGCATCAGACTTTGTCAGGCCGCCACGGACACGCCCTACAATGAAAACTCAAGACCTTCGCAATTTAACATCGCTAAGGCCTTAAGATTAGACTGACCAAATATGATGTTGATCTGGTTAAATCTGGTAAAATGAGGAGTTAACCACAGTGTAAAACATGTAATTTCCTGCTGCCCGCAGGTGGCGCTATAACTGTAACTGAATATTGGCAAGTAGATGTCTTCAGGCCAGGACTCTAATAAAATGTGAAGTCTGGGGCAGATCCAACATTGTATACCTGAGTTACAACAACTTAGCATCGAACTTTGTCAGGCTGCCACGGACACGCCCTTCAGCGAAACTCTAGATCTTCGCAATTTAATGTCTCAAAGGCCTTTAGATTAGACTGACCAAATATGATGTTGATCTGATTAAAGCTCTAGGAGGAGCTCGTTAAAGTACAACGTATGGAAATGGCAAAAACAGCAAAATTTTGCAGATAAAATTCAAAATATCTCACTTCCTGGGTTTTCAGATTTTGCACCCAGGGGCTTTTTTGTAGGTATTGGGCTGTTACATGTGTCTACGGAATTTCATACTTGTCCGTGAAATGTAGCTCGAAGGGAGCTTAATTGAAATCTTGTAGGTGGCGCTATCGAGCCATTTTGCCACACCTAATTCTGAAACCCACACCAGACGTAAATTTTCACCACTTCTGACGCATGTGCAAAGTTTCATGAGTTTTCAAGCATGTTTAGGCCCTCAAAAATGCGATTCACTTTGGAGAAGAAGAAGAATTGACTGAGCAATTACAATAGGGTCCTCACACTACCGGTGCTCGGGCCCTAATAAGACTAAATAAAATTGATTACGCAAGGTTATACCATGGTCATGTCTTCACTTTTTTCTTTGTACTACAACACATTTCCTCATGTTCTTACCTTATCAAAAGCAAGTGTAGTTTTATTCATTTACCACCCCACCCCCCCCTTAAAAAAAAAAAAAAAAAAAAAAAAAAAAAACACCTCCCATGTACAACCCACGAAGAATGACTGGTTCACATCCTCTATAAATCACCAAGACATCCAGGTGACCTTCTGAATGCTGCCGAATAAAAGGTATGATTTTAGTACACATACAATTTTAAATAAGTCTTAACTTATATTGTTACATTTCCTAAGATAGAACTAAAATGATATTAAACATCTTTTGTTTTTTGTTTTTCAGATGGGTACTGGAGATGTTCCTCAAATATTTACATTCTTGAATGAAATTTTTACAATAATATTTAAAATAATGCTGGAATTTATTGATGATCTAAAAGAAAAATATTATTTGAAAAAAATGGTCAACATTATAAATTGTATAATGTTAGATTATATTACTAATTATCTGGTAAATTTTTACCAAAAAAATACTAATAAGAAGTTAAACACAAATTATGTTCATGAGGATGCCAACATTACTAGAGTAATTCTTCAATTATTGAAGAAGTTATCTACTCACAGATATTTTAATTTAATACTGGAAATATTACTGGAAACTACTATTGATAAGCTAAATGCATTACAAAAAATAATTGCCAAAATGGTAATTACATTATTAGAACTTATTATTAATTATTTGGTCAATAATTTGTACCAAAATAATTATGGTGATGATGTTGATGATAATGTCGATATACCTAGAGACATTTCTCAAAAATGGAAATTAATTCATGATGTTTTAAAAAGATTTTTGAGTTTATTTTTTACAACAATTTTTTTTATAATACTGAAATTCACTACTGAGCAGGATTTATCAGAAGAATTTTATTTTACAATTGTCGAAACGATAATTTCTAGAATATTAGGATTAGTAATCAATACTAATTCTTTGGCAAATTATTATTACCAAAAAAATGATGATGATAAATCAAAATTAGTTTCAATTAAACTTGAAAATGTATAAAATAAAATATTCTAGATAAAAGTAATAATTCTACATTCTATTTAAAACTAATAATTGAATGATATAATATATATTCTATATATATATATATATATATATATATGTATATATGTATATTCTATATATATATATTATTCTACATATAACTTATATAAAGTTTAAAATAGACAAAATGGCTCTTATAATAACATATATTTATATATTATTGTAAGGGGCATTTTGTCTTTTTTAAACTTTGTCATGTAAATTTCTGTCCAGGAGGGGACACTCTTGGTTAATGGGTTACAGAATATAGGTGGGAAACTTCAGGTAGCCAGGTGTTGCTGGAGGGAAGGTGCACACAGATTTTTGACTGCTACGCTGACGCCATGCTATGCAAATAGTAGATCTGTACTGGTGAAGGATTGGAACTATGGATTTATTGACTGTTTGTTTGGATTCTTGCTTACATGAAATGAAGTGAAGACCAGTTACGGTAAAATAAATCTATGACTATGTGAGCATATTAATTTCTGTGTGGACATTGCAGTGACGTGCACGTCCATTAACAAGCAGTAATAGACTTTGCTGCTTAAAATTACATTCTAAATTAAAATGAATTTAATTTTATCATATCAATTAATTTATATTGAAATGAATTTAATTTAATTTAATTTATTATTACTTAATTGTTGATAGATTAACTCTGCCACTGTGGACCCACTGTGCTGCAGAGTTAAGCTTCAACCATCAGAAACACTTGACCCTGGAGCACCTGAAATTTAAAAGCTGAAGCAGGTTGGATTTAAACTTTGCAGGGCTCCAGGAGCAGGGATTTAAAAACTAATAAAATAATGAGAAAAACTTGAGAACTTTCTATCTACAAATAACTGGCCGTGAGGGACAGCTGTAACACAATTGGCATGGTTACAGTTCTCTAGTGCCCATCGATCGGCAGCTACCAAGAGAGAGATCTTGTCTTGCCCACAACAACACCTTGTAAGTTGTTTAATAATATATAATAATAATAATTATAATAAAACATTGCAGGTGTTTTGTAGAATAACTTACTGCCAAATTGTATTAACTTTTTACCACACAAAATGATATTAAATAATTGTCACGTTCCACATGTAATTTTCAGGTCCAGCCATGACTTCCTGTTCCACAGGAGTATAAACATGAGGAAACACAAAGGCCAAATTCCCTTTATCATTCATCATTCATGTTGGTCTGGAGCAGGTGAGGGGGTGCAGAAATGGCTTTTAAAGCTTTGGTAAGAACTTTCAACATTACTTAAATTATTAGTTAGTGTTTTAGACATGAAATGTTTTTAAAATGCCACTTCAACTATTATTGTTCAGTTTGATGTGAAAACGGTTTATGGAAATAGGGACTCTTTTCACATTTAGAGGTTCTCAGAATCGGTATGGAGATAGAGTTAGGACCATGATGTTTTAGTAGTATATAACATACCATGAGTGTATATTAGCACTGCTTGTTTGTTTGCTTTTGGAATGTGATAGTTCATTTGCACCCGGAAACTGACATGTGACGTAATACTTAACAAGCAGATAGCAGTGAACAGAGACGACAGAAAAAATGATTTTTTATATTTATATTTTTTTTACCTCAATAGCAAAAGAAAAAGAACCCCACAAAAGCGTTGTCACGACTTTCCAAAAGAAGAAAAATTATCAAGAGACTGATTATAGCAGTCAGAAGAGAGAAAGATGACAAATTTACAGTCACTACCTCAGCCGTTGTATTAAAAACCATAGACATAATGTTAGAAACACACTAGCAGCAGCGTTAAAGTCATCGACATGAAACAGAAGCTGTGATATTCTTCACTATTGTGACGTCAGAGAGAAAAAAATTGAAAAATGTAATGTAAAAATGTAAATGTAATATGTCATGTAAAATAACGCTTTGAAATATAATCACTCAGTGTTGCAGTTAATGAATATAGGCCTATTTGACTAAGACAACGTAGCCTATGTTACATAGTAGGGTACTACAGTGATTTAACACATCCATAATATTGCTGAGGAAATAATCAAGCTTTTGGGGTTATTCATGGTCTGTTGTAGTAATTTGTTAATACTTTTACACTTTTAAATTTACTTTTTCATGGTTAAAGGGTCATCTCATTGAACCGAGTTTCTGAAAATGCTTATTATTGCATTTATAGACCGAACCTTTTCTAATTGTTTACAGTTTAATGGAAGTTATTCCCATAATTTGTGCAAAGCATAGGAAAAAGGTGGAGAGAACCCCACCCTCCACTGAGACCCACAACATGAAGAGAACAAACTGTTTCAGGGAGGGGAGGTTAATGTTTTTGATTTAAGATTACGAGGGCATATTATAAAAATCATTCAGAAATCATTCTGTAAAAAAAAAAAAAAAAAAGAAAGGAAAAAAAAAAAATTGTACATTTTGATTTCATGACTTTGTAATTCAATGCCAGGATAATATAAAACAACGTATATAGTGTGTAAATGTACGTTAAATGTTTTTTAAAAAATGAATATATATATATATATACAGTGCCCTCCACTAATATTGGCACCATTGGTAAATATGATCAAAGGTGGCTGTGAAAATAAATCTGCATTGTTTATCCTTTTGATCTTTCATTCAAAAAAATCACAAAATTCTAACCTTTTATTTAAGTAAAACAATTGAAAATGGGGGGAAAAGCTCATTATGAAATAAATGTTTTTCTCTAGTTCACGTTGCCCACAATTATTGGCACCCAATTATTGCAACGTCCTTTTGCCAAGATAACAGCTCTGAGTCTTCACCTATAATGCCTGATGAGTTTGGAGAACACCTGACAAGAGATCAGAGACCATTCCTTCATACAGAATCTCTCCAGATCCTTCAGATTCGCAGCTCCATGTTGGTGCTTCTTCTCTTTAGTTCACTCCACTCATTTTCTTTAGGGTTCAGGTCAGAGGACTGGGACGACCATGGCAGAAGCTTCATTTTGTGCTCAGTGACACATTTTTGTGTTGATTTTGATGTTTGTTTTGGATCATTGTCCTGATGAGTGATCCAACCACGGCCCATTATAAGATTTCTAGCAGAAGCAGTCAGGTTTTGATTTTTATCTGTTAGTATTTGATAGAATCCATGATACCATGTATCTGAACAAGATGTCCAGGACCTCCAGCAGAAAAATAGGCCCACAACATTAAAGATCCAGCAGTATATTTAACCGTGGGCATGGGGTACTTTTTATCCCTCTTTGCACCAAACCCATCTGGTGGGTTTGCTGCCAAAAAGCTCTTTTTTTAGTTTCATCTGACCATAGAAGCCGGTCCCATTTGAAGTTCCAGTCTTGTCTGAAAACTGAATATGCTGGAGATTGTTTCTGGATGAGAGCAGAGGATTTTTCTTGAAACCCTCCTGAACAACTTTTGGTGATGTAGGTGCTGTTTGATAATTTTTTTTTAGGCTTTCTGACCCCAAGACTCAACTAATCTCTGCAATTCTCCAGCTGTGATCCTTGGAGAGTCTTTGGCCACTCCACCTCCTCACCACGCATTAGGACGATTTATGCACACGTCCACTTCCAGGCAGATTTGTAACATCTTTAGTTGATTAGAACTTCTTAATTATTGCCCTGATAGTGGAAATGGGGATTTTCAATGCATTATCTTTTTTCTTATAGTCATTTTCTATTTTGTGAAGCTCAATAATCTTTTGCTGCACATCAGAACTATATTCTTTGGTTTTTCTTATTGTGATGAATGATAAAGGGAATTTGGCCTTTGTGTTTCCTCATGTTTATATTCCTGTGGAACAGGAAGTCATGGCTGGACAATTTCATGTTCATGATCACCCTGGTGTGCTAGAAAATGTAAACATGAATGGGAATATACTTCAGAGATATTTTACTCATAAGAATTTCTAGGGGTGCCAAGAATTGTGGCCAACATTTATTGGAGAAAAACATTTATTTCATAATGTGAGTTTCCCCCACTTTCAATTGTTTTACTTCAATGAAAGGTTAGAATTTTATGAATTTTTTGAATGAAAGATCAAAAGGGTAAACAATGCAGATTTATTTTTACAGCCGCCTTTGCTCATATTTACTGCATATAAAATTGCTATATTAAAATGTTAATATTTGTTGAAAAATAAGTGTACAAATCTTTATGTCTCCTCTCTCATGCAGAAAACTAGAACCGCCTCCAGACTGCATACTTTTGGGTCAAGAGGATCTCTCGTCGAAAAATCTCTTCATTTTGCATACACAAGCAATGCAAGCAAGTAAAATTAATCATTGCAACTGGCCACACAGAGATTGGCAACTGTCGTTGGTACAATTGGACGGCCCTTACACAATCAAATATAACAGGTATGAATATTATTTGAAGTGAAAGCATTTTCAATAAAATTATTTAAATTGTGTAGTTAATTAAATGATTTTTGTTGAGTCTGTGCATATGTAATTTTAAATGAAATGTGTCTAGTTACCATATAAATAGTGTTGTTTAAATAATATTTAAAAAAAATATTGCTGGCAGCCTATTGCAATCTTGTCAAAATGGGTTGTTCTTGAGATGAGTGTTTTGAAACACAGAAACATCAGAAACTTTGCAAAGATCAAATACCTTTAGTAAATTTTGATTTATATTCACAGAAACAAAATGGAAATAATAGATCTATATTCTCTTTCTCTCCAGGAACATAAAACCACTTGCCGTTGCTATTTCAAACCCCCCTATCCGAAGACTTTGCTGTCCTCCCCCTCAGTCGAGACGCTGTGTGAGGGTGGTGGATATAAAAATGTTCATTCACAAGAGAAAAAAATACTCTAAATATAACAATCTAATAATAATAATAAAAAAAACACCTATGCCTATGCCTAAAATAGCCTTTTTGGCTATTTTATGAATAAATGATGAATAAATTAACATGGCAATGTGTCTGTGGCTATTTTTCACTACTGGGCTTCTGGGATTTTTTAAATTGCATTTGTACTTGACATTTATACAGCTTAGGGATAAGTTGTATATATAGCCTATGCAAAACTAATTTTATTAGTAGCAGATAAATATAGCAAGCAAAAAAACAAACAAAAAAAAACATAAAACTGAAATACAGAGATAAAGGAAGTGCAACAAAATGTGTTGCAACACTCTTTAAACACAGCAAATGCCACCCGACTCCTAAACAGCAAAATCTGAAACAACACAGACTGGTTCCTGGTTAATTGGCTGTTGTTTGATATAGGCCAACAATTAGGCGAATATATATCAAACTGAAAATGATGGAGAAAAATTCAACTTCTCATGTACAAATGTTGATTATATATATAAAACCATAGTTATCCATGTTACCCATTACCCTTAACCATAGATTTTTCTTTGTCACTTTCTTACCCTTTTTGGTCCAGGAGAAGATCCCAATCATATTGTTTTAATCAGTGGACAGAGAAAGAGACTGTCATAGCATTCTGTTGTTTTAAAAGATGCAATCAAAGTATCATATATTTTCCGATCCACCAGATGGAGACAAAGACTGTTTTACATTTATAATTTGTCAAAAATTACTCTAAATAGCCACAACATTAAAATCACTGACAGGTGAAGTGAATAACTTTGAATATAGGCCTATCATTACAATGGCACCTGTCGAGGGGTAAGACATATTAGGCAGCAAGTGAACAGTCAGTTCTTGTATTTCACAAGCTGGAAGGACAAATAGAGATGGCTATGACTGGGTCAAAGCATCTCCGAAACGGCAGGTCTTTTGTGGAGTTCCTGGTGTGCAGTGGTATCAAGATTGGTGCAAGGAAGGACCACTGATGCACGTGGGGAGTGATGACTAGCCCATCCAGTCATACTTTAGTTTTAGTATCTGAATCAAAATAACTTCCGTTTGTTTTTCTCACCCAAAATCGATATATTTTAGTCTTGTCCTGATTCAATTTTAAGACAATACTGTCTAACATTTGGAATGGTTAGACTGGAGAGGAAAATGCGTGCCATATCAAATAATTTCTTACAATAGCATTAACATGATTACATTTAATAAACAAAATTATAATTATTTATTAATGGATGGACTAGCATTAAAAGATGCATAAAAGTTAATATGACAATATTCATTCAAGTATCAAGGTGTTTGAGTCATTGAATCCACAGAGATAAGTGGATATGAGAATCTTAAAGGCCTTCTGAAAGCGAGGGTAGAAAAAACCATAGATCAATGGATTACAGGTGGAGTTAAAGTATCCGAACCAAACCAAAGCATCAAAAACATCACCAGGAGTCACAAAGTTGATAAAAGGATCAACAGCAGTGGCGGTAAAAAAAGGCAGCCAGCAGAGATAAAAAACACCCATGACAATGGCCAGAGTTTTTGCTGCTTTTCCTTCTCTTTGAGCAGAGCTTTGGCTCTTCAACCCTCCTGCTGCCGCAACAGTCACTCTTTCTGACATAACCTTTGCATGTTTTCTTGCAACTTGGAAGATTTTCATATACAGAGAGCTCATGATCGTTCCGGGAAGGAAGAATGTGAGAAGTGAACAAATAAGACCCCACTGTTTGTTAAAAAACAGAACACAACTTCCCACACAGTAAACCTGCATGATAAACGACTCCAAGCCAATTTTGTTCACCCCTGAAAACACAATAGAAAAGCTGTAGAGAAATGCAAACATCCATGCGAAGGTAGTAAATACAGTCACAGTGTTGTTTGTGACCCTCATTTTGTACCTTAAAGGATCACAAATAGCCCAGTACCTGTCAACAGATATTAAGCTGAGATGTATCAAAGAAGAAATGCTGAAGGTCATGTCTAAACTAGAATGCACTTTACACACAACATCTCCCAGATACCAGCAGCCTTCAACAGATCGCACCATGCTGTACGGCATGACCAAAGAGCCCAGCAGACAATCACTGGCAGCCAAAGAACGAACAATCAGATGAGTTGGAGACTGTAGATGTTTGAAGTGAGAGATGGAGATGATGATCAGCAGATTCCCAAAAACTGTTATGAGGATCATCAGCACCATTAAAGCATACATTGCCACTTTAAGGACAGTAAGACGATGAGCTCTTGGACAGGAGTCCGGCAGGAGTGGATAGCAGAGAAACACATTCTCAGAGTAAATGTCTGTTTCATTTGAGGTCATTACGAAGATATAAACTGATAGGCAGGATCAAAACACAATATTTCCTTTGTAAATGTAAAAAATAAAATCACACAGATATCATTGAAACTTTGAAGGGAATCAGTCAGATAGAGACCAAAAAACAAAGAAAATATACAGTACATGCACATAAGGAGCTACATATAGTCTATGGATTCAGCAGCTCAGTTTGAGCTATATATATACTCAGGTTCCAAAACAGGTAACGCCCTGAAGCTCATAGACATATTTGAATATGCTAACAGTGGTGCAGTAACTAATCGTGGTACATGCGGCGCCCCCAGGTGGTGACAAAATGACAAACAATCTATCTATCTATCTATCTATCCATCCATCCATCCATCCACCCACCCACCCACCCATCTATCTATCATCTATCTATCTATCTATCTATCTATCTATCTATCTATCTATCTATCAATCATGTCTGCAAAATGTTGTTACTCACCCAAAACATTTAATTCATGCTTCAAAACCTAGTTATTGTGTCAGTAAATTGGCCAATGCCACACTGGTCAAAATGTTTTTTCACTACTATTGAAATATTTGTTATATACAAATTGCATGTGTTTTCTACTTTTTTGTTGACACTGTTTTCTACACTATACAAGAATGCCAGTTTTGTCTATCTGAATGCTCTTGTGTCTCACACTGATCTTTTTAGATACAGATTTCAGCAGTAGGTAAAAATTTACTAGGAAAAGTCAATACTGTAGTAGTCTCAGCCTCAGGCATCATGCCCACATACCGTTGGTTGAATGTCTGATGCATATGGCACACTTAACTGTAAACACTTCAGGATTTTCAAAGTCGTCATTTGGTTGGTTGAATTCTACAGGATGTCCGGGAGACGTGTGTTTCGCGTTCTTTAACGGTCCGCCTGGAAACAAATGCCGTGACGCCAAACCCCCTCATGGAAGAAGAACGCAGTCATGTTAACAACTGTGACAATGAGCGCTTACCAGGATCAACTAAACGCTGGATTTCCAAAAGTATGTGAAGTTTGTGGCTCCATTGTTGCATGTTCTTGAATGAATAATTTATTAGATGCATGCCGGTCTGTTATTGTAGGGACATTGACTTTACATTTTCACGCCCCTAAACATGATGTGGAACAAAACGAACTGTGATTGGTTGCGTTACATGTCAGTCAAACGTCCTCTTGGGCGGTCCTTGGGCAATGAAAGCTGCGATGGAGTCCAGACCTTCTGCTGTCAGTCTGAAGTCTGGTTACGTGAGACTAAAGCCTCGTTTTCACCAAAATTACCTGGAACAATTCGTCCCAGGAACTTTTTTCCCTCCAGACCTGTTGCTCTCTGCGTTTTCATAGCGATCTAAAGTACCGTGAAGATTAAGTCCGGTGACGTATGACTGTGCACGACTTTCCAGTTCCTGCTGGATTTCATCCTCCACATATAAGCTTAATAAAGCCTGAATCTCGTCGTCGGTCCATCTGTCATATTTTTAAACTCCATTGTTGATTCGAAGAGCAAACAACTCTTACTGCACACACCGCAACAGACTTTTAAAAGTGGTGGTTGAAATAAAATGCTGCGTGGAGTAAACCAATCAAAATGCTGCGTGAACTCAACCAATCAGCATGTTCAGCGCCCAAGTCCCACCCCCGGAAGTTCCTGAACTTTGAAAAAGTACCTCGTGAGCAGGGACATTTTGAGGGGAGAATTTTTACCCGGAACTTTATTTAGACCCTGGTTCCTGCGGTCGAAACACACAGAGTACCACCCCAAAGTCCCTAGTTCCTGGGGAAAGTTCCTGCGGTGGAAACAGGGCTTAATACTGTAGTACTCTACACAAAAAGAAAATGGACATTTGGTCACACTTTATATTAGGTGTCCTTATCGACTATGTATTTACATAAAAAAATAAGTTCAGTGTACTTATTGTGTTCATATTGTATTGCAAAACACTTGTGCTGCTATTGAGGTGGATACGGGTAGGTTAGTGACAGGTCTGGTGGTATGAGTAGGTTTAAGGCTGGGTTAAAGGGTTAGTTCACCCAGAAATGAAAATAATGTCATTTATTACTCACCCTTATGCCGTTCTACACCCGTAAGACCTTCGTTCATCTTCAGTACACAAATTAAGATATTTTTGATAAAATCCGATGGCTCAGCGAGGAAGGCTCAACAGTGTAATTACAGCTGTATTTTTATTTATTTTTTTACTTTTTTTTTTTTTTTTTTAAATAAGTAAAATGTAAAAACATGAATGTGCATTGTATCAAATAATTCATTTACAGTGAATGTTAGTACAAAGTAGTTAAAGAGATCTAATATAAAGTGGGACAAAACATTTTTATACAGCACATTTATTTTTGAAGAAATGTGTTACATGTAAACTGAAAATTCACAGTTCCTTGTTCATTTTACATATTCTATTACAGTATGTCCTCCCCTAACACCACACATTCTTACATATCTTCCTATTGCTCTTCCAAGACAAGCAACTGTGTATTTTCAGTTTACATGTAACACATTTCTACAAAAATAAACTGCTGTTGCTGTTTAGGGATTTAGACGTTCCTGCATGTTCAAAAATGGTAGTGATTGTGCTGGGAAAACTCCATATAGCCTACTGTATGCTTCCAAACTTGATTGGTAAGATTGTGATTCTTATTTCACTACAATGGCAGGCCATTTCAGCTGACATTATTCCACTTTATAGGCATTTATGGAATGAATATACATGCATGTCTGACAGATTTTGATAACTGAATGGATCATTTTGCATGTGGAGGCTCACATGATGAAAGCATGTTTAGAAGTTCGACCATTTCAATGAGAATCAACTCATCAGTTTGGATCAACAAACCATGTGCATTTAGATGTTGTGCAAATTGTACTTATTCTTTTGCACACATGTGCCAAAACACATGCAAATTGCTTAAATCAATAAGAAATCCAAATCTGATGTGAACAAGAAACTGAGCCAAAGCGATTGAGAAAAAATGTAATACAGTTTTATCTGGGTGGGATAATGATGGGATGGGATAATGACTGATGTATACTTATAGACAGAATTCTGAAGAGAGAATTTTTCAATAACAATTTTTTAGATTAAAAGGTGAGTAAAAACAAGTCTTACCCAATATTAAGCATTTAAATAACTCCAATGTTAAATCATTTAAAAAATTGAAATATTAAATAAAATATTTTAAATTCACTTGTCATTGTGAGCATATATTTTCAGATCCTAAATCAAAATAGCACACTTAAAAAGTACCCTTTATTTTTGCACCCAAATAGCAATATTTCAGTTTTGTCAATATTTCAATAATGTCTTTCTTTCATATGGTTAGTCTTTTTTTTATGGAGATTTTCCGAGAAAACGAATGCCAGGCCAAATAATTTCTTACAATAGCATTAACATGTAATAAACAGCTAAATTCATTCAAGTATCAAGGTGCTTGAGCCACAGAGATAAGTGGATATGAGAGTCTTAAAGGCCTTCTGAAAGCGAGGGTAGAAAAAACCATAGATCAAGGGGTTACAGGTGGAGTTAAAGTATCCAAACCAAACCAAAGCATCAAAAACATCAACAGGAGTCGAAAAGTTGATAAAAGGATCAACAGCAGTGGCGGTAAAAAAAGGCAGCCAGCAGAGATAAAAAACACCCATGACAATGGCCAGAGTTTTCGCTGCTTTTCCTTCTCTTTGAGCAGAGCTTTGGCTCTTCAACCCTCCTGCTGCCGGCACAGTCACTCTTTCTGACATAACCTTCTCATGTTTTCTTGCAACATGTAAGATTTTCATATACAGAGAGCTCATGGTCGTCACAGGAAGGAAGAATGTGAGAACTGAGCATATAAGACCCCACTGTTTGTTAAAAAACAGAACACAACTTCCCACACAGTAAATCTGCATGATAAACGACTCCAAGCCTATTGTGTTCACCCCTGAAAACACAATAGAAAAACTGTAGAGAAATGCAAACAGCCATGCAAAGGTACTAAATACAGCCACAGTGTTGTTTGTGACCCTCATTTTGTACCTTAAAGGATCACAAATGGCCCAGTACCTGTCAACAGATATTAAACCGAGATGCATTTTAGAAGAAATGCTGAAGGTCATGTCTAAACTAGAATGAACTTTACACACAAAATCTCCCAGATACCAGCAGCCTTCAACAGATCGCACCATGCTGTACGGCATGACAAAAGAGCCCAGCAGACAATCACAAGCTGCCAGCGACTGAACGATCAGATGAGTTGGAGACTGTAGATGTTTGAAGTGAGAGATGGAGATGATGATCAGCAGATTCCCAAAAACTGTTATGAGGATCATCAGCATCATGAAAGCATACATTGCCACTTTAAGGACAGTAACACGATGAGCTCTTGGACAGGAGTCCGGCAGGAGTGGATAGCAGAGAAACACATTCTCAGAGTAAATGTGTGTTTCATTTGAGGTCATTACGAAGATATAAACTGATAGGCAGGATCAAAACACAATATTTCCTTTGTAAATGTAAAAAATAAAATCACACAGATATCATTGAAACTCTGAAGGGAATCAGTCAGATAGAGACCAAAAAACAAAGAAAATATACAGTACATGCACATAAGGAGCTACATATAGTCAATGGATTCAGCAGCTCCGTTTGAGTTATATACACTCAGGTTCTGAAATGGGTAACACCCTGACTCTCATAAACATATTTGAATATGCTAACAGTGGTGCAGTAACAAATTGTAGTACATGAGGTGCCACCAGGTGGCGACAAAATGACTATCTATCTATCTATCT
The DNA here is from genome assembly GCA_039654765.1 of Mylopharyngodon piceus. Classification (NCBI taxonomy): domain Eukaryota; kingdom Metazoa; phylum Chordata; class Actinopteri; order Cypriniformes; family Xenocyprididae; genus Mylopharyngodon; species Mylopharyngodon piceus. The sequence continues at coordinate 4,510,078 of CM077456.1, read as the reverse complement.
ATCTATCTATCTATCTATCTGTCTGTCTGTCTGTCTGTCTATCTAAATGTAATTCTCCATGTTTTGTTTTTCATTTCCCACCAAAGAGTGTGACCACACCACAAATTTAGCCCATGAGCAAAAGAAAAACTGAGCAAAAGCAAAACTGAGGTGAGCGATTTTAAAAGACAAGATAATATTTTAGTTCACCTCAAAATCAGTTTCATCAAGCCAGGCTTAAGAAGTAGCCTGCTTATGACTCAGAAATACTGTACTATTCAGTGGGATTTGGATTTTGGAATGTGAATTGGTATATATTAACATGAAAACACATGGTAATTTAAAGAATTAGTTCACTTTCATATAAAATTTTCCTGATAATTTACTCACCCCCATGTCATCCAAGATGTTCATGTCTTTCTTTCTTCAGTCGAAAAGAAATTAAGGTTTTTGATGAAAACATTCCAGGATTATTCTCCTTATAATGGACTTCAATGGACTCCAAACGGTTGAAGGTCAGAATTATAGTTTCAGTGCAGCTACAAATTGCTTTAAACGATACCAGACGAGGAATAAGGGTCTTATCAAGCGAAACGATCGGTCATTTTCGAAAAAAAATGTAAATGTATATGCTTTATATAAACAAATGATCGCCTTCCAAGTGCTTCCGCCAAAACCGTACTTTCGTATTTTTCAAAAAGCTTACGCTGTATGTCCTACGCCTTCCCTATTCTACTTACGGTAAAAATGTAACTGGCGCTGCGTTCGTTCCGTACGTTGAATAGGGAAGGCGTAGGACATACAGCGTAAGCTTTTTGAAGAATACGAAAGTACGGTTTTGGCGGAAGCACTTGGAAGGCGATCATTTGTTTATATAAAGCATATACATTTACATTTTTTTTCGAAAATGACAGATCGTTTCGCTAGATAAGACCGTTTGGAGGCCATTGAAGTCCATTATAAGGAAAATAATCCTGGAATGTTTTCATCAAAAACCTTAATTTCTTTTCGACTGAAAAAAGAAAGACATGGACATCTTGGATGACATGGGGGTGAGTAAATTATCAGGAAAATTTTATATGAAAGTGAACTAATCCTTTAATGTCAATATAATATATGCTGGCATACTATTAATAATTTCCCTCTCTTTTAATTTTGTAGAATGTAAGTTTCGACTACATAATTTTCTTTGGCAACATATAGTGCTGCAGTCATTTTTTTGTAGGCCAACCTGGAAGTTCCCTCGACACTCAATAGGATTTTTCCATTGGCTTTTGGATTATTGCAGAAAATGAGCTCTGTGACCAAAACAAGTTTAAGATTCTTACATGTTTTCTTCATCATGATAATCTTCATTCTTCACAAATAAACAGAACCTTTATGAATTTTGAAGCCTAAATACAATCGGCAGAAGTCAACGTAAACGTAGGCTATAAACGAACTACACCATGGTCACATGACTTCAACGTCACCATCACTAAGCTTCCGACAACTCTTTCAGTCTTTGTTTAAAAACATTTTCCCCCAAAAGTTCGAGTTATAATATTTTGCAAGAGTGATTATAAACACAACAAGGCTGTGAAAGTGGAGTAGTGTGTAGATGAGTTCGGCCTTATGACGTTTAAAGTCCTTGAAAATCTCTGTAGTCCCATTTAGACACTTGTTAGCAACCACCTTTTACAAGACAATAGCTTTAACAAATAACAAGAGGGCATTACTGATGTACAGTATTTTGAATTGTAGAATAAAATGTGAGAATATCTTGAGCTTGTGTTCACCACAGACCTTATTTCAAGCATTTAACCAAAAACATGTTGACTTCAGGACGATGGAACCGGAAGTGCTAAAATACTAACACGCTTCTGGGTTTTGGCCTGCAGAAATACGTCATCCTTGCAGCACTCTATAACTTTATGATGATAAAACCCGACACGTCAGAAAAAGTGCTTCAATCAATAATTATTTTTCCATCAGTGTAGCTAATCTGAATTAGTAGGCTTACGCTACGGTACTATATGGTTCTTTAAACTCTGTATGTTTAAATGTAGTCTGACTTCAAGGCACATATAGGCTGTACTGGTTTTAAACATTTGACACAGGAGACCCAAGTTCAAATCCTGCTCAAGCCTCAACTTCATTTGAATTACTTACAACAAAACAAGTCCTTAAAATATTCTATGTTGAAAATGTTTTCTCAGTTTAGTTAAGTTCATTAAATGTTTTATTCAAATAGAGTCCTTCTATAAACCAGTGCAACCTTCTATGCACCATTATTTATTTTAACTATATGAACTTAAGATTTAGACTATAATCTATATCAGGGGTGGGAAACGTTGATCCTGGAGGGCCATTGTCCTGCAGAGTTTAGCTCCGACCCTGAAAAAAACACTCACCTGCCTGTAACTTTAGTAATCCTAAAGACCTTGATTAGCTTCAGGTGTGTTTAATTAGGGTTGGAGCTAAACTTTGAAGGATAATTGCCCTCCAGGATCAATGTTCCCCACCCCTGATCTATATGAATCAATGTATAATGTAAAGTGGTCAGGTTTTTCTCTTGAAATGAAAAGTAAGCATTCACCGTAATCTCTCAGTTGTCATGAAACTAGGAATTTGAAAATGACGTTTAATATAGTTGTCTCACTGAATAACACTGTTGTCGTTGTGATATATCAACGGCCCAAATGTACTGTATATATAGCATACATATAAATAATTGTGTGCATTATGTAAAGAACCTTCCCTTTGATTTTAACCTCTCTCCAACTACTATACACAGAACACTTTGAAACCCATTATAAATAAAAACTCATTTTCAGATATATATTTGTGAATTAACATTTTGCTCACAATGTTTGATCTTCCATAAATGTCACTCAATCATGCTGTACACACGCGTGATGCAAAAGTTATGATGCAATGTTTGTGTTTAGTCTACAACAGTACCCAGGAGACTTATTATCATTTCTCACTCTTAATGACAGTGTGACTCTCAAAGGCTTTCACCGTTGAAAGTCATTTGTCCAGTTTTATTATCAAACAGGTTCCAGAGTGGTTAACTGTCACATCTCACATCAAATCAACCAATTATCCTTACAGATACAGATAAAGTATTACTAGCTTATTAGCATAAGTTTTTATGCTTTACATGACAATCAAGGATTTTTTTTACTTACAATGGAAGAAACATTTGATTGTGTGTGTGTAACTTTTACATTTTACATCTATTTTAGAAACTATGGTTGATGTATTGGTAATGGTTATTGACCTTGCTTCCATCTAAATCATTACAAAAGACTGAAAGACCCTTCAACAGGCTTATGACAGGCCAAAAATACATTTTATTGGGAGTTCAAGAAAACTTAAATAAGCAAAATGTTTAATCATACTTGGACTAGTGGGTAATAAAAATACAATTAAATCTTCATTCTAAAGGATGAAAATATTATTATTAAACCTGCACATGTGCAAAATTTATTATAAATGTATATATACATATTTATATATAATTAAATGTCTGGTAAAGGTTATATAATTTCATATTCATTCAAATGTCAAGATGTGTAACTCATTGAATCCACAGAGATAAGTGGATATGAGAGTCTTAAAGGCCTTCTGAAAGCGAGGATAGAAGAAACCATAGATCAAGGGGTTACAGGTGGAGTTAAAGTATCCGAACCAAACTAAAGCATCAAAAACATCAACAGGAGTCGCAAAATTAAGGAAAGGGTCAATAGCAGTGGCGGTAAAAAAAGGCAGCCAGCAGAGATAAAAAACACCCATGACAATGGCCAGAGTTTTCGCTGCTTTTCTCTCTCTCTGTGAAGAGGTTTGGCAATTACCGCCTACACTGGGGGCAACGGACACTTTCTCTGACAGAACCTTTGCATGTTTTTTCACAACATTGAAAATGCTCAAGTACAGAGAGCTCATGATAGTTCCTGGAATTAGGAACACAAAAAGTGCACAAATTAAGCCCCATTCTTTGTTAAAAAACAGAACACAGCCACCAAAACAAGAAATCTGCAATATGAGTTCTTCCAAACCAACGTTGTTAACCCCTGAAAACACAACAGAAAAGCTGTACACAAATGAAAACAGCCATGTGAAGACAATAAATACAGCCACAGTGTTGTTTGTGACCCTCATTTTGTACCTTAAAGGATCACAAATAGCCCAGTACCTGTCAATAGCTATTAAACTGAGATGCAGGATGGAAGAGATACTGAAAGTCATGTCCAAACTAGAATGAACTTTACACACAACGTCTCCCAGATACCAGCAGCCTTCAACAGATCGCACCATGCTGTACGGCATGACGAAAGAGCCCAGCAGACAATCACAAGCTGCCAGAGACTGAACGATCATGTGAGTTGGAGACTGCAGCTGTTTGAAGTGAGAGATGGAGATGATGATCAGCAGATTCCCAAAAACTGTTGTGAGGATCATCAGCACCATGAAAACATACATTGCCACTTTAAGGACAGCAAGACGATGAGCTCTTGGACAGGAGTCCGACCGGAGTGGATAGCAGAGAAACACATTCTCAGAGTAAATGTCAGTTTCATTTGAAATCATCACGTCTGCCCCAGATAATGACTTATATGCAGTATTAAAATACAGTATTTGTTTGGTAAATGTAAAAAGACACACAAAAATTGACCAAATTGAGCCCAGAATTATTTCATAAATAATGATACGGTAAAGACAAATATCCAAAGAAAGATGAATATAAATACAGTACATGCCCACACAATATAGACTATATAGACTAAATTGGACTCAGAGCAGTTCAGTCTTGTTCATATATACTCTCAGATTTGAGGTAACCCCCCTACATCTGTCCATGTAACCCATAGTTACAATAACAACATGAACTCAAGAGATTAAAATGAAAATAAAAAACTACTTCCCCGTTTCTGTCCTGTAATGGAGGTTGAGGTTGCCCCCTAGCTCTTGAAAGATATTACTAAACGGGGTTGGGGCTACTGTGCCTTAAACATTTTTATTTATTGGTTTAAAGAGTAGTAAAATAGGCATTATTCATTAAATTATTTATATCATTGTAGTATTGGAGTGACCACTAGACTTTCTCTCTCTCTCTCTCTCTCTCACACACACATACAATCCATCCCTTTATATAGGCTACCTAAAATGGTGACTTTGGAGGGCACTGAAGTGTTTAATCATTTTCAACATATATTTTTAATAAAAATAACTCTATAAATGAGTTCCAAATGACACTTCCCAGATAGCAACTTTGTGCCGGCCCAAATCCGGCCCACATCTGCCACGCGTGGTATAATGATCTGGGCCGCATATGGCGTGCCACAAGCAGGCCATAACAATGCCACATGTCAGCCAAGAACAAAGAAATAAACCAGAACTGGACCTTATCTGAGCCACAAAATTTTTATATATTATTTATAGAATCATCTTAGCATTAACAAGCCTGTTAACAAGCAGAATCACTGACGGAAAGAAGAGAACAGAAAAAAACAAAATTAACCATCATTGAAAATTTACAATGAAACAAAGCTAGTCATCATTAAAATCTTGTAATGGAAACAAACTGACTGTCTTTGAAATCTCATAAAAAAACAAAACCCACCATCATTAAAATCTCGGAATAGAACAAAACCGTTCGTTGAAATCTTGTAAAGGAACAAAACCGACTGTCACTGAAATCTCATAACAAAACAAAACCTGCAATCATTGAGATCTCCTAAAGGAACAAAACAGACTGTCATTGAAATCTCGTAACAAAACAAAACCAAATGTCTTTGAAAACTCGTAAAAGTACAAAGAAACAAAACCGACCATCATTAAGATCTTGTAACGAACAAAACCGACCATCATTGAGATCTCTTAATTGAACAAAACCAACTGTCATTAAAATCTCGTTAAGGAACAAAGCCGACTGTCATTAAAATCTCATAACCCAGCAAAACTGACCGTCATTGAAATCTCGTAAAAGAACAAAACATACCTTATTGAGATCTCGTAACTGAACAAAACTGACTGACAATGAAAACCAACTTTAAAGTAAGTTCCCTTACTTAAATTTCGTAAGGGAACAAAACTGACTGTCATTGAGATCTCGTAACCGAACAAAACCAGCCGTCACTGAAACCTCATAATCAAATAAAACAGACGTCATTGAAATCTCGTAACTGAATAAAACAGACCGTCATTGAAATCTTGTAACGGAACAAAACTAACCATCATTGAAATCTCGTAATTAAACAAAACTGTCATTAAGATCTCATAAAACAGGGGTGTCCAACCCTGCTTCTGGAGAGCTACAATCCTGCTCCAACACACCTGTCTGTAATTATCAAACAGCCCTGAATACTATGATTAGCTGGTTCAGGTGTGTTAGATTCGTGTTGGAGCTAAAATCTGCAGGGCAGCAGCCCTCCAGGACCAGGGTTGGACACCGCTGTCCTAAAGGAACAAAACTCAAAATCATTGGAATCTCATAATGAAACAAAACTGACTGTCTTTGAAATCTTGTAACCGCACAAAATCTCATAGCCGAATAAAACAGATGTCATTGAAATCTCGTAAAACCGATTGACACTGAAAACCAACCGTCACTGAGATCTCCTAACCCAGCAAAACAGACTGTCATTGAGATCTCGTAACCCAGCAAAAACGACCGTCATTGAAATCTCATAAAAGAACAAAACATACCGTATTGAGTTCTCGTATCTGAACAAATGAAAATTTGACTGACTGACAATGAAAACTGACCATCATTTAAATCTCGTAATGGAACAAAATAGACCATCATTGAGATCTCGTAATGAAACAAAACTGACCATCATTTAAATCTCGTAATGGAACAAAACCAAATGTCTTTGAAATCTTGTAAAATAAAAAATAAAACCCGACCGTCATTGAAATCTCATAACAAAACAAAACCATCAACCATTGAGATCTCGTAAAGGAGCAAAACTGACTGTCACTGAAATCTTGTAAAGGAACAAAGGAGAAAAACCTGCCATCATTGAGATCTCGTAAAGAAATAAAACTAATCACTGAACTCTCATAACGAAACAAAACTGACCGTCTTTGAAATCTCATAACCGAACAAATCCGACCATCACTAAAATCTTATAAAGGAACAAAACTGACCATCGTTGAAATCTCATAACCAAAACAAAATGTTATAATGGAACAAAACTGATCAGAAGATTAAAAAAAAAAAAAAAAAAAAAAATTCTAAGATGACACACAAAGACATCAAGAATCAGCACATGAATCTCAACAAAGGTGACGATCAAAAGTATCATGTCGCAGTGCATGCTGGGAACAATAGTACAAAATTCCCAGCATGCATCACAGCATGACCAAATTATGCAGCTGAATTGTCCTATTATTTTCTTTAATTCTAACTATTTGCTTTTATTTTTTGCTGTGGTTTTTGTTCTGTCTTTTAGTAGCTTTTTGTGATGTCCAAAGTTGATCTGATTGTCTGAATATTTTGTTGTCACCATTGTTGAGATTCATATGCTGATTGCCAATATCTGTGTTTATTCGTTCTAATGTGTCAGGGGAAGGTTCTTAAAACACTAATCAAAGTAATATCATACCTTCTGTTCTCTAATTTTTAAAGAATGTCAAAATGTGCGCTTAATTTAAACCGTTCTCCTGATCCTGTTGAACAAGCGTGAAAAAGGACAAAAGCTTTCTTGAATCAGAGCTCTGGCGTGACTGTGTGCAGCGCGTTACAATACTGAGTTCTGATTGGTCAATCTCTGTTATTTATAGTTTAATTATCATACAGAGAATTTTAAAATTTCGTTTATATGATAAGATTTACAAAATATACATAACACTATTAATATAAAGGCGATGGTAAGGGGGGATTTACAGAGGGGATGCTTTTTGTAATTTTTTCAACAAGGGGGATGCCATCCCCCCGTATCACCCCTCAAATTGCGCCCTGGGTTATTCTGTGTTTTTTGACCCACCAAAAAGAACCAGTTCATTATAGTGATAGGTGACTACACAGCGCGAGCAGCTGTGCAGCATATGTGTTTTGTTGTTGTTGTTGTTTTTGCCGTTTTTTTGCCATTTTTTCACTGTATATCGTCATACAAGTGAAGCTGGTAAAATGGTAGTCTACAAAAAACTTTGCTTACATTTATATTTTATACTGGGATAAGTTTGGGGTAGCAATTCTTTTTGTTAGGTTTTGTTTTGTTTTGTGCCCTGAGGCCACCTCTGGTTATAGGTGCTGTAAGCCATTATGCTTTTCATTTTGGCATGCTTTTTCTAGTGTTTAGGATTTGTAAACTAATGTGTCTAGCCATTTCCTTTTTCTATTTTAGAAAATACTTTAAAATGGATAAGGCAGGAAGGTCACATTTTGCATAGGCTAGTTGTACATTTTGAGCATTATTCATCCATATGGGTACTTACTTCAGGTGCATGTTCATAAGCTTTTATGATCTCATAGTGCTTCACATGCAACAAGTTTTGGTATCACGATGACAACCAGAAGTTTACTGACAAATTTCAAAAAATTAACTACAGGATATAAAGGAATTACAGAAAAAAAAAAAAAAAACTTTATTGTGATGTCTGAAATAGGTGTGAGCAGCGTTCATTCAAAAGTCAATGTGTTTGAATCCTTGATGCCACAGATATAGATGGATATAAGTATCTTAAATGCATTCTGAAAACAAGGGTAGAAAAATCCATAAATCAAAGGATTACAAGTAGAGTTAAAATATGCAAACCAAACCAAAGCATCAAAAACATCAGTGGGGGTTAAAAATTTGAAAAAAGGATTGAGAGCAGCAGCAGTAAAAATAGGCAGCCAGCAGAACAAAAAAACACCCATGACAATAGCCAAAGTTTTTGCTGCTTTTCTCTCTCTGTGTGCAGAACTTTGGCTCTTTAACACTCCTGTTGCCGCCACAGTCACTCTTTCTGACATAACCTTTGCATGTTTTCTTGCAACATGGAAGATTTTCATATACAGAGAGCTCATGATTGCCCCAGGAAGAAAGAATGTGAGAATTGGACATATAATACCCCACTCTTTGTTAAAAAACAGAACACAACTTCCCACACAGTAAACCTGCAATATAAGCATCTCTAGTCCAACTGCATTTACCCCTGAGAACACAACAGAAAAGCTGTACACAAATGAAAACAGCCATGTGAAGGTAGTAAATACAGTCACAGTGTTGTTTGTGACCCTCATGTTGTACCTTAAAGGATCACAAATAGCCCAGTATCTGTCAACAGATATTAAACCGAGATGCAGTATGGAAGCGATACAGAAGGTCATGTCTAAACTAGAATGTACTTTACACACAAAATCTCCCAGATACCAGCAGCCTTCAACAGATCGCACCATGCTGTACGGCATGACAAAAGACCCCAGCAGACAATCACTGGCAGCCAGAGAGCGAACGATCAGATGAGTTGGAGACTGTAGATGTTTGAAGTGAGAGATGGAGATGATGATCAGCAGATTTCCAAAAACTGTTGTGAGGATCATCAGCACCATGAAAACATACATTGCCACTTTAATTACAGCAAGACGTTGTACTTTAGGACAGGAGTCCAGCAGGAGTGGATAGCAAAGAAGCACATTCTCAGTGCCAGTTTCATTTGAAGTCATCACGTCTGCCCAAGATGCTGAGATAAATTTGTTTGTAATTGTAAAAAGGCAAGCAATTATAAGCATATATTATAGGTATAATCAAAATAATTTTGTAAATTATGGTTTGGTGAAGACCAATATCCAAAGAAAGGTGTATATATAGTACATGCCCATCTAGTTTAACTCCCTAAACTCAGAGCAGCTCAGTCGTGTCCATATATACTCTTAGATTCAAGGTAACTACCACCACGTCTGTCAGTGTAACCCATAGTTACAAAAACAACATGAACTCAGGAGATTAAAAAGAAAAAAAATCAACCTAACTATGTCTTGAAATTGAGATAGACTAAAAACAGAATGTGTTACTTATTAAAATGTGTTTCTTTGACCTTACTGACCTTAAAATCATTGGTCTTAAAGAAAATGTAATAAAAGAATGTGATATAATATGCAAACTTATTCTATCTTCCAGAAGAAGAAAAAAAATCCCTCTTCAGTTCAAATTGACCATAGAAAGAATAACTAGTTGTGATATCACAACCATAATATCAATAATTTATGCTGTATTTTGCATGCTTTTTTTCTGGTGTTTAGGATTTGTCAATTAGTGTGTCTAAGCAAACAGTACAGGGATATAACAGGGCTAAAGGTGCACCGGGGTAAAAGGCACATTCGATTTGGTTTTCATCTGGACCACCAGATGGCACTAAATTTCACAGCAGCACTTCTAAACATCCATGTGTCACTATGCATGTGAACACTGGGCCATATTTTAATGATTTAAGCGCATGGTCTAAAACGCACGGAGCAAGTGCACTTAGGGCGTGTCCGAATCCACTTTTGCTAGTTTAATAATGGGAAAAATGGTCTGCGTCTGGTCTAAAAGGGTTGTCCCTATTCTCTTAATGAGTAATGAGTAATGGGTGTAATCTGGCCCACATCTGCCACGCGTGGTATAATGATTTGGGCCGCATATGGCGTGCCACAAGCAGGCCATAACAATGCCACATGTCAGCCAAGAACAAAGAAATAAACCAGAACTGGACCTTATCTGAGCCACAAAATTTTTATATATTTTTTATAGAATCATCTTAGCATTAACAAGCCTGTTAACAAGCAGAATCACTGACGGAAAGAAGAGAACAGAAAAAAACAAAATTAACCATCATTGAAAATTTACAATGAAACAAAGCTAGTCATCATTAAAATCTTGTAATGGAAACAAACTGACTGTCTTTGAAATCTCATAAAAAAACAAAACCCACCATCATTAAAATCTCGGAATAGAACAAAACAGACTGTCATTGAAATCTCGTAACAAAACAAAACCAAATGTCTTTGAAAACTCGTAAAAGTACAAAGAAACAAAACCGACCGTCACTGAGATCTTGTAAACGAACAAAACCGACCATCATTGAGATCTCTTAATTGAACAAAACCAACTGTCACTTAAATCTCGTAAGGGAACAAAGCCGACTGTCATTAAAATCTCATTAGGGAACAAAATTGACTGTCATTGAAATCTTGTAATGGAAAAAAAAACATCCGTTATTAAAATCTCATAACCGAATAAAACCAACTGTCATTGAAATCTCGTAAAAGAACAAAACATACCTTATTGAAATCTTGAAACTGAACAAAATTGACTGACAATGAAAACCAACTGTCACTTAAATCTCGTAAGGGAACAAAACTGACTGTTATTGAGATCTCTTAATTGAACAAAAACCAGCCGTCACTGAAATCTCATAATCGAATAAAACAGACGTCATTGAAATCTCGTAATGGAATAAAACTGACTGTCATTGAGATCTCATAACCGAACAAAACCAGCCGTCACTGAAATCTCACAATCGAATAAAACAGACGTCATTGAAATCTCGTAACTGAATAAAACAGACCGTCATTGAAATCTCGTAACTGAACAAAACCGACCATCATTGAAATCTTGTAACGAAACAAAACTGACTGTCTTTAAATTCTCGTAAAAGAACAAAGGAACAAAACTGACCATCATTGAAATCTCGTAATTAAACAAAACTGAGAGTCATTCAAATCTCATAAAGCAGGGGTGTCCAACCCTGCTTCTGGAGAGCTACCATCCTGCAGATTTCAGTTCCAACCCTGCTCCAACACACCTGTCTGTAATTATCAAACAGCCCTGAACACCATGATTAGCTGGTTCAGGTGTGTTAGATTCGTGTTGGAGCTAAAATCTGCAGGGCGGCAGCCCTCCAGGACCAGGGTTGGACACCGCTGTCCTAAAGGAACAAAACTGAAAATCATTGGAATCTCATAATGAAACAAAACTGACTGTCTTTGAAATCTTGTAACCGCACAAAATCTCATAGCCGAATAAAACAGATGTCATTGAAATCTCGTAAAACCGATTGACACTGACAACCAACCGTCACTGAGATCTCTTAACCCAGCAAAACCGACCGTCATTGAAATCTCATAAAAGAACAAAACATACTGTATTGAGTTCTTGTAACTGAACAAATGAAAATTTGACTGACTGACAATGAAAACTGACCATCATTTAAATCTCGTAATGGAACAAAATAGACCATCATTGAGATCTCGTAATGAAACAAAACTGTCCATAATTTAAATCTCCTAATGAAACAAAACCAAATGTCTTTGAAATTTTGTAAAATAAAAAACAAAACCCGACCGTCATTGAAATCTCATAACAAAACAAAACCGTCAACCACTGATATCTTGTAAAGGAACAAAGGAAAAAAACCTGCCATCATTGAGATCTCGTAAAGAAATAAAACTAATCACTGAACTCTCATAATGAAACAAAACTGACCATCATTGAAATCTCATAACCAAAACAAAATGTTATAATGGAACAAAACTGATCAGAAAATTAAAAAAAAAAAAAAAATTCTAAGATGACACACAAAGACATCAAGAATCAGCACATGAATCTCAACAAAGGTGACGATCAAAAGTATCATGTCGTAGTGCATGCTGGGAACAACAGTACAAAATTCCCAGCATGCATCACATCATGAATAAATTATGCAGCTGAATTGTCCTATTATTTTCTTTAATTCTAACTATTTGCTTTTATTTTTTGCTGTGGTTTTTGTTCTGTCTTTTAGTAGCTTTATGTGATGTCCAAAGTTGATCTGATTGTCTGAATATTTTGTTGTCACCATTGTTGAGATTCATCTGCTGATTGCCAATATCTGTGTTTATTCGTTCTAATGTGTCAGGGAAAGGTTCTTTGCTTACATTTTTATTTTATACTGGAATAAGTTTGAGGTAGTAATTCTTTCTGTTAGGTTTTGTTTTGTGCCCTGAGGCCACCTCTGGTTATAGGTGCTGTAAGCCATTTTGCTTTTCATTTTGGCATGCTTTTTCTGGTGTTTAGGATTTGTCAACTAATGTGTCTAGCCATTCCCTTTTTCTATTATAGAAAATACTTTAAAATGGATAAGGCAGGAAGGTCACATTTTGCATAGGCTAGTTGTACATTTTGAGCATTATTCATCCATATGGGTACTTACTTCAGGTGCATGTTCATAAGCTTTTATGATCTCATAGTGCTTCACATGCAACAGGTTTTGGTATCACGATGACAACCAGACGTTTACTGACAAATTTCAAAAAATTAACTACAGGATATAAAGGAATTACAGAAAAAAAAAAACTTTATTGTGATGTCTGAAATAAGTGTGAGCAGCGTTCATTCAAAAGTCAATGTGTTTGAATCCTTGATGCCACAGATATAGATGGATATAAGAATCTTAAATGCATTCTGAAAACAAGGGTAGAAAAATCCATAAATCAAAGGATTACAAGTAGAGTTAAAATATGCAAACCAAACCAAAGCATCAAAAACATCAGTGGGGGTTAAAAATTTGAAAAAAGGATTGAGAGCAGCAGCAGTAAAAATAGGCAGCCAGCAGAACAAAAAAACACCCATGACAATGGCCAAAGTTTTTGCTGCTTTTCTCTCTCTGTGTGCAGAGCTTTGGTTTTTTAACACTCCTGTCTTCAGATGCAGAGATAAATTCCTCAGTTGTAGAAAGGCAAAGTATAAGCAAAATAATTTTGTAAATGATAGGTTGGTAAAGGCCAACATGAATGTATATATAGTACATGCCCATCTAGTTTAACTCTCTAAATGGAGCAGCTCAGTCTTGTTCATATATACTCTCAGAAGTTTGAGTTAACCCCCCTACATCTGCCAATGTAACCCATAGTAACATAAACAGCATGAAGTACTGCATTATTCAGACACACACAGACATCAAGAATCAGCATATGAATCTCAACAATGGTGACAATCAACAAAATATATACAGATGTACTCTGAACATCACAAAACAAGCAACTAAGTCACAACAAAACAGCAAAAATAAAAGCATAGAGTAAGAATAAAAGACTTCTTGAGAGATTTAATGTGTTATTTTATTTGCAATTGATTTCATGTAAAGCAGAAAGTATACTTCATTTTTTTACACATACGCTAATACGTGCACAGTCAAACACACAGCCTTGCAAAGTATATTTCACTTGACTCGTACGCGTACACAGGCGTTCGACGCATGCACATTGTGACAAATTGCAATACCTCTATGTGTTACAACCCATATAAACATCTCTTTCATGCTAGAGTTGTACAAATGAGGGTAATTTTTAACCTCTTTGCAAAATCTCTCATCTGTGTAGACCTCCAGTGTTTCTGTAGCTTGTATGCATTCCTGTCTGTTCTGATTATGCAGTTTTTCTTTGACTACCTTGTGAATTGACACTCCCAGGGCATGGTTGCCACCTTGTGGATAAAGTAATTACTGCAAAAATAAATTAAATGCGCATGTGTGACCTGCGCGTACGCATAAAAAGTGAAGTATACTTTGGCCTTAAGGCTGTGGCTGTCAGTCGTAGTTGTGTTTCTGCTCATCATCTCTTCTCTTTTTTTCTGTATTTGTTTTTCCTCTTTTCTTCTCTGATTCTGCTTGTTAACAGCAGGTGTTCATCACTAACATTCAATCATCACTCGATTAATTGCTTAATTATCTCATAACTCCAGCATTGATTCACCCTGCATTCCAATTTGCATACTATCCACCCTAAATAGTATAGAATATTACTAATGTCACATACTATTTGGGATGGATAGTATGCACATTGAGACGCAGGCTAAGTGTTACTTTAGCACTCTGAGCACATATCTGAGCAGTACTTTTAACACTGAAGATTTTACTATGTGGCTCTTGAATGGTCTTGGTTTGGGTCTGGGTCTTGGGCTGCATCCGAAATCGCATACCTCCCTACTATATAGTAGGCAAAAAACAGTATGTGACAAAATAAGTATGTCCGAATTCACAGTACTCATAAAAGAGTATTCAAAAAGTACCTGGATGACCTACTATTTTCAGTGAGATTCTGAAGTGTGCATATGATGTACATTTTACTATCCCATGAGGCCACTGGAGAGGATTTGTGAATGGCAGTGAAGAGACACAACTGACGCTAGTAGGTCCGGATTATATTCATACTACACACATTCATAAAAAATAGGTACTTTTTTAGCGGCTGCAAAGTAATTACTTATTCATAATCTCAAGTACTCAAGAGAGTATGCGATTTTGGATGCAGCCATGATCTTGGAGGACTGGTCTTGACTGCACCCACAGGCGGCGATTCATGTTTCTGCTGGTGGGTGCCCATACTTGCCAACCAAACAAAACCACATATTCTTTTAATGAGTGTTATCGCGAGTCACATTCTCACTGATTTACCTGATGGCACAGAATTCTCTATCAGTGGTCAATAAAAGATATAGGCTATTCTGCAATCGTACATTATGCATTGTAAAATGATTAATTAAAGCTTCTTTACAAATTGTTTTATTTAGAATAGTATAGTTCTAAAAATATTTGTAACTGTCAAAAAATCTATTCAAAGCCACTTTGTTACTGATTTTCTTGAGCTCAACTATCCAACTACACAGACTATGAACTTTCAAATTGTAAATGGTTTCCCACCAATCATGTCTTTTTTCTCTTTTAAATTTTTGAACAGATCATGTAAGTGTGGCCAGCTTCACTTGTTCAGTTGAGGATACAAATCAGGAAATTTAAATCAAACAAACTGCCAAAATGTGAATGTTTTTTAAAGGGAGGCCATTTTAATGTAAATCCATTAAAATGTCAGTTTAATATATTAAAATCAATTTAATATGTTAATTTCACAAAAATGCAGGCTATTTAGGTTGATTTATTCTGAAATATATATATACATCTGAACATTGTAGGCCTACAAACAAATTTCTGCAATTTATCTGAAAATGTCTATTTTAAACGTTTTTTGAGCATTGATTTTAACCCTGCATGTGTCATGTCCCAGCCCATTTTTTCCCACCTGATTACTAAAAATATTAAGATGACTGCTTCCAAAAGCAGAAAGTACATAAAAACAGAGTACATTTACAAAATGGCTTCAGCATAACATAACTAAAAATAATTACACAATTTATTGCCTGTAATGAGTGTGCTGTATTCATTCAAAAGTCAAGGTGTTTGAATCCTTGATGCCACAGATATAAGTGGATATAAGAATCTTAAATGCATTCTGAAAACAAGGGTAGAAAAATCCATAGATTAAGGGGTTACAAGTGGAATTAAAATATGCAAACCAAATTACAGCATCAAAAATATCAGCTGGAGTAAAAAAATTAAAAAATGGGTCAAGAGCATTAACAATGAAAAAAGGCAGCCAGCAAAACAGAAAAACACCAATAACAATGGCCAGAGTTTTCGCTGCTTTTCTCTCTCTGTGTGCAGAGCTTTGGCTCTTCAACCCTCCTGCTGCCGCCACAGTCACTCTTTCTGACATAACCTTTGCATGTTTTCTTGCAACATGGAAGATTTTCATATACAGAGAGCTCATGATTGCCCCAGGAAGGAAAAATATAAGAACTGGACATATAAGACCCCACTGTTTGTTAAAAAACAGAATACAACTTCCCACACAGTAAACCTGCATAATAAACGACTCCAGGCCAATTGTGTTCACCCCTGAAAACACAACAGAAAAGCTGTACACAAATGAAAACAGCCATGTGAAGGTAGTAAATACAGTCACAGTGTTGTTTGTGACCCTCATTTTATACCTTAAAGGATCACAAATAGCCCAGTATCTGTCAACAGATATTAAACTGAGATGCAGTATGGAAGCGATACAGAAGGTCATGTCTAAACTAGAATGAACTTTACACACAAAATCTCCCAGATACCAGCAGCCTTCAACAGATCGCACCATGCTGTACGGCATGACCAAAGAGCCCAGCAGACAATCACAAGCTGCCAGCGACTGAACGATCATGTGAGTTGGAGACTGTAGATGTTTGAAGTGAGAGATGGAGATGATGATCAGCAGATTCCCAAAAACCGTTGTGAGGATCATCAGCATCAAGAAAGCATACATTGCCACTTTAATTACAGCAAGACGTTGTACTTTAGGACAGGAGTCCAGCAGGAGTGGATAGCAGAGAAACACATCCTCAGTGTGAGTTTCATTTGAAGTCATCACGTCTGCCCAAGATGCTGAGATAAATTTGTTTGTAATTGTAAAAAGGCATGCAATTATAAGCATATATTATATATAGGTATAATCAAAATAATTTTGTAAATTATGGTTTGGTGAAGACCAATATCCAAAGAAAGGTGTAGATATAGTACATGCCCATCTAGTTTAACTCCCTAAACTCAGAGCAGCTCAGTCGTGTCCATATATACTCTTAGTTTCGAGGTAACCCGCCTACATCTTTTAATGTAACCCATAGTTACAAAAACAACATGAACTCAGGAGATTAAAAAGAAAAAAGAAAAAAATCAACCTAACTACAGTATGTCTTGAAAGATTGAGATTGACTAAAAACAGAATGTGTTACTTATTGAAATGTGTTTCTTTGACCTTACTGACCCTAAAATCATTGGTCTTAAAGAAAATGTAGTGATATAATATGCAAGTTTCTCAGGAGAATGCAAACATTTTGCGAGTAAACAAAAGTTTCTCGGGGGAATGCAAAACATTTGTGAAAGAACGCAAAAGCATTGACTTCTTTTTCCTCCTATCTCATATTTTTTCCACCACCATGTGCCCTTAGGGGCTCCTTAATTTTGGAAATACAGTCGTGGGAAAAATGATAGAGCATGAGTTGTGTGTTTTTGCTCTTGCGGTTTTTACTTATATGATGTACCATGGCTGCCAAAAACATTTCTGTAGACACAGGAAAATGAAAACAGATATTTTTACTGACATGTCGCACGTTTGATGTCACTTCACAAACTAGAGGTTATGTTGTGAGTTTTGCCCACATTAAGAATTTTAATTGAGTTTGCTATTTATATACCTATTAATAGCACCTTGATGCTTGTGTATAGACAATACAAGAGTAAATGTGAAGAGAAGAGTGAATGAAGAGAAAAGAGCAGTCTTTGTAGGCTATTAATAATGGTCTTGACTGAGATCAGAAAATATGGGTTCATTTATTATTTTGATGATGTGTACAGACTACAGTGTGTTAAAAAGTAAGCAAGTTTTCATTCCTTTTTTGGATGGATTTTGAGTCAGCTTCGGGCTGAAACTTTTCCTGGGACCTGGCAACCCTGATTGCTTGGCGCGAGCCCAGTTTGCAATGCCAGAGACACAGCAACATGATATATATTTCAAGGGAGGACCTGATTTGTCACCACACAGGTCCGCTGTCGATCTCACAATTCACCGTGGAGCTCAGCTTCCATTGGAATTAATTGAAAACACTCGCTTTGCTCCGCTCGCTCTGCACCAGTGGACACGCACTGTTATTAGTCAGTAGTGGGCGTTCCTGTTATTGATTGGCTAGTAACATTTATTAATGACATTTATGGATGTCATTCCATGTTGTTCACATTCTGATAAAAATAAACATTCAGGGGGAAAATATTATACTGTGTATAAAGGGACCAGTAGGCTGTAACAGACTTCAGAATGGACTAATATAATAATGTAAGAAATGTAATAATAAAACAGACTTGAAATTTGACTTGTGTCTAAACAACAGTTAAATACGAATAAATCATAAAACTGGGAATTTTTTTTTTTTTTTACCTTTAGCTAAACTGGGGCCCTATATGAGCCTATAGGGCCTGTATGAGTGTATTTACACTGAGTGTGGTCCTCACCACCTCATACATTTATATGATTTTTAAACAAAACAAACTACTTTTATGATTTCCTTTCCCACAAAATGCTCCATTAATGCTTAATAAAAAATATATATATCATTCTGAAGAACTATTTAATGATAAATGGTTATTTGGGTGGAGTTTAGGGTTCTTTATTCCCGCCTTTTTTCTATTATAAAATATGACCTGTCTGTATGTGAGTTTAATGTATTAAAAATATATTTAACATATTAATGTCACAAAAATGGAGACTATTTAGATTTTAAATCTATTGAAATATATTTTTCTAAACACAGTACAAGCAAATTTCCACAATTTCTCTGAAAATGTCTATTTTAAAAAAAGTGTTTTTTGAACATTGATTTTAGCCCTGCATGCCATGTTCGAGCCCCTCTTTTCCACCAGATTACAAAATAATAAGATCACTTTTCATAAGAAAGTAAGTATATTTGCAAAATGGCTTCAGCATATATGAACTAAAAAGAATTACAAAAAAATCATTGTGATGCTCGAAATAAGCGTGCTTGCTGTACTCATTTAAAAGTCAAGGTGTTTGAATCCTTGATGCCACAGATATAAGTTGATATAAGAATCTTAAATGCATTCTGAAAACAAGGGTAGAAAAATCCATAAATCAAGGGGTTACAGGTGGAGTTAAAATATGCAAACCAAATTACAGCATCAAAAATATCAGCTGGGGTAAAAAAATTGAAAAAGGGGTCGAGAGCATTAACAGTAAAAAAAGGCAGCCAGCAAAACAGAAAAACACCAATAACAATGGCCAAAATTTTTGCTGCTTTTCCTTCTCTCTGAGCAGAGCTTTGGCTCTTCAACCCGCCTGCCCGCCTTGCATGTTTTCTTGCAACATGGAAGATTTTCATATACAGAGAGCTCATGATTGTTCCAGGAAGGAAGAATGTGACAATTGGACATATAAGACCCCACTGTTTGTTAAAAAACAGAACACAACTTCCCACACAGTAAACCTGCATGATAAATGACTCCAAGCCAATTGTGTTCACCCCTGAAAACACAACAGAAAAGCTGTACACAAATGAAAACAGCCATGTGAAGGTAGTAAATACAGTCACAGTGTTGTTTGTGACCCTCATTTTGTACCTTAAAGGATCACAAATAGCCCAGTACCTGTCAACAGATATTAAACTGAGATGCAGTATGGAAGAGATACAGAAGGTCATGTCTAAACTAGAATGTACTTTACACACAAAATCTCCCAGATACCAGCAGCCTTCAACAGATCGCACCATGCTGTACGGCATGACCAAAGACCCCAGCAGACAATCACAAGCTGCCAGCGACTGAATGATCAGATGAGTTGGAGACTGTAGATGTTTGAAGTGAGAGATGGAGATGATGATCAGCAGATTCCCAAAAACCGTTGTGAGGATCATCAGCACCATGAAAGCATACATCGCCACTTTAACTACAGCAAAACGTTGTACTTTTGGACAGGAGTCCGACCGGAGTGGATAGCAGAGAAACACATTCTCGTTGTCAGTTTCATTTGAAGTCATCACGTTTGCTCAAGATGCTGAGATGATTTCCCCTGTTATTGTAAAAAGGCAAGCAATCATAAACATAAGTATAATCAAAATAAGTTTGTAAATTATAGTTTTTGGTAAAGACCAATATCCAAAGAAAGGTGTAGAGATATATACTACATGCCCATCTAGTTTAACTCCCTAAACTCAGAGCAGCTCAGTTGTGTCCATATATACTCTTAGATTCGAGGTAACTACCACCACGTCTGTCAGTGTAACCCATAGTTACAAAAACAACATCCACTCAACATCCAAATAATCAACCTACTCAACTCTGTTCTGAAATGGAGACTGACTAAAAACAAAATGTTATTTATTGAAACATGTGTCCTCTGACCTTAAAGGCGCTGATTGTATAAATAAATAAATAAATAAATAAAAGAGTGTGATATAATATACATATTCTAACTTCCAGAACTAGAATATCCTTCTCACTCCAAAATGACCATTGAAAGAATGACTTCATTATTTATGCTGTATTTTGCATGCTTTTTTCTGGTATTTAGGAGTTGTCAACTACTGTAAACATTATGTGGGCCCTATTTTAATGATCTAAGCGCATGGTCTAAAGTGCACGGTGCAAGTGCACTTAGGGCGTCTCATCTCCCAATCCCTTTAAAAGCCAGTTGCACTCACGCCATGGCAGATTCACTAGTTACATGGCGGAATTTACAAGCGGAAAAACTGAATGGTTAAAACTCGCGAGCAGACCATCTACGAGAAAAGCCAGATTTCACCAAAGCATTTTTATCTTTATGTACACAATAATAATCTTTTACATTGTAATCCTTTTATTTGTAATATTTGGCATGTTTGTGTGCTGCTGCACGTCCCTGTGTGTGTAATAAGCAGAGTGTATGCGCGTTGTGCACCCGCATATAGACGCATATTATTAACGCACTCTTTAAATAATATTGTCATTGACTTTAGACTAGGTTTCAGTTGGTCACTGGCGCAGTCTATTTCAGTTGCCTCAAAATAGCAACACGCCAACAATGCGCCTGAACACACCTTGTTTTCAGACCAGCATGCCCATGGGTGCACAAATGGGCGCAAATGCATTTGCTATTTAAACAATGTGGCGCAGGACGTGAAAATGATAACTGCGTCGGGCTGAAACTAATAATAATAATAATAAACTTTATTTTCTATAGCGCCTTTAAAAAGTAGCATCTCAAAGCGCTTCACAGAAGAAAAAAGAAAACATACAATTATACAAACAATACTTTAAAATAAGTGAGATATAAAAAGACACACCAAATAAGAACATACTATCAAAAACAAGTAAATGAGAAATTTAACAATATCAATTTCAATATAATGAAGTAAAAGTTACCCTAAAGAAATAAGCTTTAAGGGAAGATTTAAAAACACTAAGGGATTCTGCTTTGCCTAATCCGAGCAGGCAAGGAATTCCAAAGTCTTGGAGCGACTGAAGAAAACGCCCTATCACCCATAGATTTTAAACGGGTATGTGGAACAATTAAAAGGCCAGCTTCCGAAGAGCGGAGAGCACGCACAGGTGTGTAGGGGGCTAAAAGCTCAGAGAGATAGTGAGGAGCCAAACCATTCAAAGCTTTATAAGTAAGCATGAGAAGCAAAAAACACTTGCGCCGCGCCTTGCGCCGCATTGTGCCGGGTGTATGATAGGGCCCTAAGAGTGCAAGGGGCTAAAGGTGCACCAGGCTAAAAGGTACATTTGATTTGATTTTCATCGAAACCATAAGATGGCACAAAAACTCTTCTGAGCACTTCAAAATATTCATGTTTTACTATGCATGTGAACAATTGGCTTATTCTTTATGTCAGGGGTGTCCAGACTCGGTCCTGGAGGGCAGAGTTTCGCTCCAACCAGCTCCAAAACACCTGCCTGTTATGCTGGGTACACACCACAAGATAATCGGGCTGATTTTGGGCCGATTTCTCCCCTTCCAGCAATCCTAGGTAATGTCCCGATTATCTTGATGGTTCTACAGATTATCTTATCAAATTTTCCTGTGGTGTGAGGTGTGTTAAGAGTGACTGAATCTACTCGGAAGAACGTCGGCGGCGCCCCGATCGTGAATCGTAAATATTCAACGTTGAATATTTACAATCAGAAATCCTGATGTGTGGGGGGAACCCCGAGGACAAACGCGCGCACGCTCTGGCGATTATGACGTGAAACGAAACAATATCCACTCAGAAAGCGAGCTGACAGAAGACAGAAGCATAACAAACGCAGTCATGGCGCAGCACAAAGTTAAATGGATTTGGACAGCAGAGATGGGGCATAGGATCAGCTTGTCGATTTGTGGCAACAGCCAGAGTGTTTATACAACGTGTCCTGTAAAACATACCAAAATCATTCCAAACACTATCAACGCAATTTCTTCCTGCCTATCGTCCGTCATGTTTATTCTGAAGTCTCGAGAAATTTTGCAAGATTTCCCGTGTTCACAGTCGGGACTCTAGTTGAAAATCTGTTTGTGTGTGGTGTGCTGTCTTTGTCACATCACAGCACACCACACAGTATAGGAGCAAAACGGTTAAATCTAGGATTTTTTTTGTCCTCATGTTTGTCGTCTCTCACATTTTGAAAATCTTATAAGTTTTCAAAAATCTTTTAGTGTGTACCCAGCATAAGTTTCTAGTATGCCTAGTTAGTCCTTGATTAGCTGGTTCAGGTGTGTTTAATTAGGGTTGGAGCTAAACTCTGCAGGACAGTGGCCCTCCAGGATCGAGTTTGGACACCCCTGCTTTATGTGATCGCAGACTGAAACGCAAAGCCCAGTTCTCAGTGCCAGAAAAACAGCAACATGATCCCATTCATTTTTAATGGAGCGCTGGCAACATTCGGCGACATGATCGTCAGCGATCGTTTGCGACAGGATGTAGGTCTGTTCAGCAGCAACAGGACAAAGTTAAGTGTTGTTTAAATTGACGCAAATGAGCAGCGATTTTCGGGAGTGGCTACCAATTACGGTGTGATACCAACGTCAGTCGGCTTAGTTTTTTTGGTGTGTTCCGCACTGTTGGCTGTAGTCGAATGTTGTCTAAGTGTTCTGGGCCAATTCAGCATGTTTAATCAACATCGGGCCATCGGTGAGAGAGAGAATTCAGTTTAGTGAATGAGTCCATCATGAGAATAAAATTGAAAGTGCTGAAAGTGAGCAAAGTCAAGACAGTACAGACAGAAGGCTGGTATAATTTAATGTCATCTTACCAGAGTGTTGCATTGCGTGAATATGTTCATAATAACATGAGCCGACTGGAATAAAGAAATTGATTAGCGTGATTGGTGTTCAAAATTGTAAGCAAGCGCTGCTTTGTTTACGGTTTGTATATCTACAGTCCTAGTTTCGATTTCCCTTTTTGGATGATGAAAATAGACTATAGATACCTGCTGATATAGACAGATATTTCCATACAAAACGCATATGCTAGTTGACAGTCGCCTTTAGTCTTTTTGGTGTGTTCAAGCGCAGCTTTTTGGCCGAGACGCAGCCGACAAGAGGTGACAACACAGTCAGCTTTCGTTGCCGCTAGTTTTTTGACATCAGCTTGGTGTGTCCAGGGCTTTAGGTTATTAGTGGGCATTCCTGCTATTGGTTGGTGAGATGAGGAGGGCGGGGATGAGAGCTGTGGGAGCGGAGTGAGGCTGGTGGAACGAGTGTTAACGAGCGACACCTGCGAGTCACATGGTCCTGAGTTCCATGGAGGAGTTCCAGAAGGAAGAAAGGAGGAATGACGACAGTGAAGGACAAGAGAGGACCAGGGGGTATTCCAGAAAGCAGGTTATGTGACATACCTGGGAAAGTTTATGGATAAGTCAATAGATATCCTCAACTTTCAGTTCCAAAAATGGAGGTAACTTTCAGGGTATGTAAGTAGCCGTAGCAACATACTCACTCTCTGAACATAACCTGCTCCTTCAGTGGATATATATATATATCCCTGTAAACAAGAGCGTGTAAACAAGTTGATTGGCGATGATCTTTAAAATTCTTTAAAATTTACAGAAATTCTTTAAAATTCAAACATGTGTCATGTCAAAGCCCCTCTTTTCCACCAGATTAATGAAAATGTTCAGATCACTGCTTCCAGTAAATGCAGAAAGTTCATAAGAAACAGAAACATTTGCAAAATGGTTTAAACATATATAAACGAAAAAGAATTACGTAAAGATAAAACTTTATTGTGATGCTTGAAATAAGTGTGCTTGCTGTATTCATTCAAAAGTCAAGGTGTTTGAATCCTTGATGCCACAGATATAAGTGGATATATGAATCTTAAATGCATTCTGAAAACAAGGGTAGAAAAATCCATAAATCAAGGGGTTACAGGTGGAGTTAAAATATGCAAACCAAATTACAACATCAAAAACATCAGCTGTGGTTAAATAATTGAAAAACGTCTGAGAGCAGTAACAGTAAAAAAAAGACCCATGACAATAGCTAGAAATCAAAGCAAAAATGTGAATGTTTATTTAAAGAGAGTTTTTTAATGTAAACCAATTAAAATGTTATCAAAAGAGGTTAATGTATTCATTTTAAATCAATTAAAAATGTTAATTTCACAAAAAACCTGGCTATATAGGATGTTTTATTATAACTGAACATATTTTTCATATAATACAAACAGATTTCTGCAATTTCTCTAAAAATGTATGTTTTAAGTGTTTTAATATAAGTTTTTTGTACATTGATTTTAGCCCTGCATGTGTCATGTCCAAGTCCCTCTTTTCCACCAGATTAATGAAAATGTTCAGATCACAGCTTCCAGTAAATGCAGAAAGTTCATAAGAAACAGAAACATTTGCAAAATGGTTTAAACATATATAAACAAAAAAGAATTACATAAAAATAAAACTTTATTGTGACGCTTGAAATAAGTGTGCTTGCTGTATTCATTCAAAAGTCAAGGTGTTTGAATCCTTGATGCCACAGATATAAGTGGATATAAGAATCTTAAATGCATTCTGAAAACAAGGGTAGAAAAATCCATAAATCAAGGGATTACATGTGGAGTTAAAATATGCAAACCAAATTACAGCATCAAAAACATCAGCTGGGGTTAAATAATTGAAAAAAGGGTCGAGAGTAGTAACGGTAAAAAAAGGCAGCCAGCAGAAATAAAAAACACCCATGACAATAGCCAGAGTTTTTGCTGCTTTTCCTTCTCTTTGAGCAGAGCTTTTGCTCTTCAACCCCCTTGTTGCCGCCACAGTCACTCTTTCTGACATAACCTTTGCATGTTTTCTTGCAACATGGAAGATTTTCATATACAGAGAGCTCATGATCATTCCGGGAAGGAAAAATGTAAGAATTGGGCATATAAGGCCCCACTCTTTGTTAAAAAACAGAACACAACTTCCCACACAGGAAATCTGCAATATAAGCATCTCTAGTCCAATTGCATTTACCCCTGAGAACACAACATAAAAGCTGTACACAAATGAAAACAGCCATGTGAAGGTAGTAAATACAGTCACAGTGTTGTTTGTGACCCTCATTTTGTACCTTAAAGGATCACAAATGGCCCAGTACCTGTCAACAGATATTAAACTGAGATGCAGTATGGAAGAGATACAGAAGGTCATGTCTAAACTAAAATGCACTTTACACACAAAATCTCCCAGATACCAGCAGCCTTCAACAGATCGCACCATGCTGTACGGCATGATCAAAGAGCCCAGCAGACAATCACAAGCTGCCAGAGAGCGAACGATCAGATGAGTTGGAGACTGTAGATGTTTGAAGTGAGAGATGGAGATGATGATCAGCAGATTCCCAAAAACTGTTGTGAGGATCATCAGCACCATGAAAACATACATTGCCACTTTAACTACAGTAAGACGATGCAATTTTGGACAGGAGTCCAGCAGGAGTGGATAGCAGAGAAACACATCCTCAGTGCCAGTTCCATTTGAAGTCATCACGTCTGCTTCAGATGCAGAGATGATTTTCTTTGTAACCATAAAAGGTCAGACATTTATAAACCAAAGTAAAACAAAATCATTTAGTAAATTATAGTTTGGTGAAGACCAATATCCAAAGAGAGGTATAGTACATGCCCATCTAGTTTAACTCTCTAAATGGGATCAGTTGTGTCCATTTATACTCTCAGATTCGATGTAATTCCCTGTACACCAGTCCATGTAACCCACAGCTACAAAAACAAAATGAACTCAGGAGATTAAAATGAAAAAATTAATACTTCAACTGTGTGTCCTGATTTGAAGATCAATGGAACAGTGGCGGAAATATACATGGTGTGTCCAAGGCCATAGATGGCCAGAGATGATGAAAGAAATGTGTGTAATGTTTGTGATGTTAAATTGCGAAGATCTTGAGTTTTCGCTGAAGGGTGTGTCCGTGGCGGCCTGACAAAGTCTGATGTTTCACAATGATACAGGAAGCTGTTGTAAGTCAGGTATACAATGTCCGATCCGCCCCAAACTTTACATGTGTGATAAGAGTCCTGGCCTGAAGACATCTACATGCAAATATTCAGTTAGTAATAGCGCCACCTGTTGGCAACAGGAAATGGCATGCTTTACATTGTAATTCACTCCCTGAAACACATTTAAATATGCCATGAAGTACCAAACATGCTAGAAACATGTTAAATCAAGCAACACTTGGCTAAGTGCTAATGTATGCGATTAACACCACAAAACAGGAAGTTGTTGTTATAACTCAGGCATACAATGTCCAATCGGCCCCGAACTTCACATGTTTGAGAAGAGTCCTGCCCTGAATAAATCTACATGGCAATATTCAGTTATAGTAATAGCGCCACCCACTGGCAACAGGAAGTGACGTGTTTAACACTGTGATGCACTACTAACAACATACTAAAATATACAATTGAGTGATAAACATAGTATAAACATTCTAAAACATGCTAGCAACACTTAGCTGAGTGCTAAAACATGCTATTAATGTCATGAAACAGGTAGTTGTTATAACTCAAGCATACAATGTCCAATCAGCCTCAACTGGGTAACTGGTATCAGTAGGTTATATGTCTGTTCCAATGACTCAATGACAATCTTATGCTAATATTCATGTTTGCAAAGTAAAAAACATCTTTACCTTGTGTAATCTGCCTTGACGCTAGCGCACTAGATATACGCTAGATGAGCATTCCCATTGTCAACAGAGCAGTATACACTGCACACATGACAACTCTGAGTCTATTCTGTGTGTGGATGGAGCTGAACCAGCATCAGCTTAAAGATTTATTTTTAGGTAATCTTGATTTTTATTATGATAGGACTTTAAAAAGACTTGAATTTGGTTCTCTCAAAGCACTAGGACACTATATGTCAACATGCTGCCCACTGGCCTATTGGCATGAACAAATCAGCCTGAGTTTGATAAATATTAGAACCTCATTTTGTATGATCCATGGGGGGAACAGAATTCGACGACAAAAATTCAGCTGTCAGAATCTGTTTCCCCATCCAGCTATCAGAATCCATTCCCCCATGCCCATGATGAGAGATTTTAGATGTAGTGGATTAAAAGATGCTGATTTTATTCTGTGTGCGGATGGAGCTTAACCAGCATCAGTTTAAAGATTTATTTTTTGCCGTTTATTGTGATAGGACAGTATGTAGACAGAAAGCAAAGTGGAAGAGACAGAGGGGACGGGATCAGGCAAAGTACACGAGCCGGGACTAGAACTCAGATGTCTTAGAGCACTAGAGTACTATATGTCAATGTGCTGACCATTAGGCTCTTGGCATGAACAAGAAAGCCTCAGTTTGATAAAATTTAGAACCTCGTTTTTTCAGAAATCGACGGCAAATATACAGCTGTCGAAATCCGTGTCCCCCCCCACCCCATATGATGAGAGATGTTGATGCAGTGACTTAAAAAATGCTGATTCTATTCTGTGTGTAGATGGAGCTAAACCAACATCAGTTTAAATTTATTTTTGGGCGTTTTTGCCTTGTATTATGATAGTACTGTATGTATACAAGCGAAGGGAACCTTATTTTGTTGGTGCCCATGTAGGGAACAGAATTCGACGGCAAACAATCCAGCTGTCAGAATCCGTTTCCCCCACCCCCATGATCAGAAATATTGATGTAGAAGCTAAAAAGATGCTGATTCTATTCTTTGTGTGGATGGAGCTGAACCAGCATCAGTTTAAAGATTTATTTTTAATATGACAGGACTGAGTTCTTTATTCCCACCTTTTTTTTTTTTTTTTTTTTTTATTAATCTGTAACTGTTAAAAAATCCATTCAAAGCCACTTTGTTACTGATTTTTTGGAGCTCAACCATCCAACTACACAGACTTGTCAACACATTCTCAACAGGTATGTAATATCCAGGATACTTACTTTCTTACAGGATACTCTTAATTGCCTGGATCCAAATCAGGAAATGTAAATCAAACTGCCAAAATGTGAATGTTTTTCTAAAGGGAGACCATTTCATGTAAATCCATTAAAATGTGAGTTTAATGTATTAAAATCAATTTAAAATGTTAATTTCACACACACACACACACACACACACAGTTTTATTATAACTGAATATATTTTTCTGAACATAGTACAAACAAATTTCTGCAATTTCTCTATTTTAAAACATTTTTTGAAGATTGATTTTAGCCTTACATGTGTTGTCTAAGCCCATCTTTTCCACCAGATTACTAAAAAAATTCTGATCACTTCTTCCAGTAAATACAGAAAGTTCAAGAGAAACAGAAACATTTATATTGCTTCAGGATATATGAACTAAAAAAAAAAAACAGAAAAAAAAAAAGTCTTTATTGTGATGCCTGAAATTAGAATGAGTTTCATATTCATTCAAAAATCAAGGTGTTTGAATATTTGATGCCACAGATATAAGTGGATATAAGAATCTTGAATGCATTCTGAAAACAAGGGTAGAAAAAACCATAAATCAAGGGGTTACAGGTGGAGTTAAAATATGCAAACCAAACTAAAGCATCAAAAACATCAGCTGGGGTTAAATAATTGAAAAAAGGGTCGAGAGTAGTAACGGTAAAATAAGGCAGCCAGCAGAAATAAAAAACACCCATGACAATAGCCAGAGTTTTTGCTGCTTTCCCTTCTCTTTGAGCAGAGCTTTGGCTCTTCAACCCTCCTGCTGCCACCACAGTCACTCTTTCAGACATAACTTTTGCATGTTTTCTTGCAACATGAAAGATTTTCATATACAGAGAGCTCATGACCGTTCCGGGGAGGAAAAATGTAAGAATCGGACATATAATACCCCACTGTTTGTTAAAAAACAGAACACAACTTCCCACACATGAAATCTGCAATACAAGCATCTCTAGTCCAACTGCATTTACCCCTGAGAACACAACATAAAAACTGTACACAAATGAAAACAGCCATGTGAAGGTAGTAAATACAGTCACAGTGTTGTTTGTGACCCTCATTTTGTACCTTAAAGGATCACAAATGGCCCAGTACCTGTCAACAGATATTAAACTGAGATGCAGTATGGAAGAGATACAGAAGGTCATGTCTAAACTAGAATGAACTTTACACACAAAATCTCCCAGATACCAGCAGCCTTCAACAGATCGCACCATGCTGTACGGCATGACAAAAGAGCCCAGCAGACAATCACTGGCAGCCAGAGAGCGAACGATCAGATGAGTTGGAGACTGTAGATGTTTGAAGTGAGAGATGGAGATGATGATCAGCAGATTCCCAAAAACTGTTGTGAGGATCATCAGCACCATGAAAACATACATTGCCACTTTAACTACAGCAAGACGTTGTACTTTAGGACAGGAATCCAACCGGAGTGGATAGCAGAGAAACATATTCTCAGTGTCATTTTCATTTGATGTCATCACGTCTGCTCCGGAGATGATTTCCTTAATTGTAAAAAGGCAAAGTATGAGCAAAATAATTTTATGAATGACAGGTTGGTAAAGGCCAGTATCCAAAGAAAGGTGAACATATATGCCCATCTATATTTTAACTTCCTAAATGGACTCAGAGCAGTTCAGTCTTGTCCATATATATGCTCAGATTCGAAGTAACCCCCTTACACCTGTCAGTGTAACCCATAGTTACAAAAACAACATGAACTCAGGAGATTAAAATGAGAAAATTAATACTTCAGCTGTGTGTCCTGATTTGAAGATCATTGGATGGGTTGGAGACACATTACACCACCATCAGCCTGAACCGTTGGTACACGACAGAATGGACTAAAACCATAAAAACGTTTGGGTAACACTTTACAATAAGGTTCATTAGTTAACATTAGTTAACTGTATTAGTTATAACTAATAATGAACTGCACTTATACAGAATTTATTAAATCTGTGTTAATGTTAATTTCAACATTTACTAACACATTATTAAAATCTTAGTTAATGCACTGTGAACTAACATGAACAAACAATGAACAGCTGTATTTTCATTAACTAACATTAACGAAGATTAGTAAATACAGTAACAAATGTATTGCTCATGGTTAGTTCATGTTAGTTAATACATTAACTAATGTTTAACTAATGAACCTTATTGTAAAGTGTTACCAACGTTTGTTATTTGAAATACAATAAACTTTAGCTGAAAAAATAAAGTATAAAAATACTTTTATTTTTGCTAGTTGCCAAGGTAACATTTCATAGCAGCTCATTTTCATTTAGTTAGGGCCTGAGCACCGATGGTGTGAGGACCCTATTGGAATTGCTCCGTTTATTATTATTCTTCTCCAAAGTGAATCGCATTTTTGAGGGCCTGAACATGCTCGAAAACTCATGAAACTTTGCACACGCATCAGAAGTAGTGAAAATTTACGTCTGTTATGGGTTTCAGAATTGGGCGGGGCAAAATGGCTCGATAGCGCCACCTAATGAAGTGCCCCTCGCGCTACATTTCACGTAGATTTTGAAATTCGGTACACACGTTTAACAGCCCAATACCTACAAAAAAGTCTCTTGGAGCAAAATCTGAAACTGAACAGGAAGTCAGATATTTTGAATTAACTTGCCATTTTTTGCCATTTCCAGACGTACTTTAACGAACTCCTCCTAGAGCTTTAATCAGATCAATGTCATATTTGGTCAGTCTAATCTAAAGGCCTTTGCGACGTTAAATTGCAAAGATCTAGATTTTTCACTGAAGGGCGTGTCCGTGGCGGCCTGACAAAGTTTGATGTTTCGCCATGAAACAGGAAGTTCTTGTAACTCGGGTATACAATGTCGGATCTGCCCCAAACTTCACGTTTTATTAGAGTAGTGACCTGAAGACATCTTCATGACAATATACAGTTACAGTCATAGCGCCACCTGTGGGCAACAGGAAATGACATGTTTTACACTGTGATTAACTCCTCATAGAGATTTAACCAGATCAACATCATATGTTGTCAGTCTAATCTTAAGACCTTAGTGATGATAAATATCAAAGATCTTGAGTTTTCGTTGGAGGGTGTGTCCGTGGCAGCCTGACAAAGTCTGATGTTTCGCCATGAAAGAGGAAGCTGTTGTAACTCAGGCATACTATTTCTGATATGCCTCAAACTTCACATGTGTGATAAGAGTCCTGGCCTAAAGACATCTATATGACAATATTCAGTTAGTCGTAGCGCCACCTGCTGGCAACAGGAAATGGCATGCTTCACACTGTAATTCAATCCCAGGAACTCATTTCAATATGCCACGAAGTACCAAACATGCTAGAAATACGTTAAATCATGCAACACTTAGCTAAGTGCTAATGTATGCGATTAACGCCACGAAACAGGAAGTTGTTGTAACTCAGGCATACAATGTCCGATCTGCTCCAAACTTCACGTTTGATAATAGTCCTGGCCTGATGACATCTACATTGCAATATTCAGTTATGGTCAAAGCGCCACCTGTTGGCAGTAGGAAGTGTGGCACTTTTAAATGATTTTACCATAATTCTCCTGTATTTACTCGCTTACATGCATGTCGCCCACTTTTCACTGTTTTCCTAAGGCCAATGGGTGGCGGTGTGCCCAGGTGTGAGGGCCCTTTCATCGCTGCTTGCAGCTTTAATTTAACTTGTTATACTAAACTAATTAAAACTGAAATTTTTATTGAATAATAATATATATATATATTGAAAAACAAAAACTGATGAGAAAAAAATACAATAAAGTACTAAAACCAACTAGAATGAAAACAGAAAATCGAAAATAAATACCAAATCAAAATAATAAAAACTATAATAGTATTTCAATGATACTATTGGCGCTTTTCCACTGCGTGGTACAACTCGGCTCGCTTTACTTGCAGTTTGCTTTTCCACTGCAGTTTAGTACCGCTTCAAAGTGGGTGGGATTATAGACTGATCGTATAGTTGCGCCGCCTCTACTGCCGTGGATCCGCTCCTCAGCTACCAGCGAGTCTACACCTCATTTACTGACCACGATACAGCCATTTCTTTTTTCAAGTTGTGTGCAACGGTCGTTTAAAGCAAGTCGTTTAAAAAACGTAGCGCGAACAAATGATACTGCGGTGGCTGTTACTGACTATTTAAATCTAGCGGGTTTTGGTGTCTCGTGTTTCAAATCCAATGACGCTGGTAGTGATGATTCTTTCTGACCAATCAGTGATCTGCAGTGTTTACACGTCACATTTAGTATCGGAACGCATGCTTGGAACCTCCACTGAGGTGGTACTATTTAAGCGAGCCGTACCGAACCGTACCATGCAGTGGAAAAGTGCCATAAAATAACACTGCGTAAAACCCAGACCTCCATTTGTACACTGCACTGAGAAACCGACACTCAGACCATACAACGTTGGGATCCAAACAACATTGGACCCCATTGACAAAAAAAAAAACACAAACTGAAACATTTTTCAAAATATCTTCTTTTCTGTTCCAAATAAGAAATAATTTTCATTTATGGGTGAAATATGACCTTAAGCATCATGAGCATTGTGCCTTGAAAATACCCTTAAAGGATTAGTTTACTTCAGAATTAAAATTTCCTGATAATTTACTCACCCCCATGTCATTCAAGATGTTTAGGTCTTTCTTTCTTCAGTCGAAAAGAAATTAAGGTTTTTGAGGAAAACATTCCAGGATTTTTCTCCATATAATGGACTTCAACAGCTACCAACGGGTTGAAGGTCCAAATTGCAGTTTCAGTGCAGCTTCAAAGGGCTCTTTACAATCCTAGATGAGGAATAAGGGTCTTATCTAGCAAAACAATCGGTCATTTTCTAAAAAAATAAAAAGTATATACTTTTTAACCACAAATGCTCATCTTGCACTGCTCTGTGATGCGCCACGCATTACGTAATAACGTTGGAAAGGTCACGCGCGATGTAGGCGGAAGTACCGAGCAAGTGTCTACAAGAGAACATGCAAAGACTGTCAAACAGCCTTTACAAAAAAAATTAAAACAAAGATGTCGGACGATTTTGAAGTAGGTGGAGAAAATGAGATGGAGTTTTTCGCTTTACCGCGGTACTTCCGCCTACGTCACATGTGACCTTTACAACGTGACTACATAATGCGTGGCGCATCGCAGAGCTAGTGCAAGATGAGCATTTGTGGTTAAAAAGTATATCAATTTTTTTTTTTTTTTTTTTTAGAAAATGACAGATCGTTTCACTAAACAAGACCCTTATTCCTCAGCTGGGATCGTGTAGAGCCCTTTGAAGCTGCACTGAAACTGCAATTTGGACCTTCATCCTGTTGGTAGCCGTTGAAGTCCACTATACAGAGAAAAATCCTGGAATGTTTTCCTCAAAAACCTTAATTTCTTTTCGACTGAAGAAAGAAAGACATAAACATCTTGGATGACATGGGGGTGAGAAAATTATCAGGAAATTTTAATTCTGAAGTGAACTAATCCTTTAACCATGTAGGGCATAGTGCCACCTGGTGATCAAAAGTGATAACAGTTTCTCTGCATAGATTTCTTGAGCTTAATGAGTATAATAATGTATTTGTGTGTGCATGCGTGCATGCATACATTTGTGTGTAAAATATTGAAGAATACAGTTTTTAAATACACCTACACATTTTTTCCAATTCTCTACAAAATCAAAAGTAAAACAAATGCACACTAGGACACAGATGTTCTTCTAAAGGGATTGTTTTAATGTAAAAAACATGCATATGTGATCAATATTTTTGCATCTGTACATCATTATTTATATATACAAACATTATTTTATGTCTTTTTCTACTTAATTTCTAAATTAGCTTAAACTGTTGCATAACCTTGCAACAGTTTAGGTTAAGAGTGACTGTTGCATTTCTAACTTAAGGAATATTAAAGAATAAGATCACAACCTTTAATCAATTTAAGAGGTTCTTCGATATAGAACTAGTCCTTGATCAGTTTATTTGAATTATTCTAAAATCGTATTTACATTTTATCATATTGTCCACAATATCTTAAAATAAATCACTTCAGCACGCATAAACTAGCGTATAAAAGCATGTAGGTTAATAAGAGAAAGAAAATCTTTATTGTGAAGCATAACATGATATCCTGATGTAAAATGATTAACATTTTCATTCAAATGTCAAGGTGCTTGAGTCACTGAAGCCATAAAAACAGGATGATATAAGAATCATAAAGGCCTTCTGAAAACGAGAGTAGAAAAAACCATATATCAGTGGATTACAAGTGGAGTTAAAGTATCCAAACCAAACCAAAGCATCAAAGATACTGGCTGGAGTCACAAAATTAAGACAGGAGTCAATGATAGTAGCAATAAAAATAGGCAGCCAGCAGAGATAAAAAACACCCATGACAATGGCCAGAGTTTTAGCTGCTTTTCTCTCTCTGTGTGCAGAGCTTTTGCTCTTCAACCCTCCTGCTGCCGCCACAGTCACTCTTTCTGACATAACCTTTGCATGTTTTCTTGCAACATGGAAGATTTTCATATACAGAGAGGTCATGATCGTTCCTGGAAGGAAGAATGTGAGAATTGGACATATAATACCCCACTGTTTGTTGAAAAACAGAACACAACTTCCCACACAGTAAACCTGCATGATAAACGACTCCAAGCCAATTTTGTTCACCCCTGAAAACACAATAGAAAAACTGTAGAGAAATGAAAACAGCCATGTGAAGGTAGTAAATACAGTCACAGTGTTGTTTGTGACCCTCATTTTGTACCTTAAAGGATCACAAATAGCCCAGTATCTGTCAACAGATATTAAACCGAGATGTAGTATGGAAGAGATACAGAAGGTCATGTCTAAACTAGAATGAACTTTACACACAAAATCTCCCAGATACCAGCAGCCTTCAACAGATCGCACCATGCTGTACGGCATGACCAAAGACCCCAGCAGACAATCACTGGCAGCCAAAGAACGAACAATCAGATGAGTTGGAGACTTTAGATGTTTGAAGTGAGAGATGGAGATGATGATCAGCAGATTCCCAAAAACTGTTGTGAGGATCATCAGCACCATGAAAACATACATTGCCACTTTAACTACAGTAAGATGTTGCAATTTCGGACAGGAGTCCAGCAGGAATGGATAGCAGAGAAATATATTTTCAGTGTCAGTCGCATTTGAAGTCATCACATTTGCCCCAGTTGCTGAGATGATTTTCTTAGTAATCGTAAAAAGGCTGACAATTATAAACAGAAGTATAAAAAGAACAATTTCATGAATTACAGTTTGGTAAAGACTAATATCCAAAGAAAGATAAACATATATATAGTACATGCCCATCCAATTTAACTCCATTGATGGACTCAGAGCAGCTCAGTTGTGCTCATATATACTCTCATATTCGAAGTAACCCTCCTACACCTGTCAATTTAACCTATGGTTACAAAAACAACATGAACTCTGGAGATTATAAAAAAAAAATCAGACCCCATTCATACAATATGGGGGGAAAAAGATGAAAAACAAACAAACATTATTACATTATTAAAAGTAGAATACTAGCAGCTAGGGATGCACAGACATAAAAGACTTTTGGCCAAAACCAGTTCAACCAATTCAAATCTCAATTTAGCAACTGCTTACCAACCACTTAGAACAACATAGCAACCAGGTAGCAACCTCCCAGAACACTTTAGTGACCCCATAACTTTTTAAATTGGTGTAAATTTACTTTGATAAACAATTTTCACTCAGAAATTGCTGGTAAATTTCACTAATAATTAAATAAACGGCAAGTAACACACTGGATTAAACATGAAATTTTGAAGTATAAAAACGGATATAGTAGCCTATTTTCTTGTAAAGCATACTCTAGTAATCTTTATTTGTTTATTTATTTATTTTTTGCAACTTCAAAAAACACAGACAGGCGGTCAGATTACAGTACGTCATTTCTCGGACATTCCACGACCCGAGAAATGCACATTCAACATTTTCAATCAGTGAAAACAGGCACCAACCAACGGCAACAGGGGTAACACACTGATCCAACAAAACCCGACGATGTGTCTGTAACCATCTGTTGACGTCTGACAGTGCAGTGTGAATTGGCCTTTACAATATGAGACTTAAGCAATTTAAAGACAGATTAAAAGGACCTAAGTATACAAACTATATAAGGCCTACAGTAAGTAAACTTCTGCACTGACCTGTCTATCTCTTAGCCTTTAGAAGAGGTTGTAAAGCTCTGTTTAACACTTTTGTTATACATTTAAAGAGATTTTTGCAAATATCATCAAAGTAAATATCTATTTGGCCTTCAAATCCACAGCTGCCAATCACACACACCTCATTAATGATGCTTTGTGTCTTGGACCCATGAGACTTGTTATCAGTCCTCCATTTCTTTGGAGTGACTCTCATAGGAGTCTGACCAATCAAAGGTGTTAATACCAGCTCTCACCTGCTTAACACATGAAGCTTATTAGCTGTATCCTGTCACATTATTATCACAGCCAACTTGTTTACCCATAATGCCCTACAGAGCTGAACTTTTATCATTAGGGGGACAGACAGGACAAACAAACTTTTAATTTCTTTGTGCTTCAATCTAATCACATACAACATCAGAGAAATAACTGAGTTATAAACACAGTAAGCAAAACACTTACAATAACTAAAAGCAACATTTTTAAAATTGAATGACAAATGGACTAGAGAAAAGTTAAAATGAGCCATGTACTAGAAAGGATTTGTTTTTGTTTGTTTGTTTGTCAGAAAAGTTTTACTTGCCCTGCCAATATGTTCACTGGCTGCACCAGCAAAAATGACACATTTATTCTTTTTAACAACAAACTGACCAGTCACGGGTGAAGTGAACATTGTTGATCATCTCCTAACAAGGCCACATATTAAGGTCTGGGTAGATTAGATGGTAACCAAACAATCAGTTCTTGTAATCAGCGTGTTGGATGCAGGAGAAATGAGCAGGAATAAAGACCCGAGCGGCTTGACAAGGGCCAAATTGTTATGGCAAGGCGAATGGGTCAGTGTATCTTTGAAAGAGCAAGGCTTGTGTGTTTCTCCTGGTCAGCAGTTGTGAAAATTTACCAACATTGTCCGAGAAGGAACAAACTACAAACCGGCAACAGGGTGTTGGGCACCAAAGGCTCATCAATTCATAAGGGCAATGAAGGCTATGCCTTCTGGTCCGAGCAAACAGAAGGTCTACTGTGGGACAAGTCACACAAAATTTGAATGATGGTTATGAAAGGAATGTCACGACACACACAGTGCAACACACTCTGCTGCACAGCCACAAACTAATCAGAGTGCTTATGATGACCCCTGTCCACCATCTAAAGCACCTACAATGGGCACATGAGCATCGGAAATGGACATCGGAGCAGTGGAAGAAGGTCGCCTGGTCCCGTTTTCTTTTACATCACATGGATGGCCGTGTACATGCGGCGTTTACCTGGGGAAGTGATGGAACCAGGATGCACTGTGGGATGACAACAAGCCGGTGGAGGGAGTGTGACACTCTGGGCAATGTTTTGCTGGGAAACCCTGGGTCCAGCCATTCATGTGGACATATATTTTGACATATTTGACCAGGTAAACCCCTTCATGACAATGGTGTTCCTAATGAAAATGGCCTTTTTTTCAGCAGGATAATGCACCCTACCACACTGCACACATTGTTAAGGAATTGATTGAGCAACATGATGAAGAGTTCAAGGTGTTGCCCTGGCCTCCATATTCCCCAGATCTTAATCCAACTGAACATCTGTGGGATGTGGTAGACTAACAAGTTCAATCCACGGAAGCTCCACCTCGCAACCTACAGGACTTGAAGGATCTTCGGACTTGAACGTCTTGGTGCCAGAGACCACAGGACACCTTTAGGGGTCTTGTAGAGGTCATGCCTCAGCAGGTCTGCACTGTTTTGGCAGTACACGGATGGCCAACAGCATATTAAGCAGGTGATCATAATGGTTTGACTCATGAGTATGTGTGTATACAGTATAACATTTAACCCATTCTAACTAATACTTCCGAGAGTCACAAGTCTTTGGCATAAAAGCAGTGGCAACACAAGGTCCAAAATATTCTCCTTTTTTTCCACAAAGAGACACAATCTATGCATACAAATTTTCATTATCATAATCTTGAGAACCTAAAATTAATATTTAATTTCACTTTTCAAAGCTATTCAAAAGAGTATAAAAGAGCACAAAAGATGGTGAGGCCGATCAATGAACTGGGTGTACATGTAAGAACACAAATGACTGACTGAAGGATTCTTGTTTCTAATGAGAGCTTTTTTCAAATATACCATGATAACATTTTACATTTTAAATTTCATGAAAATTAATTTAATTCACATTAAATTACATTTGCTTTTGCTTCATGTCTATTGTCACATAAACACACATGCATAAACAATCTCCCCGTACACACAAACACACTCCTCTGCAGTGATGTAATGTTTTCTGTTATTTTGTGAACAAAAGTTCCCATGAGACTTGTTACAACCACTCCATTTTAATGACTCTCAAACATGCCTCAAAATCCAAATGTGTGAAGTCCCATCATTAACACTGTCAGTCATTAGGATGAATACAACAACAGCCTCCTCTGCACTAATAACCCATCAGGTGCAGTATGACATCAGCCTGTTTACCCATAATCACCCACTGATCTTTATCCCAGGCGTGATATGAAATGGCAGTCAAGAGACAAACAGCACACACCAGCACTTTGATCCAAACTTTCGAATCCAACAGCAGATTAAATGAGTAGAGTAAAAGCATTTAACATCATTAAGAGAGAATTATCTAACTAAAACACAAACAATCATGTAACAGATGGCCTTGGACTCTAAAAACAACATAAACAGCATGAAATAATACTATATTTAGTATTAATTAAATCATACAGGAGTGCATTATTATAAATCATCAGCATAAATGCATTTAAGTGAGCATTATAATGATAGCACCCATGGCTATGATACCGTTTCATCACAGAAAATGTTCACAAATAAGCTGCTTTTGTTACTACTATTTTAGTCATGATCTGTTCAGACAGTTTGAATATCTGACAACCAGTTATTAATGCAGTGACTCTCTTTTGGACACTGACGTCTCTTCTGAGGTGCATTGCAATAAATTCACTGTAAAATCTCTCCAATGTAGTATTTCCTTATTCCAGCCTGCTTCGAAATAGCAATGTATAGCTTACCAGAGAAGCACCATAAAAATGATTTAAAAATGAAAAAATAAATAATTGAATCTTCTGATGCCATATGACAAATAACAAATGCAAAAAGACATCTGAGAGCTGCCGCAAAGAGAAATATTATTTTAAATGGAAAATGCAGTCTTTGCATCACATAAAACTTCAGAGGACTTGGAATGTTT
Organism: Mylopharyngodon piceus; assembly: GCA_039654765.1. Taxonomy (NCBI): domain Eukaryota; kingdom Metazoa; phylum Chordata; class Actinopteri; order Cypriniformes; family Xenocyprididae; genus Mylopharyngodon; species Mylopharyngodon piceus. Next base: position 4,469,951 of record CM077456.1, on the reverse strand, counting down.
ATGGTTTTTATGGTTTTTCACACAGTCAAAATTCTAACGGAAATATCATTTTGGGGTAAATTATTCATTTTGAAAAAGGTTGTTCTATATGATGTTGGAACTTGACTCAACTGCAAATGATGAATATGAAATAGCATACATGAACACTGCTCTTACTATTACTGCCATGTATAGTATAAGATACGGCAAGATGTTAAGAGTAGTGATGTGCACTTTTGAAACTGCTTCGTGACATGAGTTTGATAACTTTTGTTGTCTGAAACAAAAGATTCAAAACTGTGGTTCGGAGCAGGTATCAAACTGCCAAAGTCACATGATTTAATCAGCAAGTGAGGCTTCGTTACGTCACAGCTGTTTTGGAAAGTTTCAGAAAGGTTCACTGCTAGGGGGAGCGATCTCAATTTCGAATTTCCGGGTCGAATCTGTAATGTCTTTCTTACTTTGGAATATAATTCTGAAATAAATTGATTCTGAAATGTACAAATTAATAAAAGAACATATTATATAGACATTACATATTTAATGGTATTATGAGATTGCATTTAAAAAGAAATCAGGAATAGTGGGAGAACACTGGGTTTAACGTTTTTCGTCTTTAAACCAATCTTCAGCCGACAAAGTTTAAATCCTGTCTGGCTAGCGCGCTTCCCATAATGTTTAGGCATTAAGTAAGCAGGCGGAGAGTAGGCGGTCTTTTGCGGCTGTTTAAAATGCATTTGACCACATGAGCGTCTACACTAGGAAAGCAATCCGGTCGAATGTGTTTTCGACTACCTCTGGAAGTGGTCGAAAGTGGACAAGCTCAAAACATTTTACAGGCCGTTTACACCTGTGTTTAGCGTCGTCCAGTTGTGATTAAATTAACCAAAACGCATCTTAATACCAGGTGTAAACGGCCTTTTTGAAGCAAATTAACTGGCCCAAATGATTCGTAGTAAGAGTAGTATGCTATTCCAAATTAGGCATTAGTTACAAGTATAACTGTTTTCTGCTGCTATGGTTTTGAAATATTTCCCCCGTTACTAAAATCCTTACAGCTTTTCTGAACCAAGAATACATGAATGCATAAATAAAAGGATTTAAGGTGGAATTAACATAGCCAAACCAAACAAGCGCATCAATCAGCATCGGGGGTGTTGTGTAGCCAATAAAAGGATTCAGGATGTTACAGAGGAAAAAGGGAGTCCAGCAAATCAGGAAAACTCCAACCACGATAGCAATCGTTATTGTAGCCTTCCGTGCCTGACATTGTGTGCTTCCCGATGAATAACTTCTCCTCAGCTGGTTCAGCTGATGACTAATAGATCTCGCTTGCTTTTGGGCCACCATGTAGATTCTAGAATAGATCCCAATAATGACAAAGCCAGGGATGTAGAAGGAAACCAGGGAGGTGACCACCGCTGGACCGTGACTAAAGAAGACGTGGCATCCTCCCACACAGCGTACATGTGTTTCATAGAAGTCCTTACCGCCCTGGAGGTTGAGCTCGAAGAAGGTAATCACGTAACCGAATATGGCAGGGATAAGCCAGCTGGTAGAGATTATTAACAGCACCGTTGGAAAACCGATGCAGGAATGATATGTTAGTGGGCGACACACGGCGAAGCAGCGCTCAGCAGACACACTCACGAGGTGGAAAATTGAAGCGGTGCTGAGAGTAATGTCAATGCATGTGTGTAACTTACACAAGAAATCACCAAAGTACCAACAGCCCTGAATGGAACGAACAGCACTCAATGGCATTACAAACAGCCCGAGCAGAAAGTCACACAGAGCGAGAGACAGAATCAGCTGGTTTGTTGGTGTGTGGAGTTGCTTGAAATGCCCTATGGAGATGATGACCAGTAAATTCCCAATGACGGTCACAAAGGTGATCAACATCACGGCGATGAGCATCGGAATGTGGACGCTGTACGGTCGTACATACTTCCCACAGGATCCATTCAAAGCCTCATAACAGAGATCCATTTTATTGTTTGATAGTCCATTCACCTTGACCCTCGAAGAATCTGTTACATGAAGCAGAAACTCATGAAAACAAATAGTCCCATGGAATATGATGGGCTAGTTTTAGTCTGTTTAATTCAAATAGTTCTGCTGACATTTGTACCATCTACATTGTAAAACGGCTATAAATAACGCCATGGTTTACATTAAACTGCTTTCCCAAAAAAAAAAAAAACAGACTTTCTGCCAAGGGAGAAATTAATTTTCCTGAATTTTCCTTTTAAGGAATTTCAATAGAAGAAGCTACTATAAACAGTAGTCTCTCTAAGCAGCAACTTTTCTCATAAAATATTAATAGAGAGACTTCCTCCAGAAAGAACTGAATGTGTCTGCCCAGCTTCTGTTAGCAAATAAAACACATATTAAATTATTCCACCTGCTTTATACACCTAAAGGGGCAAAGTCCAATCAATCTGTCTATGTATTTATCCATGAGTCATGTAAGAATAGCACCTGTGACTAAGTTTGCTTGCAATTACATGTGCATGTGGACTACAAGAGGAAACAGCCGCACATTAAGAAATCAATACAGAAGCTCCATTCTCCATGAAAACAATAGGCAGATGAGGATTTCAAAAGCATGGCCACAATTGACTGGAAGCTAACTTGGGCGTCCTAATGAACACCTTTAATTTATTAATTATTTTTAGGTGGACACTATTGTATATAACTGTGGTATATAGATAGATATCATATCATAATTTCTTTCCAAAACAACTTGCAACCTCCTACTTGAAAAAAGAAAAATGCAGCAGAAAGCCCTGCTGCCACAGAAAATGACTGGAAATGTCCAAATGCCACCTCATAATCCAGCAAAAATAAGTTATTTTTTCAGCAATTTTCTTTTTTTACTGTCATGCTTTTTAACTATTCTTCATTTCCTCTTATATAGGCCTGAAGACTAAATTTCATTTTACATTACAGCGATCTCATTACATTATAGCAACCTGATTCTTCACCAGTAACAATTTGCTCTTAAAGGCATGAAATGTGTTTCCCCATGTTTCAAGTGGTTCAAAAATTAGTCACATGGCATTTACAACTCAAAATAAATGTTTCTAGAACTGAGTTCAATCTCTGAAACTGCAAGAAAGTGACATCATGACAACAACAACGCTGATTGGCTGATGGCATCACAAGAATGCACTAAGTCTCAAAGACAGCAGACAAAAAAAAAGTTTAATATTTAAAGAAAAGTCTATTTCTTGATTTAAAGGGTATGTTTACATGACAACGATATACTAAAAACAGCAAACAACTAAAACCGCTGTATTATGCATGCCAGGCCAGTAGTTGGCGATGTTATTTGTTAAAGAAACACTATGGGCCCTATTTTAACGATCTAAGCACATAGTCTAAAGCGCACGGCACAAGTGCACTTAGGGCGTGTCCGAATCCACTTTTGCTAGTTTAACGACAGGAAAAATGGTCGGTGCGCCCGGCGCATGGTCTAAAAGGGTTGGCCCTATTCTCTTAATGAGTAATGGGTGTGTTTTGGGCATAACGTGCAATAAACCTATTAGAGTCTCATCTCCCATTCCCTTTAAAAGCCATTTGCGCTCGCGCCATGGCGGATTCGCTATTTACATGGCGTAATTTGCAAGCAGAAAAAATGAATGCTTCTCTAGCGAGGAAACGGATCTGCTCGTGCGTGAGGTTAAAGCTCGCAAGCAAACCATCTATGGGACAAGCTGGATTCCACCAAAGCATTTTTATCTTTATGCACACAATAATAATCTTGTACATTGTAATCCTTTTATTTTTAATATTTGGAATGTTTGTGTGCTGCTGCGCATCCCTGTGTGTGTAATAAGCAGAGTGTACGCGCGTTGTGCACCCGCCTATAGGCGCATATTAGTAACACGCTCTTTAAATAACAAAAAAAAGACCAGGTTTCAGTTGGTCAATGGCGCAGTCTTTTTCAGTTGACTCAAAATAGTAACGCGCCAACAATGCGCCTGAACACACCTCGTTTTCAGACCAGCACGCCCCTGGGGGCATAAATGGGTGCAAATGCATTTGCTATTTAAACAACGTGGTGCAGGACGTGAAAATGATAACTGCATCGGGCTGAAACCAGCAAAAAACACTTGCGTTGCGCCTGGCGCCGCATTGCGCTGGGTGTATGATAGGGCCCTATATGCGCCTTTAGACTGAACACGTAATATGTATGCGCATGGCATCACCGTTTTCACAAATTAATGTTTTTTGTAGTTTACACAGAGATGATAACGCTATTGTTTTCAAAAACTTGTACTTTGAAACCCGTTTTCAAAAGTCTGCATTTTCAGGCCCCCAAAACGCTGTTGTCATGTAAATGAATAGCCAAAACACATAAAAAGTTTTCAGTTTTTAGTTAAAAACAGTGTTGTGTAAATGGTCCCTAAGAGTCTTTCAAAAAACAAAAATCATTAGCAAAACATACTTTAATATAATTGCATAATAACTGGACAACAAGCCAAACTGACCACTAGAAACACACACTCTTTTTTTACTCTTACTCTTTTACTCTTACAACATCTTGAGACATCTTGAGACTCGAAAGCCAATTAGGAATTCCTTGTAATCACATGACAAAAAGAAGCCCTTTTTTATTGGTTCAGAGAAACACACTCTCTTTGTGAAAGAATTCAAAAGGCAAGAAAATACAGACGTTCCATCATCTGCTCAGGACGTATGAAGTCTTTCTGTGGTAAGATTACAAAAAAAGGACACACACACACACACACACACACAAGACATTCACTTATCAAACTGTAATCTCGTGTAAAAATAAGATGTAAATTTAGCAAGCTATTTTTATATATTAAGTATGTAATTTAACATTATATTTTTTTTAAGTTTCTTTATTGTCTCACTGGGTCTTTATACAGTATTTTCTAGTTTTTTCTTTACATCAAAAAAGAGGCCTAATCAAGTTGTTTTCTCATTCTAGGTATTAAAGTGCCTGTACAATGACTCAACTATGGACAGCAGAGTCTTTCGGCCTTTGTTTCGAATCCCTGAATGACTCATGTGTAAAAACTGTCTATTCTCCTGTCATTCGTGCTCCCCTCTACCTCCTCTTTGCTATAACCATCATTGTGATTGTATTCGGCAACCTGTGGGTCATCTGCACCATCTCCTGTTTCCAGCAGCTCCACACACCCACAAACTACCTGATTGTCTCAATGGCTGTATCCGACCTGTTCCTGGGCAGCTTTGTCATGCCCCCCAGTATGGTGCGCTCTTTGGAGACGTGCTGGTACTTTGGAGACTTCTTCTGCAAGTTTCACTCCGGCACTGATTTTACGCTGTGTAACGCATCTGTTTTGCACCTCACGTTTATCTCAATTGACCGTTATTATGCAGTTTGTCAACCACTGCAATATCACAGCAGAATAACCACACGTGTGAGCGTAGCCATGATCCTGGTCAGCTGGTGCTTCTCTGCCTTTTTTGGCTTTGGCATCATATTCTCAGAGTTGAAAATCGAAGTAAAAAGAACCGAGGAACTGCATGTTGCTTGCAAGGGAGGGTGTTTAGCACTGCATGGAAGAGAAATTGGAGTGACATATTCGATTGTGTTTTACTTCCTCCCTATGTTTATAATTGTCAGCATTTACAGCAGGATTTTTGTTATAGCACAGAAACATGTTCGTGTTATTAATAACTACCCTTCAAGCTCATCAGTTGGTAAAAAGGATCTGAAAGCCACTAAGACGCTTGCTATTGTCATTGGAGTTTTTATGTCTTGCTGGACACCTTATTTCATGTGTAACATCATAGATCCTGTTGTTAACCACACAATACCAGCACTATTATATGAGGTCCTAATGTGGGTGGCTTATTTGAACGCAGTGTTTAACCCTTTGATTTATGCTTTCTTTTACGGCTGGTTCAGAGAAAAATCCAAACTTCTGTTCAAAAAACTATATAAATTGTGCTAATTGTGCTCCTATTATAAAATCTAGAAGCATATGTTATTTAATTTTTTTCATTCTAAATGCTTTCTTATTATTTCATTAACGTCATTTTCATTGCATGTGAAGCTTCTATTTATTATAAAAATGTTTTTGAACCACATTATAATCATTATAATTAATATAATTATTAATAAATCATTGTAATGAACTATGATACTTTTATTTAATATACAGAACATGCTTGCACTTATTCAGTCACTGATGCAAATTCCTACTGCCTTTTTACATAATTTTTTCTTGAAAAATCTAAGGAATTTAATGCTTCTTGAGCATCCAACCTGTGTTTGTGTTGAAATCAATTATTTGTGACAAGCAAAACAGTCATACAATACATAAAATAAAACATTCTGTGTGTTTTCATTCCCTAAAGATCAGCTGAGGCCTTTTGCCTCATATAGCCCTCCCAATCCTGTCCTATTGTTTCTTATCATATGTTGGCTATAAACCCATCTGTGGTATTTGGCACTTTCCCCATTTTCCTTGACAGCAGAGAATGTTATCACTAAATCTGAATAAAAATATCACAATATTACTTGGTAATTTGCATTTAAAAATTGTTAATTAAAAACAAATGGCCCTGAACAAATCCTGAATCATATATCACCAAATAATTTGTGATATCTAATATAAGTACTGCTATTAATAACAAAATTGTAATATGACATAATTATTAAATTAATACATGTTGCAAATAGATTTTTCAACAACTACTATAACTCTCACTTTATACTTGTATGCAAACCTGCAAACTCCAAAGTGGTGAAAAAGGTGACATGTTTACAAAGTAAATAGTAGTAGGGGGGATTTTAACATATAAACTAAGCATTCTGGTGCACTCCCACAAGAAAATAAATGGAAAAAACAACATTTGCTTCAAGTAAAAAAAAAAAAAATAAATAAATTATTGACACTAGGGCTGGGCATTGACACAAATTTCACAACTGGATTCGATTTTGATTCAGAAGCTTGCGATTTGATTTCGATTTGATTACCTTCAATTCAATAATGATTAATTTGGGGCCTATCAGGTAAAGTATATGGCAAATTTATATGGCAAAAAGAAAAAATATCTCTCAACTAATGCTGTAAACTATACAGGGAACCACAGCTGGTACATCATTATAATATTAAAGGTTAAAATGAATTGATTTGTAAGCTACTTACATATAAATTACACAAAGAAGTTTTTATAATAACGTTATAATACATTTTTAATGACATAATTATGTTTCTACTCGTTTTTAATATCGGCCTAAACATTTAAATGGTGGCCGTCATAAAACGGTTTTATACATTCAGTATTGAAGCACATGTTAAGTACGTGAATATGCAATGGCCTATAGACACAGTGGATATATATCAAAATGCTCCTCTCTAAGTTCATTTTTGTAGCTGACTAACGAGTTTTTTGACATTGAACAGCTTTTCTGAGGTAAATGTTACGGTAAATGTGATATTTTTACAAGCTATTTTATTGCCGCTTTTCCGCGGTTGAAACAATGATTGATCGATTAACGTTACATATGACATGATACGGATTTCAGTAAGCTGTACTGGATCTTTCAACATACCTTCGGTATTCATTCATCCTACAACCATTCATGTTTATTTCGTGTTGTAAAGCGGAAGAGATGATCGGTTCACATGCGCTCTGCCTCTGTTTGAACTGAAGCGCTACAGCGATGTGTCAGTCACACCACAGAGCGGCAAAAAAGATCAGGACAGCTTGAGAGACGTTTATGGTCTCACTCCAGTCTATGGGAAAGTAGCCCATTTTCGATTCTTGTGAGGTTTATTGTGCCTGCAAACTCACCCTGACACCCCCCACCTCCGAAAAAAAAAAAAAAAAAACTCTTCGGATCTGCAAGATTCACATAAATGACATATTTTGATTCAAAATGGCGAATTTCGCCGAAAAGCGACTAGTTTGCAGGTATGTGTGACATTTAAGGTATAATATTATTGCCCTCATAAAATCACAATTGGCCCCCCGGTTAAAAGGGTCTAGGAGCAGAACAATAGCGAATAGTGGTCCTGCAATGCTCCCCATCCCAACTTATGTGAATAATTGTTATAAAGATGCAAGGGCATTGTGACAAAACTGATTAACTAAACTGATCTGTAGAAGTCCATTATACTGTAATGAAATATTTCTGATTTAAATGTTGCTGCACAATTCACACTTACAAATAAGTCAGATAGAGTAAATGGTAAGCGTATTTGGCGTGCTGTCCGAGGAGAGGGCTCCGGGCCCGGTATTTGGCCTGAACCCAGAGTACTTCCCCCGTATTCCTGGCTGTGGTAAGAACCAGCCAAGAGTGAGGAGTCACCCCGGTAAAGGGATGCTGAAAAGCTCTGATTAGTCAGCTGGACCAGTGTGTTGTTATTGGTCAAACGCTTCCACCATGTTTCAGAAATGTCACGCCTCTTACCATAAACATGAGTTTCAATAAACTACTAACACAACTCAACCAGGCCTCGCCCCTTTATTACGTATGCCTTGGGCAGGAATTATTTATATGAGGAATATTGTGACGTGTTCGTTCTCGAAAGAAAACTCAAGACTACAATCGAGGCGTTTCAAGGAGTTCAGAAACAGTGCTTACTCATATAGAGAATAACTCCCTTTGGAGTGATTTTGTTCTTTGTAACTTTCAGACCCTTTTTCATTTTCAAACAGCAACACTGAACACTAAAGAAATTTGAATATTTAAAAAAAACATAATAGGACCCCGTTAAGACTGCACTGCAAAAAATGCATTTCTTATTTAGTATTTTTGTCTTGTTTTTAGTCTAAATATCTATGAATTCTTAAATCCAGATGCTTTTACTAGATAAGTTAAATGACATAAGATATTTTTTCTTGTTTTCTGGAGAAAAAAAATCAAAATGAAGTGAGTTTTTGCTTAAAACAGGCTAAATTATCTGCCAATGGGGTAAGAAAAATAATCTTCCCAAATAATGTCCCAAACAGAAACACTATTATTTTTCTTACCTCACTGGCAGATAATTTAGCCTGTTTTAAGCAAAAACTCACAGGAAAAATTATCTAATGTCATTTAACTTATCTAGTAAAAGCATTTGGATTTAAGAATTTTTAAATATTTAGACTGGAAACAAGACAAAAATAATAAGTAAGAAAAGCATTTTTTGCAGTGTGAGCTTGCTCTAAGTGTAGTTGAAGTTAAGTGTATATTCACTCTGTATATATATATATATATATATATATATATACACACACACCCACACACAGGCTAAAAATTACACAAGAACAAACACAATTAAGGATTTTTATGACATTATATTGCTTATTTCCTACAGTTTGTCCGACTGGGATAGATTGGATCAAGATCGTGCAGTTTTACCGATGGGTCTCTGATCCAATTTTAACAAATATTTTTGTGATAGTTTCCAGGTAAAGTATCTAAAATCCTTTAAACAAAATACATTTGAGAAGAAATAATGACAATAACATATTAAGACAATAACATATTATAAACTTGTATCAGTTTTTGCGGTGTGGGTGAGTTATGAATCAGGATGATCAAGAAACATGGCAGATGGCCTTTATTTCTGCATTGCTGAGGCAAAATTCTGAGGCACATCAGATATCAAAATACAGCAATGTGAGAGCTAAGACGGATGATGAACAAATGCAAAATGTCATGTTGTTTCATTAAGTTCCAATAAACACATTTGGCTAGGTTCACAGTGATATCACATTTACAATAAGATTGTTCTTGAAGAATTGCTCTGAAATATTCTTCCAGACAGAATGACTCTGAATGCATGTCTGAACCAGCTGTAAAAAAAGGCGTACACTATAGGATTACATGTGGAATTATAGTAGCCGACCCACAGGAACAAGTCAAACAGCAGTGGAGGCACAGAGTACCCAATGAAAGGGTCAATAAGATTACATAGAAAAAAGGGAATCCAGAAAGTCAGAAACACCCCCATGATGATGGCTAAAGTCTTAGTGGCTTTTCCCTCTTTTTTTGATTCAGAATTCACACTCTGAATGGCCTGCACCTGCCTTTTAGCCACATGTAAGATTTTCATATATATGCAGAGCATGACAACTGCAGGAACGTAAAAACAGGTCATTGACATTATGGTCGCTGCCTCTATGCTCTGAAACACCATGCATCTTCCATCACAGTCAAAGTTCTCATAGTAAAAATCTTCAATGCCAAGAATATTCAGCTCCATGAAGATCATGCCAAACCCCAGAGCAGCTGAAACAGTCCAGCAGATAATAATCATAACTAGTGTGGCCAGTGACGTCATTTTACTGTGATATTGAAAGGGGTGACATATGGCATAATATCTGTCTAAAGAAATGATACAGAGGTTTAAAATTGATGCAGTGCACAAAGTCACATCAAGACTGCTGTGTAATTTACAGAACAAATCTCCCAAATACCAGCATGTCTCGATGGAGCGCAGCATGCTGGGAGGCATCACAACTCCTCCTACAAGCAGATCGGCCACGGCCAGCGACAGGATGAGGTAGTTAGTTGGTAAGTGAAGCTGCTTGAAATGAATGACCGTTATGATCACCAACATGTTTCCTATGATTGTGACAATTGAAGAGACACTAAAAAGGATGTAGAGTAATATTCGAGTTTCCAAAGGATAGACAAACTTCTGACAAGACGTGTTACTAAACTCATAACAAAGAAAAGACTTTTCCAGGATTTCATTTTGGCTGATGTTGATTTGCGCGTCCATTTACACAATTCACTGGAGGTTCCCTGTTTGAAACAAGGCAGCGAAGTCAGTTCCAGCCTTTAAAAATGCAACTACGTTTATGCATCTTTATGAATGTTAAAACCTCAATGGATTTTAAATGCAATACTTAAATTGACCAAATAGGAGAAAAAATCTGCACTTAAGTGAATAATACTCCAATCATGTTCATCTACATAGAAATTTCTGTTTCACAGACTGTCCTCCATGTTCTTACCTTTCCGTCTACAATGAACCAAAGCTATAGAGAGGGCACACTTATACTGTAGCACAAGAGTTTCATAACAACCTCCCTCCTGACGAATCACGCAACATTTGAGTTTCCAAGGTAACAGTCTTCCCAAATGTCTATAACAAATCAGCAGAAAGTGCAACAAGGCCCTGTAACAGCATCTCAACAATGGCTGAATTTGGAATAACATCAACAAGGCATTTTCGCTCGCAGAACTGCCGCTCACTGGATATTTTCTGACCATTCTCCGTAAACCCTAGAGATGGTTGTGAGTGAAAATCCCAATATCAAACATGTTTGATATTTACGGTTTGAGATAGGGGACGCTCCATCTTGATTGGGTGCAGTGTTTAATAGTAATGACACTCCACAACAGAGGATTTTTTGGACAAAAAATAGTTTGCGACAAGCCTCAAATAGTTTGCGATAAGCATGACTGACACACAGCTGAAGCACGAGCACAAAAAGCCGCCTCCCTCAGACAGCATGCAATCACAATCTCGGATCGTGTATGATGTTTAATAAAGTTATTTAGTTCAATAAGCTGTGGAAAAGAACTCAATGCGGTTGGTGATCGCGCTGACTGACACACACCCGAAGCGTGCGCACAGAAAGCCTCCTCTCTAAAACAGCATGTGATCGTAAATTCAGGTCTCTTTCACGTCTTATTGATCTTGAGTAGTCAGATAGACTGACAATAATGTCAAAATGCCCGTCATGTGGAGTATTCACATAAACTTTAGCTGTGTCCCTCCTAATTCAGAGGCTGAATCCTTTGAAGGCCACATTCGAAGGCCGATTGTGTCACAGTGGCGCAACAAAGGATGTCCCAATTCGAAGCCTCCTTCAAATGTGGCCTCCAAATGCAGCCTGTGAAATGAAGGATACTTTGATCAAGGAACTTTGCTGCCGTACCATGGGTGCAGCAGGCGCAATGATATTACGCAGCGCCTGTGACCCCCTGCTTGCACAGGGAGCGTGCCTTGCAACCATGGAGACATTTGTGAGAGACGCTGCGTAATATCATTGCGCCTGCTGCATCCATGGTACGGCAGCAAAGTTCCTTGATTATTACGCCGGAATGAGAGTATAGTTCCTAGCATATCGGCCTAGAAAATCGCAACTTTTCATTTTCCGTCGGTCTTAATACACGATGTAACTACAGAAGAGTCAAGTTTTAAATAGGAAAAATATCGAAACTCTTTGGTCATTTTTGAGCGAGATGCTAACGGTCTAATCAGATTCAATGAACTATGCTAAGCTATGCTAAAAGTGGTACCGCCAGACCCGGAGATCAGCTGAATGGATTCGAAAACGGTAAAACTCAACTGTTTAACTCTAGGGGAGTTGGAAAATGAGCCTATTTTCAAAAAAAGTGGAGTGTTCCTTTAAAGCAGTTCAAATGTTGACCTATAGCTTACTAAGAGGCAATTATTTATAGTTTATACTCTTTATTATGTACAGAAATGGACCATGTTGAACATATTTAGACAGTTTGTGAACCTGTTTTGTTTTCAGACAGTTTAATATAACTTTTAAAAAAGTTTAATGCAAACGTTACTCACAAACGTTTCAAACAATCCTCCATAGCCTAGACCATCCCATTTAACGATGCTTGTTTCGACCTTCGTGGCCTTCGAAGGTGTGGCCTTTGAAGTCCATGTCCTAAGAAGGATACAGCCTGTGAATTAGGATGCAGCTATAGGCAGTTATGTCTTAAATTAACATTAACAGTTGGGTGAAAACCGCATGTGTGTCAGTATATTAGATCTGTGCATTCGGTCTTAAAGGGACAGCAGCACAATAAACTGCTCTGTCTCATTAATGTTAATCAAACAAAAAAAAGACAAAGAGAAAATCACTCACTGCTCTTGACTGAATCACTTGTATCTTCAATAAGAATCAGTTAATATTTGATTCATATAGTGAAGATTATGCAGTGTTTAAGTTACACTTGATCATTCAATTTCTGTAGTATTTCAGTATTTAACTACATGTTAAATAAACCTACTGTAGCTGAAAAACCCAAAGTTTATTTAATTTGGATCTTTGCTCTATTGTATTTGTCTGACTGTTTGTAATTTGCTTCTTTGTTCTTATTTTTAATAAATAAAAATAGCTATATCGAGATATATTGTTATCGTGAAGTAAAATTTCTCATACCATGAAATAAGATTTTGGTCACATCACACACCCCTAGCATTAGCCTTGCAAAACACTTTATAGCAGAACTTCATCAGATGTTTTGGACCCAAATAGCACTCCTTTCATGCAATGATTCAGTCAGCATTGTTTATTTGCATGTGATGTCTGTCCTGCTGTAGCAACTGATTCATTAAAGTGTTCTCAATCCTATAGACCTATTCTCACTCCTATTAAAAAGTCACAGTGGAGCTGAATGGAAATTCCCATGGAAATGAACAGTGAACAAATAAACATTTTAATGCATGGTGTTCATGTATTGTCTGTCTGTCTGTGTGGATATAAAAGATAGAGGCTGATGATGATGTAGATATACAGTACTTGGTGCTTTACCACTTTTGACAGTCATGTTGAATTTATGTTGTTATATATTTAAAATAAAATAAATAAAAAAAGGACAGTTGTATAGAATTGTATCTTAGGGCCAAATTCTTTTTTATATGTGCTTTGAAGGTTTATGTTGAAAGTGTGCTTATGGAGGGGAGAGGTTAGCACTGACCGTGCATTTTTAAACAGTTGAACTTTATTAGAATTTAATTCATAAGGATCCGAGAGGGGCAAAAATCAACACTGGCGGACTCAGAAAAGCTGTGAAAGTCATGAAGCATATTTATACAGGCAGGTATATCATATTAATACACAGATTTGTTTTGCACTTCAAGTATGATGGTTCACTTTGTTCAAAGAGCTATTTTTACTGAATAACAAGTCAAACAACACTAATTATAAACTCATATCAGTTTTTGCAGTGTGGGTGAGTAATGAATCAGGAGATGATCAGGAAACATGGCAGATGTTTATACTTTGTTTCTGCATTGCTGACGCAAAAAAAGGCCCATAAAGTATCAAAATCCAGCAATATGACAGCTAAGACCAATGATCAACAAATGCAAAATGTCATGTTGTTTCATTAAGTTCCAATAAACACATTTGGCTAGGTTCACAGTGATATCACATTTACAATAAGATTGTTCTTGAAGAATTGCTGTGAAATATTCTTACAGACAGAATGACTTTGAATGCATGTCTGAACCAGCTGTAAAAAAAGGCGTACACTATAGGATTACATGTGGAATTATAGTAGCCGACCCACAGGAACAAGTCAAACAGCAGTGGAGGCACAGAGTACCCAATGAAGGGGTCAATAAGATTACATAGAAAAAAAGGTATCCAGAAAGTCAGAAACACCCCCATGATGATGGCTAAAGTCTTAGTGGCTTTCCCCTCTTTTTTTAATTCAGAATTCACGCTCTGAATGGCCTGCACCTGCCTTTTAGCCACATGTAAGATTTTCATATATATGCAGAGCATGACAACTGCAGGAACGTAAAAACAGGTCATTGACATCATGGTAGCTGCCTCTTTACTGTGAAGCAACATGCATATTCCATCACAGTCAAAGTTCTCATAGTAAAAATCTTCAATGCCAAGAATATTAAGCTGCAAGAAGACCATGCCAAACCCCAGAGCAGCTGAAACAGTCCAGCAGATAATAATCATAACTAGTGTGGCCAGTGACGTCATTTTACTGTGATATTGAAAGGGGTGACATATGGCATAATATCTGTCTAAAGAAATGATACAGAGGTTTAAAATTGATGCAGTGCACAAAGTCACATCAAGACTGCTGTGTAATTTACAGAACAAATCTCCCAGATACCAGCACGTCTCGATGGAGCGCAGCATGCTGGGAGGCATCACAACTCCTCCTACAAGCAGATCGGCCACGGCCAGCGAGAGGATGAGGTAGTTAGTTGGTGAGTGAAGCTGCTTGAAATGAATAACCGCTATGATCACCAACATGTTTCCTATGATTGTCACAATTGAAGAGACGCTAAAAAGGATGTAGAGTAATATTCGTGTTTCCAAAGGATAGACAAACTTATGACAAGACGTGTTACTAAACTCATAACAAAGAAAAGGCTTTTCCAGGATTCCATTTTGGCTGATGTTGATTTGCGCGTCCATTTACACAATTCACTGGAGGTTCCCTGTTTGAAACAAGGCAGCGAAGTCAGTTCCAGCCTTTAAAAATGCAACTACGTTTATGCATCTTTATGAATGAATTACATGTTAAAACCACAACGGATTTTAGTCTTATTTTAGGAATAATACTCCAATCATGTTTATCTACATGGAAATTTCTGTTTCACAGACTGTCCTCCATGTTCTTACCTTTCCGTCTACAATGAACCAAAGCTATAGAGAGGGCACACTTATACTGTAGCACAAGAGTTTCATAACAACCTCCCTCCTGATGAATCATGCAACATTTGAGTTTCCAAGGTAACAGTCTTCCCAAATGTCTACAACAAATCAGCAGAAAGTGCAACAAGGCCCTGTAACAGCATCTCAACAATGGCTGAATTTGGAATAACATGACTATAGGGGACAAATAGGTATCTAAACAATTTAAAGATTAATGGTTAGTGCTCTGACAAGTCACGCTGAATTTGATGAGGCTGAACATTTCTAAACAAAATCCAAATAACATTCAAGCATCAACAACATCACTTTCCAATAATGCAAAAATACAAAACACTTTTTTCTGCCTTTTTTATGTGATATAAGAAGCTACTGCCACCTACTGCCCAACACCTGCGTGACAACTGCCGTAAAATCAAGGATTGGGCTTAGGATAGTTGATACTGATCAGTTAAAAAATACTTAATCAGCCCAGATACCGATCCTTGAGATCGGCTCAGGACATCACCACATTAAACTGATTTTTTTTTTTATGATTAAATACTGACATGCCAAAAAGCATAAAGTCTAAAATATTTTAAAAAGCATCATCATCATTGTCACATGAAATCATAATTTGTTAATTTGATAATTTTGTAATTAGTCTTTTAATTATACACTCACCAACCACTTTATTGGGCACACCTTGCTAGTACCGGGTTGGACCCCCTTTTGCCTTCAAAACTGCCTTAATTTTTCGTGGCACAGATTCAACAAGGTGCTGGAAACTCCTTGACACACACTGACATGACAGCATCACATAGTGTCGCACTCGTCTCTCATCAGAAATCGTTCCAGTGGCCTCGTTCCGCTCCCACAGCACTCGGCCCTGATCTGCTTCATACTACAGTAACGTTAATAATCTCATCCATGAAAATGATTTCTGTCCGTGTACCATCAGAGTCTTTTCCACCGGCTGTGAGGTGAAGACAACAACTCACATGATTCCGCACTCAATCTCAGCGTCATCAAGCTATGCCTTTGTTTTGAATAGGTGACCTCTAGTAGCGAAAAATTACATATTGTGCCTTTAAGGCCTGTTCACACCAAGAACAATAACTATAAAGATAACTTTAACGATAACTACATTAGCATCCACACCAACGTATGATATTTTTCTGTTTATATAAGCATGCGCTGCAGTTTTATCATCTGCCGCTTTAAATGCTCAATCTCATTTAAGCAGGATGAATTTTGATTGGCTCTCAATGTTTTTATCCTTCATAAGCTGGAAATCGTTCTGAAAGTGAATCCAGCGATATTGTTTCTCTGTTCTATTATCGTTATAGTTGTGGGGTGGACTCTGAAATTCTTTTATATTTAGAATTATTTTTAGAACTATATCGTTATCGTTATAGGGTTTACTTTAAAAAGTCACAGGGAGCTGAATGGAAATTCCCACTGAAATGAACAGTGAACAAATAAACCTTTTAATGGAAGGTGTTCATGCATAGTCTCTCTGTCTGTCTGGATATCCTCAAATAAAAGATAGAGGCTGATAGTCCAGATATACATTTACATTTAATCATTTAGCAGACACTTGTATCCAACGCGACATACAAATGAGAACAACAGAAGCAATCAAACCAACAATATGCAAGTGCTGTGACTAGTCCCATAAGTCTAGCACAGTACACATAGCACAGTATACACGCGCAGTACAATAAAAAATAAATAGATATACAAAATAGAATAGTAAGTGTTAGTATTAATGGGTCAAGTGTTGACGAAAAAGATGCATCTTCAGCCGTTTCTTGAAAATGGCTAAAGACTCAGCAGCTCGGCTTCACTTGGGTAGGTTCATGGATTCAATGATTTTTATTGTCATTCCAAAACATGGTACATGAGCTGGAACGAAATTAAGTACTGAGGTCTGGTTAAAGCCACTCACAAGTAAATAACAACTAAACCACTCACAAATAAATAGACATACAGATTCCCAATCATACATACACATATATACACTAAAAACTGAGAATTAGCAGCATAGCAATAAAAAGCAAGACAGCTTAAGACAAAAAAAAAAAAAATTCAGTTTGTCAGTTCTGGTGGTCATTCCACCAGCATGGAACAGTCATTGTAAATGTCCGTGAAAGTGATTTTGTGCCTCTTTGGGATGGCACCACAAGATGCCGTTCACTTGCAGAACGCAAGCTTCAGGAGGGCACATAAGTCTGAAGTAGTGAGTTTAGGTATAGTGGTGCAGAGCCACTGGTTGTTCTGTATAGGCAAACATCAGTGCCTTGAATTTGATGCGATTGGCAAATGGCAACCAGTGCAAATTACTTAGTGTACTTAGTGCTTAGTGCAAATTACTTAGTGTACAGTACTTAGTGCTTTACCACAGTTGACAGCCGTGTTGAATTTATATTGTTATATATTTCAAAAATGAATAAAAAAGACAGTTGTATAGAATTGTATCTTTGGGTCAAATTCTTACCAATCAGAAAAAGAGATATCAAGAAATAAATTTGCATATAATCTGTTTCATTATTACATTAGTGTTGTTCTTGAAGAATTTGTCTGAAATATTGCTTTGGATAGAATGATTCTGAATGCATGTCTGAACCAGCTGTAAAAGAAGGCGTACACTATGGGATTACACATGGAATTATAATATCCAACCCAATAGAACATGTCAAACAGCAGTGGAGGTACAGAGTACCCAATGAAGGGATCGATAACATTACAAAGGAAAAAAGGTATCCAGAAAGTCAGAAACACGCCCATGATGATGGCTAAAGTCTTAGTGGCTTTTCCCTCCTTTTTTAATTCAGAATTAACACTCTGAATGGCCAGCACCTGCCTTTTAGCCACATGTAAGATTTTCATATATATGCAGAGCATGACAACTGCGGGAACGTAAAAACAGGTCAATGACATTATGGTAGCTGCCTCTCTACTCTGAAATAATGTGCATATTCCATCACATTTAATGTTCTCATAGTAAAAATCTTCAATGCCAAGAATATTCAGCTCCATGAAGATCATGCCAAACCCCAGAGCAGCTGAAACAGTCCAGCAGATAATAATCATAACTAGTGTGGCCTGTGACGTCATTTTACTGTGATACTGAAAGGGGTGACATATGGCATAATATCTGTCTAAAGAAATGATACAGAGGTTTAAAATTGACGTAGTGCACAATGTCACATCAAGACTGCTGTGTAATTTACAGAACAAATCTCCCAGATACCAGCACGTCTCGATGGAGCGCAGCATGCTGGGAGGCATCACAACTCCTCCTACAAGCAGATCGGCCACGGCCAGCGAGAGGATGAGGTAGTTAGTTGGTGTGTGAAGCTGCTTGAAATGAATGACCGTTATGATCACCAACAGGTTTCCTATGACTGTGACAATCGAAGAGGCGCTAAAAAGGATGTAGAGTAATATTCGAGTTTCCAAAGGATAGACAAACTTCTGACAAGATGTGTTACTAAACTCATAACAAAGAAAAGACTTTTCCCAGGTTCCGTTTTGGCTGATGATTCGGACGTCCATTTACACAATTCAGCTTCTCTGTCTGAAACAAGGGAGAACTTAATTTCAGACTGCAACATAAGTACAAGTTCTATAATTTATGATCATTACAAATAATTCAGAACATAAACTATACACAGCAGTTCTCTGCATTAAGCCAAGAAAACCTTGTTATAAAAAATACTTTAAATCACTTTGTTTTTGTGGCACTTAAATTGCCAATAGAGCACTGAAATCTTATGTGTTATAATAATTCAATTATAAAAACAGTTCATTTACATTAAATCTCTGTTTCAGATTCTCATCCAAGATCTTACCTTTCCTTCTATAAACCAAAACTACATCATGAAGCAGATAGGGCACATTTATAGCATAAGAGTTTTATAACCACCTCCTTCCTGTCAAGTCACACACCATTTCCAAGGTAACATAGTCTTCCCAACAGTCAACAAAATACCATACAAAAGATCAACAAGGCCCTAAAACTGCATTTCATTTAAAAAGGTTTTTATTCTGATAAAATAGGTAATTCACTAAAAAGATAGTTTACAATACAATTTTATTATTATTATTATTATTATTACAAAATGTAAAATAGCAGCACCAAAACAGCCTTCGTTTCTAGAAACACCCACCATAATACTTCGTTCCACCTTATCAGAAATGGTGGCTGTTGCTATTTCTGCCATAAGCTGTATTTTATTCTGATTTCAGACAATATCTAAACTACATTAAGTAATACTACTGCACTTGTACAGAGAAAAATCGGATAAACTACAGAATCTTTTTTTTTTTTTAAATCATAAGATCAGTAACCTTAGCTAGTGGTTAGTGCTTGCTATGATATTTTACACAGAATTTATTGAGGTGGAACTAACAAAACCAAATGCAAAAAGCAATCAATAGTCAACAATGCCACTTCTAAATAGTAGAAAAATTACTAAACACTGTTTTATCTGCTTGGAGCCATATCGCACGACTGCGAGTGTGAGATGCTCATATACAACAGTTCGAACTTGGACGGTACAAGTAGCCTATATAACTAAATAAGAAAAAACCCTCTTGTTTGTGGAACTACTTTCTCCAGCCACTGATTCAAAGCTGTTGATAGTTAACAGACTGATAACAGACGGACACAAGCCTTACTAATTCTAAAATGTCACTTTGTCACATCTTGGACTGCTGTGAAGTTAATAGTGTATTTGAGTAGAGATCAGGATGACGATTTCCAGCCCAAAAGCTCTCAAAAACCCGCCCAAATCATTTACTGCCAAAACAATGTGATAGAATTCTATATTTTCATGACGACCAAGGTGTATAAGTACTATTTACCTCCTTAAAACTAAATGATGATGATTATAAAATAATAAAAATGAATCAATTCTCCTGCCAGGAGAACAATACAACAGGAAAACAGATCAAAACATGGCAAATACAGTAAAAGAAAATTAGCAAATGAAAAAAAAAAGTTTCTACCCAAGTAGAAACTATTAAAGTATGTCAAATATTTGCAAACACCAGGCAAGAAATTAACAGACTTTAAACCTCTCACACACCTTAAAGCTGAAAATGTGTCATTCGTGTTCAGAAAATTAACGGCAACCTTTAGCCAAAAAAGCAAAACAGCTAATGCTAACGCTGCGGCTTTGGCAGTATGCAGGGAAAGAAACCAGAGGCCATTTTTTTTTTTTTTTAGGATGTCAATGGAGAAGACGCTTCACTACACTGAATAAACCTCTTTTGTGAGGAAATAGCTTATCAGTTAATGAATCAACTGCCTGTCCGCTAATCGTCAACATGTTTTATGCTAAATACTTTTGAGAACGATATGTAGATTTTACTATGATGAAAATTCTATAAGAAAAGGCGGAGAGAGGAATGTTGCGACAGTTATGAGTTATTTATGGCATCACCATAGTATTTAGGTGCGTTCACGAGATTCTAGCTTGTAAAAAGCGATCACGTCCTTGTAGAGCTCGTAATTACCGCTTGTAGGCTGGGAGTTTTCTGAAAGCTCCCATGTGTACCACGTGGCCACTGTACCACCTGACCGCTGTAGATTCATTTAGGCGTTGATTGTGGTGCCATAGAAAAGCATAATTCCCAGTCCGAGGACGTGAACAGCTCTGAATATAACGTCACGTGTTGTCATCTCAAAATTACGGTAAATATGAGGTGGCGTGAACGCAGCATTAAATAGTAATATTGAGTGATTTTCCCCCGGTTTCACAGACCAGGCTTAAGCTAGTCCTAGACTAAAATGCATGTTTGAGCTGTTTTAACTGAAAGCAACTTGTACTGACAGATCTTAAAATATGTCAGTGCCATTGTTTTGTCTCACCAGTAATGTTTTTTTTCTAGTGAACATTTATAAAAGATACTTAAATATCCTAATTGAACTAAGGCCTAATCCTGGCTTAGGTTAAGCCCCGGCTGTGAAACCGGGCCTAAGTATATTATATCAATATCTTAAAATATGATATTGTCTAAAGAAAGTAAAAAAAACTTCTTTGGCTTTTAGATTTTACCAATTATGTTAAGACTTGAATTGTATGACTATTATAACTGCATGTATGCATATGACACTGATTTTATGCATTTCAGTGAATAAAGAGAAAATTAATAATTTAATTATAAATATTGTGTTACATTGTATGTTGTTTAATGAAAATAAAAATGAAGTGTTCTAACAGGTTAGACTTGTACTGTGTAATGGTTTATGACTGCTGTGCCTAATGATGATGATATAAAACGCTTTTTAATGAATGAAGTTTAAAAAAAAAAAACATAATTTTAATGAACTAAATATTAAATTACAATTAAGTTTTTATTGTAATCTTAAATGTAGTTGCGCCCTGCAGACTAGTAATTTGCAGCTAATAGACATTTTAATAGACACTATTTTTTCCACAGTAAAGCACATTCCACAAACAATGCAGTCCTACTGTACGTTTACTAGCGATATAACACTTAGTAGATTATTTATTTACAAGACCAAGTCGCTAATCCAAAAGAAGTTGATTAAACTGTAACCGACTGTCACAAAATGGCGGACACTTACGTTATGATATGCTGAGGTGCCTCACGTGATCCAAGTTAGCCGTTACGCTTTCTCCCTCTCATCTCCCCAATAAGACAATCTCCGCGCCACGTCTAGGACAACTCACAGGTATCGTAACGTTACACCGGAAGCACACATTCTTTTGTCAGTTTGTGGTCGGTAATGTTGTTATGTTTAAGGACATTATGAAATTAAGAGAATGTCTGTCCTGTACATTAGTTATGACTACAACAATTAAATGCAATCGTTGCTATCGTCACTGAACATTTTACCTCAGGGCGTACGTTAACTGAATTAATTGATAATCTCACCTGAAAATCTGATAACATAAGAAATCTTCCTCCACGCTGATTTCCGATTCTGGTTCGTGGCATATAATTCAGGGTTTTCCCAACTCCATTTAGGACTTCGTCCTTTTTGTTATCGCTACGCTACTCCACGTTATTTAGATAACTCTAAAGTGTGTTGTGACCTGGTACCACCAGTAGGCGGAAGCACGCAGCAGTGAAAGTAATCAGAAAGAGCTTTAAAGGGTTAGTTCACCCAAAAATGAAAATAATGTAATTTATTACTCACCCTCATGTCGTTCCACACCCGTAAGACCTTCATTTATCTTCGGAACACAAATTAAGATATTTTTTTAAATCCGATGGCTCAGTGAGGTCTGCATTCACAGCAATGACTCTCAAGATCCATAAAGGTACTAAAAACATATTTAAAACAGTTCATGCGAGTTCAGTATTTCTACCTTAATATTATAAAGCGACGAGAATATTTTTGTGCGCCAAAAAAAGAAAATAACGACTTTTCAACAATATAGTGATGGGCCGATTTCAAAACACTGCTTCGGAGCTTTGCGAATCGAATCAGTGACTCGTAGCGCCAAAGTCACGTGATTGTAGCAGTTTAGCCGTTTGATAGGAGATCCGAATCACTGATTCGATTCGTAAAGCTCCGAAGCAGTGTATTGAAATCGGCCCATCACTATATTGTTGAAAAGTAGTTATTTTGTTTTTTTGGCTCACAAAAAGTATTCTCGTCTCTTTATAATATTAAGGTAGAACTACTGAACTCGCATGAACTGTTTTAAATATGTTTTTAGTAGCTTTATGGGCATTGAAAAAGGGAGTGTTGTTGCTGGCGATGCAGGCCTCACTGAGCCATCGGATTTAATCAAAAATATCTTAATTTGTGTTCCGAAGATGAATGAAGGCCTTACGGATGTGGAACGACATGAGGGTGAGTAATAAATGACATTATTTTCATTTTTGGGTGAACTAACCCTTTAATGCCAAGTGTGCTTGCACACACAATGAATTTACCTTGGTATTGAAGCTTCCAGTACACAAAACATTTAAGAATAACAAATGTAAAAAAAAAAAGAGTATAAAGACACAGATAGGTTTAGTCAGAATAAATATTTACAGATAATGAACATATTTGGACTAAATGAATTTAAAAGGGTGTTGCACAAAAAGTGGGGTATTGCACTTGGAAGGCATTTAACTGTTCAAAAGGGAAATAGTATGTGGGAAGAAACTGTTCCTCTGCCTAGAGGTTCTAGTGCCTACTGCCTAGTGATC
Organism: Mylopharyngodon piceus; assembly: GCA_039654765.1. Taxonomy (NCBI): domain Eukaryota; kingdom Metazoa; phylum Chordata; class Actinopteri; order Cypriniformes; family Xenocyprididae; genus Mylopharyngodon; species Mylopharyngodon piceus. Next base: position 4,446,425 of record CM077456.1, on the reverse strand, counting down.
TGAGGCGCTGTCCGGACGGCAATAGTTTAAATAGTTTGTGGCCGGGGTGAGTGGAGTCTGTGATGATTTTACCTGCTCTTTTCCTCACTCTGAAAGAGTAGGCTACAGGTCCTGGAGGGTGGGCAGGGGGGCACCAATAATCCTCTCCGCTGTCCAGACTATCCGTTGTAGTGTCATGATGTCTGATTTGTTGGCTGAACCAAACCAGACAGTTATAGATGAACACAGGACAGACTGAATAGAACTGTGTCAGCAGCTTCCTCAGCTGATGAAGGAAGTACAACCTCTGCTGGGCCTTTTTCACAATTGAGTCAATGTGATTGTCCCACTTTAGGTCCTGAGAGATGGTGGTGCCCAGGAACCTGAATGACTCCACTGCTTCCACAGTGCTGTTCATTATGGTAAGTGTATAGTATTTTGAAAATTATAGTGGGTTTTCTCTTCTGCCATATCAGCACTTCTGGAAGGCTTCTCAGCCAATCATATTCAAGGACCTGAATTATTTAACTATAAAATTCTGATGTTTGTACATTTTTGTTTAGAAATATTTTAAATATAATTTTAACTATACTGTACTGAAATGTTTTAATGCATATACCCCTTTAAAATATTTATTTTAAAAATACACAATCATCACATTTTTCTTTAATGATATGTTTGTAATTAGTTTTTGGATGAATATATAGGCTGTTTAAGCTTGCAAAACACATAATTAGTGCACTTCATTAAATGTTGGGTACACAAATGGCACTCCTTTTTGTGGAAAGACATTGTTTATTTGCAATGTTGTTGTTGTTGCAGCAGATTGATGATCTAACATGCTGATTCAACTCATCAGCTCAATTGTTGAGTGCTGTATTAACTTAACTGGGTGTCAGATAGTGAGGGCCCTGTAGAAATAGATTTGAGAACCACTGCATTCAAAAAATTATACCTAGCAAGCTGAAACTCATATTATTTAAATAAAATAACTTTGTGAAATACAGTATATTATTTTGTTTTAAATAGTCTAAAATAGTTACAGTAGACAATAAACTATGTAAACGTAACTAAGAAGTATATTACAAATACCTGATTAAAGGTGTCTTACTCAGAATAATTTTCTGAAATATGTGCTTGGTGCTACTGTCATGTTGAATTTGTTTTTAGAAATGATATACAGTAAAATTGACAGTCATTTAGAACTTTATATGTATAAGTGTCAGTTTTTAAATATTTTCTCATGTTATTTGGAGTGATCTTCTAGCACTGACCATGCAGTTTTTACACACTCAGAAGGGCCCGCAGCACGCATATATCGCATACAAGTGTTTTAAAAACAGATTTGTTTTGCACTCCTCTGAGTAAGAAGGTTCTGTTGAATTGCAATGAGAAAAAAAAATGAAACAACATGAAATGCATTTTTATGTAAAGTGTTTCATTATTACAACAGCATTGTTCTTGAAGAATTAGTCTGAAATACTCCTTTGGATAGAATGATTCTGAACGCTTGTCTGAACCAGTTGTAAAAGAAGGCATACACTATGGGATTACACGTGGAATTATAATATCCAACCCACAAAAACAAGTCAAACAGCAATGGAGGTACAGCGTACCCAATGAAGGGATCGATAACATTACAAAGGAAAAAAGGTATCCAGAAAGTCAGAAACACGCCCATGATGATGGCTAAAGTCTTAGTGGCTTTTCCCTCTTTTTTTAATTCAGAATTCACGCTCTGAATGGCCTGCACCTGCCTTTTAGCCACATGTAAGATTTTCATATATATGCAGAGCATGACAACTGCGGGAACGTAAAAACAGATTAATGAGAATAAAGTAGCCCCAGCTTTACTCTGAAACACAAAGCAGCCTCCATCACAATCAATGTTCTCATAGTAAAAATCTTCAATGCCAAGAATATTCAGCTCCATGAAGATCATGCCAAACCCCAGAGCAGCTGAAACAGTCCAGCAGATAATAATCATAACTAGTGTGGCCAGTGACGTCATTTTACTGTGATACTGAAAGGGGTGACATATGGCATAATATCTGTCTAAAGAAATGATACAGAGGTTTAAAATTGATGCAGTGCACAAAGTCACATCAAGACTGCTGTGTAATTTACAGAACAAATCTCCCAGATACCAGCACGTCTCGATGGAGCGCAGCATGCTGGGAGGCATTACAACTCCTCCTACAAGTAGATCGGCCACAGCCAGCGAGAGGATGAGGTAGTTAGTTGGTGTGTGAAGCTGCTTGAAATGAATGACCGTTATGATCACCAACATGTTTCCTATGATTGTGACAATTGAAGAGACGCTAAAAAGGATGTAGAGTAATATTCGAGTTTCCAAAGGATAGACAAACTTCTGACAAGATGTGTTACTAAACTCATAACAAAGAAAAGACTTTTCCAGGATTCCATTTTGGCTGATGTTGATTTGCGCATCCATTTACACAATTCAGATCCACCGATCTGTAATGAAGGAAAAGGTTAGCTGCCAACACTAGCAAACAATTAAGCTTATTGTGTAGTTATTTCAAATATTGTTGTCCTTCTACTGTAATCATAATGACAGTATAAGCTCTTAAATTGGTTTTCTAATTGCACACAAATAACAAATGAACAATAAAATCAGTTTATGCATATTCAAAAACAAAGTAAAAAATAAACAAAGAGAAAATCTAAACTGTACATAGGTTTTGATGAAATATAATGAACACAGATGATTTTATTTTAATATGCAAAGTTCACTATCATGACTTTACCATCCAAGCCCTTACCTGTTTTTTTCTTTTCTTTTTTTTTTTAAGTGGCAAAGGCACACTAGGAGTCAGAGAGCCCAGATTTATAGTAAAGCAAACTCCCAATAGTACCTCCCTTTTGTCACCAATCAGATGGCCTTTTCTCAATTATGTAAAAAAACTGTCCCAAAATGCAGTGCTTTCTCTAATTAGCATTACAACTGTTGTCACCTCACTGTCTGTGACGCAGAAAACATCAGCGTTGCCCCCCCCCACCCCCCAAGACTGCTTAGTAAACATTTATTTTTAAATTTATTTTTAACAATAAATACTTAAATTTAATAAAATAAAATAATAAAATAAACAATTGCAATTTAAAGGGTTCCCCCAAAAATGAAAATTATCCCATGATTTACTCACCCTCAAGCCATCCTAGGTGTATATGACTATCTTCTTTCAGACGAACACAATCGGATATATATTTTAAAAATATAAATATAAAAAAGGCGTCTAAGCTTACGCTACTCCTACATCCTATGTCGTACATCGTGTCATGCGTTACTCTTGTGGCAGTCGATCTGCACAGTATGTGTTCGGTCGTCTGTCGGAACCTAGTTATTTTAATTTATAAAGTTTTAAATGGGTTATTTTTCTTACAATAACCCATTTGCTTTAGAAGGCCTTTATTATATGCTTCAAAGTCTGCCCCCCACCCCCCCTTCACTACCATTATAAAGCTTGGAAGAGGATATTTTTAAATATTTCTCCGATCAGAGTCCTGCACGGGTCCTGTTTGATAAACCTGCACCCGCCCTCACCCGCAGTTATTAACAGCACACCCGACCTGATGTCTGACAAAAACACTAATTTTAGCCCGTACCCGACCCGACCCGCTTGACATAAAAACTGCAACCCGACCCGCATTAAATCTCCTGCATGAGGTAGGCTAGACAAAAATAATTTTCTCCTGTAGCCTAAAGGCCTTTGCACACTGAGTCCGAATTTTTCGTATGCGTTTCTTCGTATTCGTGATCCTAAAAATTCGTCACGCACAGAGACCTTGCACACTGAGTCCGATGCGTATTAATGAATCTGTTGCGAAAAAATTCGCAAAATAATACAAAATGAAGTCTTCAAGCAGTGAGCATGATTTAGTTGTCCTCTCTCTTCTTAAAAAGACAAAAAGAAACAGGAAATATTGGGTACATCCAATCCTGAGATTGCGTAGAGAGGAAGGAGAGTTCCACCTCATCAAGGAGCTGCGTGATTATCTCGAGCGTTTCAAAGTTTACTTCAGGATGTCAGTGCCTCAGTTTGATGCTTTGCTAGCGATACTGGCACACTCTATCTTTATATTCTGTCTCTTTCCGCACTTTGTTTGTCATACAGTGCTGCTGCTTTGTGCTGTAGACGACGTGGATCAACTTGTCAGATGGCATTGGGGATTTTGGCGTTCGCGTACGGTGGCTCTGAATTGTCAAAACGTCTCTCAAAATGCGTGCCACGGATGCGAAAAACGCAGAAAACCAAACTTGATCCGAATTTTTTTATGACGGACGAAAATTTCGGAGGCAGTGTGCAAACGTGATTGACATAACGTGAAGTCGTATTTATTTTTTAACGTGCGAAAATTTCGCATGCGAATTTCGGACTCAGTGTGCAAAGGCCTTAACACAAGCAATAAAACTAACATTAAGCATTCTATGTCACTGCATTTGATTAAACATTGCATTAAACAACACAAGTAAAATAATAGAACAAAGAATGTTTTAGTTGGCCTATTTTTAACTTTAAGCATAAACTAGTAAATATTTTAGCAGATTCACTCTGCATTTAAACGCGGTTGTCTCTTCTGAAACTGAGCAGTGTTTACCTGTCCTCTGGTCCTCTTTGTAGCAGCGAGAAAAATATTCTAAAACTTTTATTCAAATTGTGAATAGCCTATATTAAATACATAAAGGGAGCAAAGCGCGCTCCCTTTAATATAATCACTATAGCTTTCAATCAGATGCAGCGCGATTGGCTACAGTGCGCAGCGCTGCAAATCGTGCTGCCTTTAACGGTCTTTAGACAGAGCATGAACACAAATAAGCACGGGACCATTTGAAAGCAGCTGTCAAATGCACCAAATTGAGTTGGAATAGTCTTGGTTATTGGACCCGAAGTCTGCCCGTGCCTATCGCGCGTCCGACCCGCACCGCACCTGGCACGTAAATATTATTCCATCCGTTACATAAAATTTGGCAGATCCCTTTAAGTGAAACTCGTGACTGTAACACTATAGTTACTCACGTAACCCTGGTTTCCTAAGATAATGGGAACGTGCATTGATTCAGTTTAGCTGATGCTATGGGGAAACTCCTGTTCACGTTTGTGCAACTGTGCAGCCCACCAAAAGGGGCGGGGTTGACTGCCTATATTAGTCACACTGGAACGCCGCCTGTCAGAATCTTTCGACTGAACATCACCTAGCATAACTCGCTGACAGCTTAGTAGCACAGCAAGCTACACAATGCTCATTCCCGTTATCTCAGGGAACCAGGGTTACGTGAGTAACCGTAACATTCCCTTTCGATACGGTTCACTCGCGTTGTGTCAGTTTAGCTGACGCTATGAGGAATACATTGCAACAAGCCGTGCTACAATCGCAGAACGGAAGTCACTGTGAGCCGACAGTGGAGAGAGTTCCACTGTTGACACAGCCGTGGGTCACGCTGAGAGGGTGCTGGCCCGTGTGCCATGCGTGAGGTGGAACACGGCCTTTCAACCAAAGCTGAAGAGGTCGCATATGGAGGAGGCCTAGCGGAACTTCTGAGGAAGCTGCCGCCGTCAGGCTCAGCAGATTTTGAAACCTCTTGAGGAAGAGAAGAGACCCCAACTTGAACAAGGCTGCCACGCTCCTGATTTTCAGCGCACACTCTTGAGAGAGCCTGCATTTGAGCTGAATCGAAGACCGCCCCCAGGAGCAAAATCCGTTGGCTGGGGAGCGGCAAGCTCTTGACTCTGAATCCCAAGTTGCTCAGATGACTGAGGAGCAGAAATCTGTGGGCGCATAGCTCCTGTCTCAACTGGGCTAAAAGCAGCCAGTCATCGATGTAGTTGAGTATGCATATTCCCATCTGCCTCAGAGGGGAGAGAGCAGCGCCGACGCACTTCATAAAAGTACACAGAGCTAGAGAGAGTCCGAATGGAAGGACTGTATATTGGTATTCAACCCACTCGAACGCGAATCCCAAGAAGCGTGGTGGTCCGCGAGTGAATTGGAGCGAGTAGCCTTATTCTATTACCCCCAATATATATATATCCAGCTCAACACCCCGGGAATGGCCTGCCAAGCCTGGAATCGAGTGGCAAATGATTGAAGTGCTACAGGCTGCGTCTCGCGCTGGAACGGGAGAGCGGCACCTTATATAGCATCGAGAGGAGGAGGAAAGCTCTTCTCGTGAAAATGTAAACATTTTGTTTTGAAGTGCTACAGGCTGTGTCTCGGGCTAAAGTGGGAGAGTAGTACCTGTTACAGCTGCGGCCAATGGCTTGTACGGTGGCTTTGGCAGCGCGCAGGGTCGAATTTGTGGTGCTACGCAGCTCTTTGAACATCGCAGGGTCAGGTCCAGGCTTGTCATTGTCGTGGAGAAGCTTGGCCTGATAAACCTAAAACAAATGTGTATAATGACATGGGAATTACAACGTAAACATTGTTTATGAGGGCACTTCCTGGGCCCTATGATACACCCGGCTCAATGCGGCGTTAGGCGCGACGCAAGTGTTTTTTTGCTAGTTTCAGCCCGACGCAGTTATCATTTTCACGTCCTGCACCGCGTTGTTTAAATAGCAAATGCATTTGCGCCCATGGGCGTGCTGGCCTGAACACGAGCTGTGTCGAGGTGCGAGGTGCGTCGTTAAACTAGCAAAAGTAGATTCGGACACGCCTTAAGTGCACTTTAGACGGTCTTTAGACCATGCACTTAGAACGTTAAAATAGGGCCCCCTGTGTCCTCTTAAACCAAATGGCTTAAAAAAATGTTTTATGAAATTCAAAAAATGCTGAAAGATTCCTGTGATATGTAGGTTTAGGGGTAGGGTTAGTGTAGGGGGATAGAATATACAGTTTGTACAGTATAAAAGTCCCCGTATACCACATACAAGTATGTGTGTCTGGTTCAGGTATTCCCTTCGTTGTGTCCCCCACAAGGCAATACCAGAAATCTTTGACCTCGTTGGGACATTTTTGGTCCCCATGAGGAAATCAGCTTATAAATCATACGATGTTATATTAGGCCTGTCGCGGTAGTCGATATATCGACTTATCGCACGATATATGGACATGACCTCAATAATTTTTGGTGACGCGGTATATTGCCCATTATGTTTACACAAAAATAAATGTCACCAACATTTTGCCGATCGTGCTGCCTCTGTCATCTCGTCAGCTCTCCGAGGCGAAAGCGGGGCTCAGGTCCTTCATACACAGAGCTGACATCGACAGGCGGAAAAATGCGCTATTTGAGTCGTTATAGTGTTTTCCTGACAACTACAGACAGTTTGGAAGAATAAGTGCAAATGCACTCAGTTTCTGCAATCTACTGGTGCAAATATAAACATGACAGCGCGAAATGGTGCACGCTCACAGTGGACGCGGCAGTCGCGCGTGTCTAGTTCGTTTTCATAGAGAACGCGTTTTTGCATTCCACTGCGCTGTTTTTCCATGGAAACGTGTTTGTTTGACTGTTGCACTCGCATCTTTCGTAGCATCTCGTGCATGACGTGGCGCTAAAACGCGGCGCTCAAGTTAAAAGAAGTTTTTCAAACACGCTGCTAGAAAAACAGATACCTCAACAGGCCATACCTGACTGCTAAATCTGTGTCTTTGTTCATATGGACATCTGACAATAGCGTGCACCCTTACTTTACTGAGAAAATAAGGTCAGGGAAAAACCTGTAGATGGAAAATCTCCATATAAGTGCCTTTTGTGCATTTGCAAGTGTTTTTTTCTACTTGTTATTTTGCAGTTTTTGTTAGCAAAGGTTTATTTATTATTTATTCAACATTATTATTTTTTTGACGCTTCAATTCCAGTATCTAAATATTCTTAAGAGTTAAGTTCATTGTCATTTGAAAGTGTGTAGGCCTACTTGCATTATTATGCTGTTATATTATGATTATATATTCAGTAGCATAAAATGGTCTTAAAATGACAATAATATCGCATATCGCAATTATTTCTGGGGCAATATATCGCACAACAAAAAGTAGTTATCGTGACAGGCCTATGTTATATAATTGTGTTTTGATTTTTTTTTTTGAAAATTACCCATGAAGAAAACAGCTTATAAATCATATAATATATAATGTTTTTTGAGAATGTAAAAATGCACAAAGTTTTCTGTAAGTTTTATGTTTAGGGGTACGTTTAGTGTTAAGAGATAGAAAATGTCATTACCTCAGAATAAAAACCATTACGCCTATGAAATGTCCTCATATAGTGTGTGTGTGTGTGTGTGTGTGTGTGTGTGTGTGTGTTCTTGTATACATGGTTCATGAGGACACAAATGTGTATAATGACATGGGTATTACAACGTAAACATGGTTTATGAGGACACTTCCTGTGTCCTCGTAAACCAAATAGCTTAAAAAACATACTAAACGTTTTCTGTGATGGGTAGGTTTATGGTTAGGGCTAGTGTAGGGGGATAGAATATACAGTTTGTACAGTATAAAAATCATTACGTCTATGGAGAGTCCCCGTAAACCACATATACAAGTGTGTGTGTATTAATATTCATATGCTTGTTGAATTGATTGCGTTATTAAATTAAGAGTATTTCAGTGTATAAAATAAAATGAGATAAATGCAAAGGACTAAATGCTTTCTGAAAGCACTGTATTATACTGTATATACATTTTTATCATTGGATGTCTTTCATTGAATTGAATTTTTATGTGCCTCCAAGAGGAGGCTTCACTTGCTGAGGCTTCATCCTCCAGTGTTTCTTGAGAAGTAGCATTGCCTTTAATACTTAAAAGAGAAGTGTTTCTTTTAGGAGAAAATCTATTCTTGACAAATACATGTGATGTATTTGACATATCATATCAAATAATCAGAGTTACTTACAAAACTGAACATCATGTATGCATGTAATGGACGGGTCTCAAAGCAAAATGATACATGATGCTCTTTGACATTAGTTCATATTTGTCATTTAATGTTATAAAGCATTAAATAGTCTACATTTAACCTGCACAGTTTTGATGTAGTGGCTCAGAAAAAAATCCCTTTTTTTAATGTAAAAGTAATGCAATACCTAAATTCTGATCTCACATTATATTTTTTATTTTAAAAACTCCCAGACATTTGGCTGGTTAGGTTATAAATAATGCAAGCGTGATCTGGTTACTTGGAATCATGGTTACTATACAGAGGTGAAATTATTTCTAGTTACATAGCATGGACACATGAAACATATCCAGGATATTTCTATGTTTATTTACATTTATATATATTTTAAAAAATAGTCATTTCTAATCATTTCTTCCCATCAAATCAAGTTGTGAAGAATTAACTTGAAATATTTTGGCCAAAAGAATAATTCTTAGAGCTTTTCTAAACCATCTATAAAAGAATGCATACACAAAAGGGTTACACAGAGAATTCAGATATCCAATCCACACCAAAACATCAAATACGGCTGGTGGTATTATGTGATCAAGAAACGAATCTATTAGAATACAGAAGAAAAACGGTGAAACGCTCACAAAAAATACCCCCATGATGATAGCCAGGGTTGTTGTGGCCTTCCCCTCAGTTTTGTTTATAGATATGCTGGTTTTCTTGCCCACGTGTGTTGAATGCTGTATAGATTTTGATTGTTTTCGTGCAACAAGGAGAATTTTTAGATATATGCTGACAGTAATTATTCCAGGTAGGCCAAAAGCAAGAATTGAGGAAATGGTGCTGGCTGTACGGGTTTGAAAGATAATACATGCTCCCTTACAAGCTATATTATCAAAATAAAACTCCTCTGCACCCAAAATGTTGAGTTGAAGAAACACCATAGCAAATCCAACAAAGGCTGCCAGACCCCAGCATAGGGAAATCATAATGAGGGAAATGGGCGGTGTGATTTTATTCCGGTACTGAAGCGGGTGACATACAGCATAATAGCGATCAATAGAGATGAAAGTTATGTGCAAGAGAGATGTGCTGCCTAACATAATATCAACACTGCTGTGTATTTTACAGAACATGTCACCCAAGTACCAGCAAGTCTCAACAGAGCGCAGCATACTGGGAGGCATTACAAAACCTCCAATTAGCAGGTCGGCCACGGCCAGCGACAGGATGAAGTAGTTTGTTGGTGTATGCAGCTGCTTGAAATGAATGATGGCAATGATGACCAGCAGGTTTCCACATACTGTGGTAAGAGCTATGGCACTGAAGAACAAATAGAACAAAATCTGAATCTCAGACGGGTAGACAAATCTCACACATGAGTTGTTGAACGACTCAAAGCAGAGAACAGGCCCATGGTCAATCCTAGTCTGAGGTCCATTTCCAGACATGGTCTGTTGAAAACAAACAAAAAAACACATTTATTTATGAGCAAATAATGAACTGTTTTCTTGTTATCATAAGAGCAATGTGATCTAATAAAATACCACTAATAATTATTACAGTACATTTTATTGCTTTAAACACACAAAAACATTGCCAGCCCTGCAGCTTGAACAGAAATCATACCTTTAGACATTCATGACACAGATCTTACCTGTCCATCCAAGAGTGAATGTGCAGAAAGCACATATTTATGTCTCTTACCCCTCCTGCATTGCATCACTAACAACAGAAATCTTTTCCTATGAGATTTCCCTCTAATTGTTTACATAATTAGTTACAAAAAACAATAAATGCAGTCTGTTAACCTGTCTGTGTCCAGTGTCCCACTTTTTTAATCACCTTTTCCCCCTATAACATATTTTTGTAATCATCATAAATTAGATATTATTCGAAGACGTACGCTGCATTTACATGGGGCATCAGCGTCAACACTTGATGGAGGGGGTGTGTAAAGCTTGTGTTGACGCGACCGTTATAGTGATAACAGCCAATCACATTACTTTCCGGTGTTGCATGAACGCAATTGGCTAGCGACTGCTCAAGGGTGTTTGCATAAAGCGATCTGATTGGCTGACGCCTGCATTGGCGCTTGAAAATTTGAGAAATCTTCAACTTCTGCCGCGAGTGAAGCGATGCGACGGAATCCACAATTCAGTTTGGCAACGCATGAGCAAGCACTTAAAACAGTCACTTAGCTGAAGAAATAACAGATGTTGTCTTTTGCAGGTGAAGGATCCACAGGGAACGGAGAACAGACGAAGGGAGACGGATGGCAGAGGAATCGGGAAACTTGGGTGAGTATCAGGTAAGGAGTTCAGGTACATAAAATGTTGTGTAATCCATAGACGAGACCAGAAGCTGAGTGAAGTGTGTGAGGGCCTTTTGAGTGGTGCAGATGATGAGTGACAGCTGGTGGTGATCAGTGATTGCAGATGGAGTGCAGGTGAGGAACCAGAGGGATGCTGGGAAGTGGAGTCCGGGGAAGGTGAGACAGATGGTGACTGTGACAGCTGCTGTGCGTCCCTGTGTGTGTAACAAGCAGAGTGTATGTGCGTTGTGCACCAGCCTATAGGCGCATATTACTAACGCTCCCTTTAAATAACAAAAAAAAAAAAATACTGCGCCATTGACTTTAGACCAGGTTTTTGTTGGTGAATGGCTCAATCGTTTTCAGTTGCTTCAAAATAGCAACACGGCAACAATGCGCCTGAACACACCTTGTTTTCAGACCAGCATGCCCATGGGAACAGATGGGCGCATTTGCTATATAAACAACGTGGGCGCTGGATGTGAAAATGATAGCTGCGTCGTGCTGAAACTAGCAAAAAACACTTGCGTCACACCTGGCGTCGCATTCCGACGTGTATGAAAGGGCCCAGAGGCTTTCCTCTCAAGCTTTTTAACACGGTGTATGTTGTAGCCATCTGGTGGTCAAAATAAAGAATAGCACCTACCAGTTATGTTTATTTTTGAAAACGTGTGTTTCTAATAAGTAACTAAGACAGTTTGGGGTGTGAGTGTGTGCAGTTTGCATTGTTAAACTAAACGTCAAAGTATCAACTTTAGTTTACCAGAGGCTTTATTTTACTCATAAATTGAAAAAACCCATTATAAAACCCTATAGGAAAATCCCAAAGGAACCAGCAGTGAATTTGACCTGTAGGGGCATTTTTATTGTATGATGTTTTTTTAAAAATGTAAAACTGCAGAAAGTTTTCTGTGATGGGTAGGTTTAGGGGTAGGTTTAGGTTAGAGGATAGATGTCAGGTACCCCCTCCGGCGAGGCGCGTCCTCGCGCTGTAATGGAACATCCACGGGGAGGGCCGGAGGGGGTTCTGGAGGTGGTCGAGGATCGACGTAGGTGGAGCTGGAGATCCCAAAGGCTGATGTGACGCCGGTGCAACGGAGGACAGAGGCGACCCCGAGGGGAAGGAGGAACCCCCTGTAGCCGTAGGGGTGGAGGGACGGAGTGGAACGGATGGCCCGCAAGTCCGTGGCGGAAGAGGTGGGACGACTGACCAAGGGGGACCCGGCCGGACAAGGGAGACTGGAGGAGCCGTCAGTCGAGGGGTCTTCGGTGGAACCATAGGTGGGAGGAGCCTGGACGGAGCCGGCAGGTCGATGGGCCGAGATGGAGCGAAGAGGTTGGAGCTCTTGCCTGGGCGCTGCGGATGGACGAACGACCTGCGGCTCGACGTCACAGGGATTCCCCGGAGACGGCGCAGGGCTGGAGACATCCGGCAGCGATGGGACTGGAGGACTGGCTGAGCACTGCGGTGACGTCAGCGTGGGCAGATCAACAGTAAGGAGGTCAGAGTTTATTGTGTAGTCCATAGAAGATGATGCCGATGATGATGATGATACCAGGTGGGACAGGGTGGGAGTTGAATCCTCACTGAAATCAATCAGCCAGTCCTCCCTCTCCGTGGGCGTCTCTCCCTCATCCGCAGATGTCGTGGGCTCACGCCCCTGGTCAGACGTCAGATGAAGTTCCACTTCCGGGGCGATGGTCACCTCTGTCCTCGTGGTTTCGGGATCTGGCTGACGTGTCGTGGCCGGTGGAAACTCTCCATCTGCGGGGGGCTCGCACGAATACTCCGTGGTCCGTGGAGGAGATACGGGCTCTGGGTCTGGCTGTGTTCTGGATCGGGACGTGACGCTCTCCAGACACCGGATGATTGCGTCCCTCCAGTTTAGTCCGGTGGTGTCTGGGAGGTCAATAGGATGGTGGAAGTTAGCCCCGATCCAGAACAATGACTTCAGGGTCTCGTCGTCGTAGGGGCAGGTGAGTGCAAGACGGATAAACTCTTGGGTGAAGAAACAAAAATCGTGGCTCTCCTGAGCCACGAGCGCAGACTTCTTTGCGTAATCCATTTTTGCTCCGGTATTCTGTCAGGTACTGCTGCAGGCAACAGGCGAAGGAGGACTAAGAATTTCAGAACACGTGGTTTAATATAAAAGTAGACAGGCAACAGGTAGCAACATGTACATAGAGACGATACCAGACAATGAACTGAACTAAGGCAGGAACTTAAATACACAAAGGTAATGACGAACAGCTGTGAGATGATTAGTGTCCATGGTGACTGATGAGTGGCGTGTAGCGAATTAACTCAAAGGGGAAATATTAATAATTATTCATAACTCATTATGATTATTAATTATGATTAATTATGAATATGTAAATCAGTTAATCAGATTAACTGGATGTAGCTACATTAAGATTAATATTACAATCAATTAACCTGTTCGTCCAGTGAACACTCAGTGTTGATTGTTTATTAATTCTAAGAAATGTTCATTTCCAGGTTATGGAAAAACAACATTCGTATTGTACAGTACTACTCAGAGCATGGAATCAGGATCTAAATCACTTAAGAGGCAATTTATTAGCAGACGGAGTCAGAACCAAACATGTATTGTGCACAATCTTTATTAACTAACTCACAAACACATAACTAAACTAACAAACACATAACATACACGCAGGTCACACACATACGTAGGTAAGAATGAGCAATGATAGTGTTGAACCGGGAATGGAGTTATAGGAAAAAGTCAAAGACAATCTGGAAAAGAATCATCAGTTTCCTCAGTAATAAAACACCTTTGCTGACAAAGGTAAGTTTTACAAATCAATACTAAATCGCTGTTTAGTGTTCAAATGTACGATACTTGCAAGATGCCTTTAGGCTGAGGAGCATCAGATCTGCAGGCTGGGTTGTAATCTTGATGGTTTGGTCCGAAGTTGTTGCCAGTATCTTCTGCGTTAGATGAAGTACTATGAAACAACTTAAGGATGAGCACATGGCTGGGTTGTAGGCCGAGGCCTACAGGCCTGCAGCAAGAAGGGGGTCTCTTCAGTCATCCAAGAAGCAAGGAAAGAGAGGGAGTGGCATTGTTCACTGGCTTTTAACCTCTGGTCAAAGTCACACCTCTTAGTTGTTGACCGGACCAATGGAGATGTTGTATTTCCAGGCGACACCACGCCTCCTGTCAGGGCGTTTTCGACCGAGCCAGATCAACTGGCTGAGTTTTTGAAGAAGAACTACTAAAGATTCTTGTAATACTGATGTGTTGCACAGGTATGGACATACCGCATACACAAGCATTTAAATCTTCTTGATACGAACCCATAGACACTAAACATGGCATAATTGAAGTTACCTTAAATGTATCATAAAACATGTGAATACAATGAGTGCAATACAACAACAGTAATAATGGATACCATTTCCTGGGGATGTGCATGTTCATTTATAGAACAGTCTGTCTATACATTAATGCAGGAGAGTCTGTGTTATGTCGGGATAATGCAGGAAAGATGCACGTTTCCTGTGTCCCTTCTCTGCTCTCAATGTGGCAACCACATTCTTTAGCGCAATAAAACTTGTAACTAAGAACTTCTCGGGGGATGGGGGACAGACCCCAGAGTGAGCTTTAACCAATTATTGGTTAACTATAACAAATAATTGTGTCTGATTTGTCTCAGTCGTTACAGGCGGGAACAGAGAAGCACATGACAATCAAAACAAACGGGACAAGACGGTGACTGTGACAATAGAAAATGTCATTAGCTCAGTATAAAAACCACTATGCCTATGGAGAGTCCCTGTAAACCACATATACTGTACGTGTGTGTGTGTGTGTGTGTGTGTCAATATTAATATGCCTGTTGAATTTATTGCATTATTAAATGAAGAGTATTTCAATATGTTTAACATAAAATGAGGAAAATGCAAAGGGCAGAATGTTCTTTCATTTAATTGTATTTTTATGTGCCTCCAAGTCAAAAAGAGGCTCCACTTCCTCCAGTGTTTCTTAGAATGTAACATTGTCTTTGATACTGAAAAACTTAAACTTAAAAATAAACTCAAAAAAATAATATTATTTAATATAATATAATAAATGTAATATTTTGAATATACATGTGATTTATTTGACATTGAAATGTTCAGATTTACTTACAAAACTGAACATTATGTATGCTATGCTTGTAATGGACGGGTCTCAAAGCATAATGATACTTGATACACTTTGACATTAGTTCATATTTGTCATAATGTTATAAAGCATTAAATAGTCTACATTTAACCTGCACAGATTTGATTTAGTTGCTCAGCAACAAGAAAAAAAAATGCCTTTTTTTAATGTGGAAGTAATGCAATACCTAAATTCTGATCTCACATTACATTTTAAATACTCCCAGACTTTTGGCTGCTCAGGTTGTAAATAATGCATGCGTGATCTGGTTATTTGGCATCATGGTTACTGTACAGAGATTAAATTTATTCTAGTTACGTAGCGTGAACACATAAAACATAAAAGGATATTTCTATGTTTATTTACATTTATATATTATTTACAAAAAATAGACATTTTTAATCACGTCTTCCCATCAAGTCAAGTTGTGAAGAATTAACTTGAAATACTTTGGCCAAAAGAATGATTCCTAGAGCTTTTCTAAACCATCTATAAAAGAATGCATACACAAAAGGGTTACACAGACAATTCATATATCCAATCCACAAAAAAACATCAAATACGGCCGGTGGTATTATGTGATCAAGAAACGGATCTATTAGATTACAGAAGAAAAACGGTGAGACGCTCACAAAAAATACCCCCATGATGATAGCCAGGGTTTTTGTGGCCTTCCCCTCAGTTTTGTTTATAGATATGCTGGTTTTCTTGCCCACGTGTGTTGAATGCTGTATAGATTTTGATTGTCTTCGTGCAACAAGGAGAATTTTTAGATATATGCTGACAGTAATTATTCCAGGTAGGCCAAAAGCAAGAATTGAGGAAATGGTGCTGGCTGCGCGGGTTTGAAAGATAATACATGCTCCCTTACAAGCTATATTATCAAAATAAAACTCCTCTGCACCCAAAATGTTGAATTGAAGAAATACCATAGCAAATCCAACAAAGGCTGCCAGACCCCAGCATAGGGAAATCATAACGAGGGAAATGGGCGGTGTGATTTTATTCCGGTACTGAAGCGGGTGACATACAGCATAATAGCGATCTATAGAGATGAAAGATATGTGCAAGAGAGATGTGATGCATAACATAATATCAACACTGCTGTGTATTTTACAGAACATGTCACCCAAGTACCAGCAAGTCTCAACAGAGCGCAGCATACTGGGAGGCATTACAAAGCCTCCCATTAGCAGGTCGGCCACGGCCAGCGACAGGATGAGGTAGTTTGTTGGTGTGTGCAGCTGCTTGAAATGAATGATGGCAATGATGACCAGCAGGTTTCCACATACTGTGGTAAGCGCTATGGCACTCAAGAACAAATAGAGCACAATCTTAATCTCAGACGGGTAGACAAATCTCACACATGAGTTGTTGAACGACTCAAAGCAGAGAACAGGCCCATGGTCAGTCCTAGTCTCAGGTCCATTTCCAGACATGGTCTGTTGAAAACAAACACATTTATTTATGAGCAAATAACGAACTGTGCTCTTATTATGATAAGAGCAATGTGACTTATAAAATACCACTAATAATTATTACATTAGATTTCATTGCTTTAAACACACAAAAACATTGTCAGCCCTGCAGCTTGAACAGAAATCATACCTTTAGACATTCATGACACAGACCTTACCTGTCCATGCAAGAACAAATGTGCAGAAATTTATGTGCACATATTTATATCTCTTACACCTCCTGCATTGCATCACTAACAACAGAAAACTTTTCCTATGAGATTTCATTCTATTTGGTTACTGAGTTACATAAAACAATGAATGCAGTCTGTTAACCTGTCAGTG
The DNA here is from genome assembly GCA_039654765.1 of Mylopharyngodon piceus. NCBI lineage: Eukaryota > Metazoa > Chordata > Actinopteri > Cypriniformes > Xenocyprididae > Mylopharyngodon > Mylopharyngodon piceus. The sequence continues at coordinate 4,429,298 of CM077456.1, read as the reverse complement.
TCCAGTGTCCCACCTTTTCCCCTCTATAATATATTTTAATAATCATCATAAATTAGGTATTATTCAAAGGCTTATACACTCAAAATTCAACCTGTAAAAACCGTTTTGAAATTGGACGTTGTGCTATCATGGAAATCTTGACAAAACACATTGTTGGACAGGACTGAGAATCAAGGTTCCATGTTTTTTGTTTTGAGACTCGAAGTTCTACTGATTTGTGATAGATGTGATATAAAGAAGTGGCGGAACCCAAAGGGACATAGGAGACTTTGATTTAGATTAAAGGGGTCCTATAATGCCCCTTTTACAAGATGTAATATAAGTCTCTGGTGTCCCCAGAATGTGTATGTGAAGTTTCAGCTCAAAATACCCCACAGATCATTTATTATAGCTTGTCAAATTTGCCCCTATTTGGGTGTGAGCAAAAACACGGCGTTTTCGTGTGTGTCCCTTTAAATGCAAATGAGCTGCTGCTCCCTGTCCTCTTTCCAGAAGAGGGCGGAGCTTTAACAGCTTGTGTTTCAGTTGCTCAATAACAACAAAGCTGGAGAATCTCACGCAGCCAAAATGAGGATTGTCAGTAACGGTGTTCAGCCTTACATTGTTCAAACCGGAGTCGGACACTGATGGAGAGACTCAGGAAGTTATAGAATGCATCTGGATGTTTCTGAATGGTTAGTGGATAAATTTATGTAGTTGCTGTGGAGTTGATTCAACTCATGGACTAGCATGTGCAGTCATATTAATCTTTTGTGCAAATCCAGCGTTGAATTGACCCTCGTTTGTGAAGCAGTCTGGCGTAAAATTATGGCATGGCAACAACACTCTACTACAACAACACTAACTCTTCTCTAAAGCAGCTCAACATGGCCTTGTCCCCTTTGTTGCGTGTTTAAGTGGGCAGGGTTTATGTATATTTTAGGGTTAGTGATGTCACTAACCCGGGAAGAAGCTTGTTGTAGTCCCTACCAGCCGTTTGTTGTAGTTCTTAAACAGAGAATTCTTTAAAAGAAAATATCTAACTTTGCAGACGTTGTTTATGCTCTAACAGCAACATTACACACTAACTAAAGTTAAAAAAGTGAAATCATAATCAACCACCCTTTTAATGTAAACATCCTCTTCCAAAACATAATAATGTCCAGAGGTCAGCAGCAGTTCACCTTCAATATAGTGGGAATGTGGGCGGAGTCTTCCTCCATTCCCTCGTACTCCACTAATATTCCCACGGCGGCACGTTGTTGCCGGCTCACGCACCTGGTCAGACAATTTGTGAGGCTCAGGCTCCGAGGTGCAATGGCTGACTCAGTCCTTCTTACTGCCGCTGGTTTGTGCATCACGGCAGGATCTAGCTCTCCATCTGTGGTGGGCTCTGGCATCGTGTCTGTGCAGAGGGCTGATGACTGGCTGCGCTCTGGGTTCTGACTTCTTCTCACAATTGCAAGTTATAAAGTCAGAATTGTGTGATATAAAGTCAGAATTGCGAGTTATAAAGTCAGAATTGTGTGATATAAACGTTAATGTCAAATTGTGAGGGAAAAAAGACGTTTTTTTTCTCAGAATTGCGAGTTTATATCTTACAATTCTGACTTTATAACTCACAATTGCGAGTTTATATTGCAATTCTGAGAAAAAAAGTCAGAATTGTGAGATATAAAGTCAGAATTGTGAGATGCAAACTCGCAATTGCGAATAAAAGTCAGAATTCTGAGATAAAAAGTCGCAATTACCTCTTTTTTATTGTTTTATTTAGCGGCGGAAACAAGCTTCCATAACTTTGCTATTTTCAGGTGTATTTTATGTATAAATTTTATTGTTTTGCCCTTGTCCCAGACATTTTAAAATAAGAAAACCCTTCATAAAATATAAATTAATGCATTTTATTAACTATGTAAATTTAAAGAAACAGTTAAATAATCATTTCCATTTCAGTATTTGTTGTGTGAAAATGATTTTTTTTAACTGCAGATTACAGCTGTCCCAGCGTGACCCATAATACTCAACAAGTTCAATGAAGAACTTCAGATGAAATATGAGACATATGATGTGTGAAGAAAAAAAAGAAAAATCCAGGTAAATTTCACATACAGAGCAGAATGTGTTTTCTGTCATTTCCAATCAAGTGTGAAAATATGATTTATTTCTGTGCATTTTAGGATACCTAAAATGTTAGATATGAAATTAGCCTTTGAAGACAAAGAAGTCTGACATTATGTTCTTAAAATGTTAAAATGTCATTTTCATCACAGAATGCTGTTAACATGACATTATCTAAGATGTGGTGGAAAATGTTTGTAATTTGTTTTTGTTTTGATTTTTTTGTTTTTTGTTTTAAATTAAAGCTAGATTATAGAAATTGAATTAATATCATTGTTTAAATAAGGCCTTTGCCTTTAAAAGAGTAGAATGATTGTTGATTTGCATTTGAAACAATGTAAATGTGCGTAAAGAGAATATATGCAGTCATCTAATATGTGTTAATCAGTGTTGGGGAAAGTTACTTTTAAAGGTAATGTGTTCAAAAAAAGTAATTGTGTTAGTTACTCTTTATGGAAAGTAATGTGTTACGTTACGTTTGCGGTACTCACCTGGGCTAGGCTTGCTTCTTTGTTATTTAATAACAACACAGAGGCTTTCCTCTCAAGCTTTTTAACACGGTGTATGTTGTAGCCATCTTGTGGTCAAAATAAAGAACAGCACCTACCAGTTATGTTTATTTTTGAAAACGCATGTTTCTAATAAGTAACTAAGACAGTTTGGGGTGTGAGTGTGTGCAGTTTACATTGTTAAACTAAACGTCAAAGTATCATCAACTTTAGTTTACCAGAGGCTTTATTTTACTCATAAATTGAAAAACCCATTATAAAACCCTGTAGGAAAATCCCAAAGGAACCAGCAGTGAATTTGACCTTGTGGGTTCTGATGTCATCCCTGCACCACACTATACCAGAAAACTTTGGCCTTGTGGGGGCATTTTTATTGTATGATTTAAAAAAAATAAAAAACTGCAGAAAGTTTTCTGTGATGGGTAGGTTTAGGGGATAGAAAATGTCATTAGCTCAGTATAATAACCACTATGCCTATGGAGAGTCCCCGTAAGCCACATATACTGTATAAGTATGTGTGTGCGTGCGTGCGTGTGTGTGTGTGTGCGTGTTTTTGTGACATATCAGGACACAAATTTGTATAATGACATGGTTATGACATAGGTATTACAAGGAGAGGGTGACTTATGAGGACATTACCCCATGTCCCCATTTTTCAAAAGGCTTATAAATCATACAGAATGAGTTTTTTGAGAAAGTAAAAATGTGCACAGTTTCCTGTGATGGGTAGGTTTAGGTGTAGGGTTGGTGTAGGGCGATAGAAAATAAAACCATTACGCCTATGGAATGTCCCCACAATTCACAAAAACAAATGTGTGTGTGTGTTTGTTAATATGCCTGTTGAATTTATTGCGTTATTAAATGAAGTATTTCAATATGTTTACTGAATGCTTTCTGAAAGCAATGAATTATATATTATTTAATTGTGTTTTTTTGTGCCTTCAAGTCAAGAGGAGGCTCCACTTGCTCCAGTGTTTCTTGGAAATTAACATTGTCTTTGATACTGAAAAACTTAAACTTAAAAATTAAACTTAAATTTTTTATATTTTTTGTATGTAATATTTTGAATATACATGTGATTTATTTGACATTGAAATATTCACTTACAAACATATACATATACTTACAAAACTGAACATTATGTATCAATGTAATGGATGGCATAATGATACATGATACACACTGACATTAGTTCATATTTGTCATGTAATGTTGTAAAGCATTAAATAGTCTACATTTAACCTGCACAGTTTTGATGTAGTGGCTCAGTGAGGAAAAAAAAAAATTAATATAAAAGTAATGCAATACCTAAATGCTGATCTCACATTACATTTTTTATTAAAAAAAACTCCCAGACATTTGGCTGCTCAGGTTATAAATAATGCAAGCGTGATCTGGTTATTTGGAATCATGGTTACTATACAGAGGTAAAATTATTTCTAGTTACATAGCATGGACACATAAAACATATCCAGGATATTTCTGTTTATTTACATTTATATATTACAAAAAAATAGTAATTTCTAATCACGTCTTCCCATCAAGTCAAGTTGTGAAGAATTAACTTGAAATATTTTAGCCAAAAGAATAATTCTTAGAGCTTTTCTAAACCATCTATAAAAGAATGCATACACAAAAGGGTTACACAGAGAATTCAAGTATCCAATCCACAAAAAAACATCAAATACGGCTGGTGGTATTGTGTGATCAAGAAAAGGATCTATTAGATTACAGAAGAAAAAGGGTGAGATGCTCACAAAAAATACCCCCATGATGATAGCCAGGGTTTTTGTGGCCTTCCCCTCAGTTTTGTTTATAGATATGCTGGTTTTCTTGGCCATGTGTGCTGAATGCTGTATAGATTTTGATTGTCTTCGTGCAACAAGGAGAATTTTTAGATATATGCTGACAGCAATTATTGCAGGTAAGCCAAAAGCTAAAAATGAGGAAATGGTGCTGGCTGCGCGGGTTTGAAAGATAATACAGGCTCCCTTACAAGCTATATTATCAAAATAAAACTCCTCTGCACCCAAAATGTTGAATTGTAGAAACACCATAGCAAATCCAACAAAGGCTGCCAGACCCCAGCTTAGGGAAATCATAATGAGGGAAATGGGCGGTGTGATTTTATTCCGGTACTGAAGCGGGTGACATACAGCATAATAGCGATCTATAGAGATGAAAGATATGTGCAAGAGAGATGTGATGCATAACATAATATCAACACTGCTGTGTATTTTACAGAACATGTCACCCAAGTACCAGCAAGTCTCAACAGAGCGCAGCATACTGGGAGGCATTACAAAGCCTCCGATTAGCAGGTCGGCAACGGCCAGCGACAGGATGAGGTAGTTTGTTGGCGTGTGCAGCTGCTTGAAATGAATGATGGCAATGATGACCAGCAGGTTTCCACATACTGTGGTAAGCGCTATGGCACTGAAGAACAAATAGAACAAAATCTGAATCTCAGACGGGTAGACAAATCTCACACATGAGTTGTTGAACGACTCAAAGCAGAGAACAGGCCCATGGTCAGTCCTAGTCTCAGGTCCATTTCCAGACATGGTCTGTTGAAAACAAACAAACAAACACATTTATTTATGAGCAAATAATGAACTGTGCTCTTATTATCATAAAAGCAATATGACTTAACAAAATACCACTAATAATTATTACATTAGATTTCATTGCATTAAACCAGGGGTGGGGAACGTTGATCCTGGAGGGCCATTGTCCTGCAGAGTTTAGCTTGAACCCTAATTAAACACACTTGAAGCTAATCAAGGTCTTCAGGATTACTAAAGTTACAGGCAGGTGAGTGTTTTTTTCAGGGTTGGAGCAAAACTCTGCAGGACAATGGCCCTCCAGGATCAACGTTCCCCACCCCTGCATTAAACCCACAAAACATTGTCAGCCCTGCAGCTTGAACAGGAATCATACCTTTAGACATTCATGACACAGATCTTACCTGTCCATGCAAGAGTGAATGTGCAGGAAGCACATATTTATATCTCTTACCCCTCCTGTATTGCATCACTACTGTCACTACATTTTTCACCTTTCAACAACAGAAACCTATTCCCATGTTATTTCCCTCTATTTGGATACTTAGTTACATAAAACAATGAATACAATCTGTTAACCTGTCAGTGTCCCACTTTTTTATTGCCTTTTTTCCCTACAACATATTTTTGTAATCATCATAAATTAGGCATCATTCAAAAACTTAAACACTCAAAATTCATCCTGTAAAACCATTGGACATTGTGTTACTGGAACATGTAGCATGTAGCTATGTCTGTTTTGTTTCATTGTGTTTTGGTTCTGTTTTCCCTGTTCTGGTTTGCCTGCGTTTCCTGTGCTTATTAGTTTCCATAGTTTTTAATTTATGCACGTTCTGTTTTCCATTGATTACTCAGTCTGTGTATTTAAGCCTTCAGTTCATTCAGTTCTTTGTTCGGTCTCGTCTTTGCTTTATGTGATTGTTCGTTAGTTTGCTCCTGCGATCTCCTGTATGTTACTTTGTGGATTAATAAAGAAGTGTTTGTTTGGATTCTCCTGTGTCATGGGATTACTACAGCCACAGGTTGACAGAATACCGGACCTAAACTGAATAAAGATTGACTTAACCGCTGTTCAGCTACTTTGCCTCGAGCAGAAGGACCGTTCACTGGAGGACCACACTAGAGACTTTTTAGATCTGGCGTGCATAACCCAGTAAGGCACGCCTGCCAGTGAATGGTCCTCGAGGAGATTTCGCTGCATATGTGGAGTGGGTGCTGGTGGACTCTGGGTCCCCATTCACCATCTGCCCCACTGAGGAGGACATCACCAGCCCTACTCCAGACCCAGAGCCCAGCCAGCTGCCTCCCACGCATTGCACAGAGCAAACGTCAGAGCCCACCACAGACAAAGAGCCAGAGCCTGCCGCGATGATTATGCCAGACAAAAAGAACTGAGCCTACCATCGCCCCGGAGCCCGAGCCTAAGCCTTGACCCGGTACATGACCCTGCAACACCACAATCCGTCCCAGTGGGCGTGCACATGGAGTTTGTGGGGATGGAACGGAGCCCCGCCCACATTCCCGCTGCTAAGGGTGAGCTGCAGCTAGTGGAAGAGAATATTTCCCTGAATCTCCCATCCCCGCTGGTCCCGCCCAGCTCCAAGTCTCTTGTGTCTCCAAAGATTCCGCCCAGCCACCCTCTCCCACCTCCTCTGCCTAAAACAGCCAGTTCCTCGGCCCTGCCTCTGCTGTTTCCCTTCAGACCCTTGGCTCCTCCTCTGTCTTCTCTCTGCTGTGTGGATCTGATCTGTCTTCTGGTCTCCAGCTCCGCCTTGTCAAGAGGATCCCCTGGCTTCACCTCCAGCTGCCGAGCCCATCGCGTCGACCAGTCGGCTCCACCTTGGCTCTGGGGGAGCCAGTGCCCCATGGAAGAGTATACCCACTTTCCATCCCAGAACAAAAGGCCGTGGAGGAGTATATTGAAGAGGCTCTCAGTCAAGGTTATATTTGCCCTTCCACTTCCCCTACTGCTTCCAGCTTCTTTTTCGTGACCAAGAAAGATGGAGGCTTGCGGCCCTGCATCGATTACTGGGCATTAAACAAAATAACCATCAAGTTCAGATACCCACTTCCCCTTATCCCATTTGCTCTAGAACAACTCCGCAGTGCCTCCATTTTCACTTAGTTGGACCTCCGAAGTGCATATAACCTCATCTGGATATGTGAGGGAAAGACAGCTTTTGTGGAAGACAGCTTTTGTGACCCCTTCAGGACACTACGAGTACTGCGTCATGCCGTATGGTCTGGTCAATGCCCCCTCTGTATTCCAGGACTTCATAATTGATGTGCTCCGGGAGATCCTAAATCAGTTTGTGATAGTTTACATCGACGATATCCTGATATACTCCCAGAGCCTGGCCAAACATCGGCAACACATTTCGGAGGTCCTTCAAAAACTATGAGAATATCACCTCATCCTGAAGGCTGAGAAAAGCAGTTTCCATCAAGAATCCATCCATTTCCTCAGTTACCAGATCAGCAAGAAAGGCATCTAGATGGATGAAGGGAAGGTATCCACCATTAACCCTCTGGAGTCTGAGGATTTTTGGGGCCCTGGAGAAGTTTTGACATGCCCTGACATTTGTGCTTTTTTCAGTTGCTTATAAACATAATAATGGCAAAAGTGTCATTACACTGTATTCAGCACGAACTAGGCTACCATAATATGTGAGCAACATGTATGTACATGTTTGTATTTTTGAGAGAATAACCTTTATGCGTGGTTATTGAAAAAACAAAAAAAACTTAAGTCACTGAAATACGGCCACAAAACAAATACTAAATATGTGTTCACAAGACTTCTGGGTATTGGAGGCTGTAGACTAGAATTTTTGCTTCAAAATTATGTAAAAATTATCCTGCCTACTCGTTCATATAAAACAATATATTGATTTAAATTTTGTAAGACACTTTTTGTCAAGAAAGACAGTATGCGGGAGGTGTGAATCTTCATGAATAATGCTGTGATTCACACCTGAGAAGACAAAGACCTGTATAACGACCCGCATAATGAGCCCTTTCAGTCAGGTAGGCTATGTAAGAGGAAACTAAAAAAATCAAAGTACAAAGTAGTTTTTTTTTTTTTTTTTTTGGTAGTTTATTCAGAATATAGTTAACAATATAAATGAGACACATTTTGAATAAATGAGGGCACATTTTGAGTATAGAGTTTTACCTGGAAATAAATCCTGTTCAAAGATATAAGTGAACATCAGTTACCTGGCATTCCAAGGTGTTTTGTGTTTCTGCACTGGAGGCTTCCAGTCAGTGATCTCACCATTATATTCATTCAGAATGTCCAGTGTGGGCCAATATCTGGTCACTATGATTCTCAAATCTGTGAGATAAAAGAAAAAACCCTGTGAGCATGCTGATAACAGGATCATATCAGCTATTGTATTAACGTTAATATAATGTCCACTCTTAACAGAAAATATGATTTTTGTGATGTTATGCATGCATGTATTTTTGCATATCATGTGAAGAAAATGTTGTATAGGCATAAATTTAAAATTACAGTACCAGTCAAAAGATTGGACACATTACTATTTATAATGTTTTTGAAAGAAGTCTCATGATCATCAAGCCTGCATTTATTTGATCAAAAATACAGAAAAAAACAGCAATACTGTGAAATATTATTACAAAAATACAGAAAAAAAACCCAGCAATACTGTGAAATAATATTACAATTTAAAATAATGTTTTTCTATTTTAACATACTTTAAAAATGTATTTCTGTGATGCAAAGCATCTAAACATTCATATTACCTCTATGGTATTTTATATATTATATATAGAGCCTAAATGTTAATGTGCAGTTTAATACATTGCTAACACATTTTATTTCAGTATTTATTACGTATTTCAGTCAATTTCACTAATCTCAGTATAGCAATATAGTTTGGGAATAGCCAATATGGCAATTTACTAATGTAAGTTGTGTGTAGTAAACGAAACTGCACGTCGATCTGCCCCATTAATTCACACTGAGACACACAAAACTTGCAGGATTCATATTTAAACAGTTTTTTTGCAGTTTAATATTCACAGACACTATATCGCGATTAAAATAAAGAACTTAAGAATAAAAAACAACTTACCTTTTACAATCATCGGCTCGATCTAGTTGATCCATGAAATGAAAGTGAAACCAGTCATCCTCTGAGGCAAATCTTTTTAAAATTATTCCTCACCGCATCTCAAAACGATGAAAAGTACATGAAACTGACTAAACTTGATGCGTTTTTCCGAGCTGACGTGGGCGTTCACTCTGTTGCATGTATCGCCTCAGAATTTGCGTCTGAATAGTGCGCCCGCTCCGTGGGTGTGGCCGAATTAGTGGATAATGAGCTGAGCCGCGAACTACTGACATGTCTCTCTTTTCATACAGATTACATAAACAGAGAATATTTTTTTTTAATTTGACTTACATGATTTAAAACCTGACATTTCAACATTTCTTTAGACATATGTCTCATTTTTGTGTCATTAGTATTCACTAAGTTACAGTTCATTATCTGAGGGAGTATCAGATTGGATTTCATTCAGAGAGAGACGATAGATCACGCATCATGTTAGTTTTCTTTATTTTGCAAAAAGCACAACATTTTGTTTTTACTCCGTGTACACAAATAAAAGAAGACATTTCACAGATTAGAATGGTCTATAACTCTTAATTGATACGTCCAAAATTGACAGAGTATTTTTAGTCTTTTTCACACTGGTAAGAAAAAAACCGAGGTGGTATCGCCGGCGATACCGCCAACTCCAGAGTGTTAAATTTCCACTTCCATAAAAATTCTCCCACAATTCCTTGGCTTTGCAAACTTCTACCGATGTTTCATGCATAATTACAGTACCATCACTGCTCCTCTTACTTCTCTGTTAAAGGGCAGGCCCAAGTCTCTGTCCTGGACCCTTGAGTCGGACCACGCCATGCAAGAGCTCAAAACGGCCTTCACTTCTGCACCACTCCTATTCCTTTCCAAACCCTTTGTGGTCGAAGTTGATGCCTCAACTTCAGGAGTCAGTGCAGCATTGTCCCAGCAGCAGGAAAAGTCATCCAAACTCCTTCCTTGCGCCGCCTTTTCCAAGAAACTCACTCCGGTGGAGCAAAATTATGATATTGGCAACTAGGAGTAACTTGCCATCAAACTTGCCTTGGAGGAGTGGAGGCACTGGTAGAAGGTAGCTCAGCATCCATTCACTGTCCTAACTGATCACAAGAACCTCCAATATCTCCGTGAAGCCAAGATACTGAATCCAAGACAGGCAAGATGGGCATTATTCTTCAAACATTTCCACTTTACCATCTCATATCGACCCGGGTCCAAGAACGTTACAGGGGATGTTTTATCCCATCTCCATACCCCAGAAGACAATGTCCACAGCCAGAGCCAGTGTTTCCCTCCTCCCTTATAATCAGTCCCATCCAGTGGAACATTGATGAACAAATCGCCGAGTCCTCTGCCACAGATCTTGCTCCACCAGGGTGCCCTCCAGTGCACACCTATGTTCCCAGAGTTCAACGACTTCCGTTAATTCAAACCTCTCACTCCTCTTTGTGCACTGGCCACCCAGGGACCAGTCAAGTAATGTCATGGATATAGAATGGATATTTGAATGTATATGCCCTGCTGTAAGCTGAGTCTCGAGTACATCGGTCCCTTTCAGGTCGTAAAAAAACAACTCAATCCCGTCACCTATGAGTTACAACTCCCAGCACATTACAGAATTCACCCTGCCTTCCATGTTTCACTCCTCAAACCTCTAGTTCCACATGTTTCCAAAAGTAATTCCAAGTATTTTGTGATACTTAACCTATGCTCCGTTCCAGTGCCGTTCAACTGATGTGTGCTGTTCTGCATTCCTCTCCATCCATCCATCCACCATCTTTTAAGAAAAACATTCAAACCTCATCCTCAATCTGCAATATTGAATTCCTACTCATCTGTTCATCTCTTCATCTGCTGTGTGTTCAATAAAGTTTCTTTGGATTCACTTACCACCTTAATCAGTGTATATATCCTGACAGGTACTTTTATGTTCCAGGAGTTGATAATTATTAAAACTAGTAGAGTTCAACTTCTCTGAAATAATTTATCATGCATTCATTATTTATCTTTGCTATTTTCAGATGGATTTTATATATAAATATTTTCTTGCCCTTGTTCCAGACATTTTAAAGTAAGAAAACCCTTCATAAAATATAAATTAATGCATTTTAAGAACTTTGAATATTTAAAGAAAGAGTTAATCATTTCCATTTCCGTAGTTGTTGTGTGGAAACAAAAGTGAAATGAATAAGCCTCGGGCTGAAGGAAATGCAAATTCACGCCCATACAGTAGAGGGCGCAGCTCAATCAAACCTTTAAGCTGTGCTGCTATTCTGGGGTGCGTTTCCTAAAAGCATCCTTAGCCAGCTATGGTGGCAAGTTCCACTGAATTGTGTTGGTAATGACGGAACTTCTGACCATAGTTGGCTTCGGGAAATGCACCCCTAGATTTCAGAAGAATAGGATGCTGGAGAACAAAGTTCAACACTCTTTCTTCAGCAATAAAAACAAAAAATTAATCACAAATGTGAATGCGATGTTCATCTAAAGTCGTTTTTGCTTATTCGTATGTTTTATGTAAATGTTGCAGGTTTGCGTAATATTCTGAGTTTGCATCTCACTGTTTTTATTCATTTTGAGAAATACTGAATCTGTTTTTGTGCAAGTGAGATGAGTAAATGCTCACATTTAGTCTAGAACTACAATAATCATCATGTTTACACAATGCACACAACACCTCTGCACTTACTCCTGATATCTCTCAACATGGGGACAGGACAGGTGTCAATTCATGGGAAAACAAAGTCACTTGCGTTTGAAAAAGTAACTTTTGTTGTAAAATGAATGCATTACCTACAACAGTGGTGTTAATCTGTACATTATACAAATATGTTTCATATAAAAATGTTTCATTAGTAAACAACTAAAATATGCTCAAAAAATCCTAAGCAAATGTTTTTTTGATTCCTCCAGTGAAACTGACATCATACCTGTGTAATTTCTGTCTCTAGAGAAATTCTGTGGAAATAACTAGAGGTTAGTTTAATGTTTTCTTCATCTAAAAACAGTTCGCGAGCAGAGGGACTTATTAAATGTGTTAAACATGTTTGCAATATGTTCTGCTGTTTATCAGCACATTCACACCTGTCCTCATTAAACTACAAAAGAATCACACTTTATTCTGATTGATCCCTACAGGAGTGAACATTCACCTGCAGCTCAGAGGGTCTGGAGTTGCATCATTGTGACTGTGCTAATTAGATAATGCAGTCAACAAACAAACAAGACGCTGAGAAAAGCCTCATTTATAGAGTTAAATCAAACTAAATTAACATATGAATGAAAAATTATTTTAAAGCCTTATAAAAAGCTTTTTAATATGGTGTTCCTGTTGTGTTTTTTTATAAAACATTTGTGTGTAGAATTGGACATAATGGTCAGCGCAAGAATTAGGCCCAGGATATAGGGTTAATATCTTAACCAAATTTAAAAAATAAATAAATAAAAATGTTAAAATAATAATAATAGTCTTTTGCTCTGTTCCAAAACCTAATGAGGAAACTAATTTTTATTGATACTTTTCAGTGTTGAATGAACTGTAATGGGCATTTCTCTCACTTCATCCAACATCCTGGCCCCTGGTTTCATAGACAAGGCTTAAGCCTAGTCCCAGACTAAAATACATGTTTGAGCTGTTTTAACTGAAAGTAACTTGCACTGGCATATCTTAAAATATGTCAGTGCCATTGTTTTGGCTCAAGATGCACACCAGTAATGTTTTTTCCTAAGACAGGTTTATAAAAGCTACTCAAATGTCCTAATTAAAGGAACACTCCACTTTTTTTGAAAATAGGCTCATTTTCCAACTTTTTTCCTAGAGTTAAACAGTTGAGTTTTACCGTTTTCGAATCCATTCAGCCGATCTCCGGGTCTGGCGGTACCACTTTTAGCATAGCTTAGCATAGTTTATTGAATCTGATTAGACCGCTAGCATCTCGCTCAAAAATGACCAAAAAGTTTCGGTATTTTCCCTATTTAAAACTTGACTTTTCTGTAGTTACATCGTGTACTAAGACCGATGGTAAATGAAAAGTTGCGATTTTCTAGGCCGATATGGCTAGGAACTATACTCTCATTCCGGCGTAATAATCAAGGAATTTTGCTGCCATACCATGGGTGCAGCAGGCGCAATGATATTACGCAGCGCCTGTGACCCCCTGCTTGCACAGGGAGCGTGCCTTGCAACCATGGAGACATTTGTGAGAGACGCTGCGTAATATCATTGCGCCTCCTGCACCCATGGTACGGCAGCAAAGTTCCTTGATTATTACGCTGGAATGAGAGTATAGTTCCTAGCCATATCGGCCCAGAAAATCGCAACTTTTCATTTTCCGTCGGTCTTAGTACACGATGTAACTACAGAAGTGTCAAGTTTTAAATAGGAAAAATATCGAAACTCTTTGGCCATTTTTAAACGAGATGCTAACGGTCTAATCAGATTCAATGAACTATGCTAAGCTATGCTAAAAGTGGTACCGCCAGACCCGGAGATCGGCTGAATGGATTCGAAAACGGTAAAACTCAACTGTTTAACTCTAGGGGAGTTGTAAAATAAGCCTATTTTCAATAAAAGTGGAGTATTCCTTTAAATTAAGGCCTAATCCTGGCTTAATCTAAGCCCTGTCTGTGAAACCAGGCCTGGATATATTTGACCGAGCTTATCGCAATGCATTATGGGATTGTAAATTATCTTAATAAATCTTGCATTTGTATCTTTGAGGTCCATGTTGAGTGCTTCAGCAAATTGCAACCCTTACCAGATATGGACCAATAAACTGGTAAATAAAGTGCAGGATGCATTAAATTGATAAAAAAAAAGTGACAGTAAAGATTTATAATTTTACAAAATACTTATATTTCAAATGAATGCAAGATGAAGAATTATTAAGCTAAAATAATGCATAGTTCAAGTGCTTAGCTGTTATTTGCTGCCTCATCATGTAGGAGGGTCAGAGAAGATGATAAAGAGTATTTAAGGGCTTCTTCTCTCACTGTTAAAGTTACAAACTACCGACTAAGTTTTCTGAAACTGAGACAAGCAGGATGGATTTATCATCACAAGAATATGATCCCACTGAGTTGTGTTTTCCTGCAGTGAACAACTCTTGTCTTAAAGGCACACACCTTGTTTCCACTCAGACTGTGTTGTATCTCATATTGGTGTCGGCGATGACTTTGACCATTCTAGGAAATTCGGTGGTCATCATCTCCATAGCACACTTCAAACAGCTCCAGACACCCACTAACATCCTGGTGATGTCTCTGGCTCTCGCAGACCTGCTGCTTGGACTGGTGGTCATGCCTTTCAGTATGATCCGTTCTGTCGATGGCTGCTGGTACTATGGAGATGCCTTCTGTTTGCTCCACTCCACTTTTGACTTATTTCTCACATCTGTGTCTATTTTTCATCTCATTTTTATTGCTATTGATCGACATCAGGCTGTGTGTTATCCGCTTCAGTACCCTACAAGAATAACCATACCTGTTGCATGGGTCATGGTGCTGATAAGTTGGAGCATGGCTGCGTTATATTCGTATGGTTTAGTGTACTCAAAAGCTAATGTGGAAGGACTGGAGGAATTTATTGAATCCATATACTGTATGGGAAGTTGCACTCTGCTTTTCAATGCATTGTGGGGGGCTTTAGACACGCTAATAGGTTTTTTTTTGCCCTGTTCTGTCATGGTTGGACTGTATGCAAGAATTTTTGTGGTTGCAAAAAAGCATGCTAGAAAACTTGATGATGCAAACCAGCATGAAAATGAGAATGTGTTTAAAAGCTCTCGACGATCTGAGCGGAAAGCAGCAAAAACTCTTGGTGTGGTCGTGGGTGCCTTTATTATTTGCTGGCTGCCTTTTTTTATTAACTCTATGATTGATCCCTACATCAACTTTTCCACCCCAGTTGCTCTTTTTGAAGTGTTTGTCTGGTTAGGCTACATTAACTCAACCATAAACCCCATCATATATGGCCTTTTCTACCCATGGTTTAGAAAAACCCTTTCTCTTATTTTAACAATGAGAATATTTGAACCAAACTCGTCTGACATCAATGTTTTCACTGTTTGATTCCATTTCTGATCTCACTGTGCAGCACAATGATGCTTCCTTTTGCAGATCACATAAAGAACATTGTAAAATCAGATGTTCAATCTGTGCTAAATTAAATGGTGATCTAAAATCAGATCTCTGGCACACTTACAGTGCATTACTGTGCATTATGCATGACATTAAATACACATTGCATACCGAATGATGAAAAATCTACTTGAATTCTGATTTGATCTTTCGAACATTTTTAAAATGTAGGTTTTAATCAAATTTCAGTTCAGATACCAAAGTGGCATGCTTATATAAACAATATACTATAAGAGGGTGGTTTATGAATTGGGCCCAAAGACATCTTTAATGGTCAGGGCAAGAACATAAAGCTCTTTTGCCTTCTTGTGCTGTTCACCAGTGATGTCTATTAAAAAATGAGGTAATATGTTATGGTCCGTGGTGCTGCATTTTGATTCATATGATTTATTTGTCTTTTGGGGAGGCCACTAAACAGATCAGTACCATAATTAATTCTGCTAGAAACAAATGGATGGATTTTCAGCTTTGCCATGGGATAAAATGGCATAGCTTTCATTTATTATTTACACTATTTAATCTAAGTTATTGTTGTTAACTACAATAGCCAGCAGGGCAGCAGGGGGTGCTCATCCTGTGGTCTGTGTGGGTCCTATACTGTAACAAGCATCTTCCTTCAGATGAGAAGTTAAACCGAGGTCCTGACTCTCTGTGGTCATTAAAAATCCCTTGGCACTTCTTGTAAAGAGTAGGGGTATAACCCCAGTGTCCTGGCCAAATTCCCTCCATTAGCCCTTGCCAATCATGGCCTCCTATTAATTTCCATCCTTAGAATTTGCTTTATCACTCTCTCTCTCTTGTCTCCACCTATAGCTGGTGTGTGGTGAGCGCACTGGCGCCATTGTACTGTGGCTGCTGTCACATCAACCAAATGGATGCTGCACACTGGTGGTGGTTGAGAGACCCCTGATATGAATGTAAAGTGCTTTGGGATACAGTAGTACATAAGAAAAGCGCTGTATAATTGGCTCATTCATTCATTCATACTGATGACGTGTTTACTGGCGCGAGGGCGGGACAACCTGTCACTCACATGTGATCCACCAATAGAAAACCACAACCATCCAATCAATTCCTGATGGACGAAATCAAGTCCTGCAAAACATTTTTTCTTGTTTGAAATAAGGAAGAAAAGACTATCGTAACTTCCGTTTCATGCAGACTCATGTGAAAATATGAAAATAAAAACTATAACACTCTCAATGACAAAAAATAACACTGATTAAAACCATACTTTTATATGTATAAACATGAATAATTATTAATAGACAAACAGAAAATTTAAATAATGTCATTTCAGTGTGTATATTTTTCTGTATGTTTATTTTTAATGAGTGCTTGATTGTCATTTACTGCCCTGTGATGATGTGGGAGGGCCGGAGAACAGCGTGAAAAATATTTTAAGGCCTAACCAGTCCAGCTAAAGCAGAATAAAGAGTCATGTTTTCATAGACAAAGAAGAAGAAAACATAACAGGCAGAATGGATTTATCATCACAAGAATATGATCCCACTGAATTGTGTTTTCCTGCAGTGAACAACTCTTGTCTTAAAGGCACACACCTTGTTTCCACTCAGACTGTGTTGTATCTCATATTGGTGTCGGCAATGACTGTGACCATTCTAGGAAATTTGGTGGTCATCATCTCCATAGCGCACTTCAAACAGCTCCAGACACCCACTAACATCCTGGTGATGTCTCTGGCTCTCGCGGATCTGCTGCTTGGACTGGTGGTCATGCCTTTCAGTATGATCCGTTCTGTCGATGGCTGCTGGTACTATGGAGATGCCTTCTGTTTGCTCCACTCCACTTTTGACTTATTTCTCACAGCTGTGTCTATTGCGCATCTTGTTTGTATTGCTATTGATCGACATCAGGCTGTGTGTTATCCGCTTCAATACCCTACAAGAATAACCATACCTGTTGCATGGGTCATGGTGCTGATAAGTTGGACCTTGGTTGCAGTCTATTCATATGGTATAGTGTACTCAAAAGCTAATGTGGAAGGACTGGAGAAATATATTGAATCAATATTCTGTATGGGAAGTTGCACTCTGCTTTTCAATGCATTGTGGGGGGCTATAGACACATTAATAGGTTTTTCTTGCCTTGTTGTATCATGGTTGGACTATATGCAAGAATTTTTGTGGTTGCAAAAAAGCATGCTAGAAAACTTGATGATACAAACCAGCAGGAAAATGAGAATGTGTTTAAAAGCTCTCGACGATCTGAGCGGAAAGCAGCAAAAACTCTTGGTGTGGTCGTGGGTGCCTTTATTATTTGCTGGCTGCCTTTTTTTATTAACTCTATGATTGATCCCTACATCAACTTTTCCACCCCAGTTGCTCTTTTTGAAGTGTTTGTCTGGTTAGGCTACATTAACTCAACCATAAACCCCATCATATATGGCCTTTTCTACCCATGGTTTAGAAAAACCCTTTCTCTTATTTTAACAATGAGAATATTTGAACCAAACTCGTCTGACATCAATGTTTTCACTGTTTGATTCCATTTCTGATCTCACTGTGCAGCACAATGATGCTTCCTTTTGCAGATCACATAAAGAACATTGTAAAATCAGATGTTCAATCTGTGCTAAATTAAATGGTGATCTAAAATCAGATCTCTGGCACACTTACAGTGCATTACTGTGCATTATGCATGACATTAAATACACATTGCATACCGAATGATGAAAAACCTACTTGAATTCTGATTTGATCTTTCGAACATTTTTAAAATGTAGGTTTTAACCAGTTTTCAGTTCACATACAAGAGTGGCATGCTTTAGGGCATATTTCTTCAGTAAGTTTCAGTATTTTTTAACCCAAGGAGATGTATAAAAGCCTTCAAGGAGAAAGATATCAATAGAGCTTTTATTCATCTCAGTGGCATTTGCTCTGCTGGCCAGAAATATGATCATCTTGTTGCCATTTTTTCAAATTAATACTGAAGATGTATTGTGCCGTATATTGTTTATATATTCTTATATATATTGGGGGGGTAATGAATTGGGTCCAAGAAGTCTTTAATGGTCAGAGCAACAACATAAAGCTCTTTGCCTTCTTGTGCTGTTAACCAGTGTGTCTATTAAAAATGGGTGATGTGTTATGATCTGTGGTGCTGCATTTTGATTCATAGGATTTATTTGTCTTTTGGGGAGGCCACTAAACAGGGGTGCGTTTCCCAAAGCGAACTATGGTCGCAGGTTCCTTCATTACCAATAGAGTTCAATGGGACTTACGACCATAGTTCACCAATGACGCTTTCGGGAAACGCACCCCAGATCAGAACCATAATTAATTCTACTAGTAACAAATAGATGGATTCTCAGCTTTACCATGGGATAAAATGGCATAGCTTTCATTTATACTGTCATTTACACTATTTAACTTAAGCCGGCTTATTATAGTTAACTAAAACACTAAAACTAAAATCTTCAAGTAACATTTTTACTACTTGAATTAAAATAAATTTAAGTGAAATAAAATATAAAAACTTAAACTTAGTTGCCAAGGCAACATTTCTGATTTTCATTTAGTTTAACTTAATATATTAAAAAAAACTAAAAATGAAACTATACTAATACAAATTATATAGACATTTAAAAAATGGACAATGAACAATTCTAGTTTTTTTTATGGAATATTGCAGTATTTATTATAAATAATTTATCTGTGCACATTAGGGTGGCGCTTATTGGGGGGTAATTTTTTTTTTTTTTTTTTTTTAAATGTTATCCTCTCACCCCCTCATTTGTTTCTCCACTCGAAGTAAGTAATGTATGCAAAATTTCATACAGATAATTTGTCATTTAGGGTATGCTCAAAGCATGCATCTTTTTATCAACAGGTACTTGATATCTGATTGGTGATATTATTGAAAGTTTCGTTCACTGTTAAAATTTTGACTGTTTCTGATATCAGATGGCCACTTTACGTAACCAGGATGAAGTATACTTGCTTGAAAGCAAGAAGGAGTCTTTACCACCAATTTTACATGGGGGCAGTCATGGCCTAATTCCAGCACTGGCAGGAAATGACTGAGGTGTGCTTGAGCAAGGCACCTAACCCCTAATCACTCCCCAAGTACCACAGCATAATGGCTGCCCACTGCTCCGGGTGTGTGTGTCCATGGTTTGCAGTGAGTAGTGAACACACACACACACACACACACACACACTAACTTGGATTACAGAGGACAAATTATAACTTGGATGGGTTAAATACAGAGGACAAATTCCGAGTATGGGTTACCATACTTGGCCTTCACATGTCATTTTCCCCTTTCATTGTCAATGTTCTTCGAGTATATCTGCACCAAATGTGAAAAGTGTATAGTGAAGCATGAAGCATCAGTGCAGACCATGAAGGAGGTCTAAGACTTTTGGGAAAAGGCCCGCATTCCCAATCGGCAGCATTGTAATTTAACATTTTAAGACTAACAACGCTGTTATGTGTTCTCATTTTTAAACTAATTCAACATTTACTAATGGTCTCGTATAATTATTAATTATGTGCTGTTATGGTCATTAAGACGGAATTTCAATTTTGTTGAGCACACCCTAAATGTACTCCAATCTCAGCGAAATTTGGTTTGTTTCCATTTCAGGATTTCAAAAGTCCAAAAATAAGGGCCACCCTAGTGCACATATATATTTATTTTTTTATTTCAATGCCCTAATAATCTTTAATAATAATAAAAAAAACTTTCCCTCCCTCTGGCAGTGACATCTCTTCTCTTCCATATCACCCTGTAGCCCAAGACTGGTTGCCCACTGAAGCTCAGCAGTGTTGAGCCTGGTCTGTACCTGGGTGGGAGACCTCCTGGGAAAACTAGGTTGCTGCTGGAAAAGGTGTTAGTGAGGACAGCAGGGGGTGCTCATCCTGTGGTCTGTGTGGGTCCTATACTGTAACAAACCATCCTTCGTTGAGACGTTAAACCAAGGTCCTGACTCTTTGTGGTCATTAAAAATCCCATGGCACTTCTTGTAAAGAGTAACTTCCCTCCATTGGCCCTTACCAATTATGGCCTCCTAATAATCCCCATCCACTGAATTGGCTCTATCACTCTCTCCTCTCCACCTACAGCTGGTGTGTGGTGAGCGCACTGGCGCTGTTGTACTGTGGCTGCCATTTTTATTAATTCTATAATGGATCCTTACATCAACTTTTCTACCCTAGTTGCTCTTTTTGAAGTGTTTGTCTGGTTAGGTTACATTAACTTAACCATAAACCCCATCATACATGGCCTTTTCTATCCATAGTTTAGAAAACCTTTTCTTAAAATGTAGGTTTTAATCAGTTTTCAGTTCACATAAAAGTGGCATGCTTGTGTGAAGCTTAGGGCATATTTCTTAAGTAGGTTTCAGTATTTTTTTTAACCCAAGGAAATCTATAAAAGCCTTCCAGGAAAAAGATATCCCTTAGCGTTTTAATTCATCTCAATGGCATATGCTTTCCTGGCCAGAAATAAATGATCTTCTTGTAGCTAATATTTTAATTAGATTATAGAGCTGAAGAAAGGGGGTTATGAATTGGGCCCAAAGACATCTTTAATGGTCAGGACAACAACATAAAGCTCTTTTGCCTTCCTGTGCAGGTAACCAGTGATGTCTGTTAAAAATGGGGTGGCATGTTATGATCCTTGGTGCTGCTTTTTGATTCATAGGATTTATTTGTCTTTTGGGGAGGCCACTAAACAGATTAGTACCATAATTAATTCTGCTAGTAACAAATGGATGTATTTTCAGCTTTGCCATTGGATAAAATGGCATAACTTTTATTTATTCTGTCATTTACACTATTTAATTTAAGCCAGGGTTTTTATAGTTAACTAAAACACTAAGGCCCGGTTTCACAGACAGGGCTTAGACTAAGTCAGGATTAGGCCTTAGTTCAATTAGGGCATTTAAGTAGCTTTTATAAACATGCCTTAGAAAAAAAAACATTACTGGTGTTCATCTTGAGACAAAATAATGGCACTGACATATTTTAAGAATATGGAATATTGCAGTATTTAATATAAATGATTTATCCTTGCACATTTTTTTCAAATGCCCACATAATCTTTAATCAAAATAACTTCCCCTCCCTTTGGTTGAACATCTCTTCTCTGATGACGTATTTACTGGCACGAGGGCGGGACAACCTGTCACTCAAATGAGATCAACCAGTAGAAAATGTCTCGGGTTACATCTGTAACCTTGGTTCCCTGAATAGGGAATGACACGCTGCGTTGATACACATTGGGATCACCTCTGCGTGATTACGTCTTGAAGCACTCGTGAAATCGAGCCAATAGCGTGACGGGACGTCAGAGGTGGGTGACGTCACCGACCAGGAAGCTATAAAGTATACCGAGAACAAAGAACGCCTGCTTCTGATTGGCTGAAGCAAGACGCTCACAGGCATGCGGGGAGTATGGCAAGGAGACGCAGCGTCTCGTTCCCTATCCAGGGAACCAGGGTTACAGACGTAACCCGAGACGTTCCCTTTCATGGGAACATCGACGCTGCGTCGATACGCATTGGGAACCCTAGCCCAACTACGCCATAGTACCTAGTGCCTGTCTGTTATCTTGAGACGAGAGCACAGCAGACCCCGGAGTGGAGCCCAAGTCGAGGTTATAAAACCTAATAAATGTATGCTGAGAGGACCACCCAGCTGCAGCACATATCTCATGGAGGGGAACCCCCGAGATCAAAGCTTTTAAGGCAGCCATACCCCTAGTAGAATGAGCCCGGACAGCCAAAGTCGAAGGCTGTCCGGAAGACTCATAAGCAAGTGAGATAGCCTCGACCACCCACTTGCTCATTCTCTGCTTAGACGCAGGGCCTCCTTTCTTAGGAGACCCATAACAGACGAACAGTTGTTCAGATCTACGCCACAGGGCAGCTCTGTGGACGTAAGTGTCTAACGCCCTAACTGGGCAAAGCAGATTAAGTCTTTCCTGATCCGGATTAGAAAAAGGAGGAGGACAAAAGGCCTGCAGCACAATCGGCCCTGGGACGTTGGTGGGGACCTTAGGTATATAACCAGGTCTAGGGTGAAGGAAAGCCTTGACCATGCCAGGCGCAAATTCCAAACATGAAGGAGCAACAGAAAGTGCTTGAAGATCTCCAATTCTTTTGAGAGATGAAATTGCCTCCTCTAATGGTTCGAAGGGGGCCGCAGCCAACCCTTCCAACACAATAGCCAGGTCCCAGGCTGGAGTTCTTGTACGCAGCGAAGGCCTCAGCCTCTGGGTACCACGAAGAAAGCGTATAACCAGGGGGTCTCTTCCCACAGAAGAGTCCCCCACAGGAGCATGATAGGTGGAAATAGCCGCTACATAGACCTTCAAGGTAGAAGGACATAAACCATCCGAGAATTTTTCTTGGAGAAATTGCAGCACAAGACTGATAGAGGAGTGGAACGGGTCCAACTGACGTTGTCTACACCAAGTAGAAAACAACTTCCATTTATATGCATATAGCTTTCTCGTGGAGGGAGCTCTGGAGTGGAGTATGGTCTCCACAACCTCAGTTGGGAGACCGGATTCTATGAGCCTAGCCCCCTCAGAGGCCAGGCCCACAGTTTCCATAACTCCGGGCGGGGGTGAAGTATCGTGCCTCCCGCTTGCAACAGGAGGTCCTGTCTGATGGGGATCTCCATCGGAGAGCCGTCGAGAAGAGACACTAGGTCTGCAAACCAAACTCGGGTCGGCCAGAACGGGGCTATCAATATGAGACGGACCCTGTCCCGGCGAACCCTCTCCAGAACTCCTGGAAGTAGAGCGATCGGGGGAAATGCATACAGACGTAGCCTCGGCCACGTCTGCACCATGGCATCCAACCCCAGAGGGGCTGGATGAGTCAGAGAGAACCACAGAGGGCAATGAGATGTTTCTTTTGAAGCAAACAGGTTGACCGAAATTTTTCCAAATGAGCTCCACCACCTCGGGGTGGAGTCTCCATTCCCCGGGCCTCAGCCCCTGCCTCGACAGGATGTCTGCCCCCACATTTTGATGCCCGGGGATATAAGCTGCTCTCAGGGAGAGGAGCTTCCCCTGGGCCCACAGGAGGATCTGATGGGCTAACTTGCACAACTGGCGAGACCTCAGACCCCCCTGGTGGTTGATATAGGAGACCACCGACATGTTGTCCGTGCGGACCAACACGTGATGGCCCCTCAGGTCTGGGAGGAAGTATTTGAGAGCTCGAAATACCGCCATCATTTCCAGCTGATTCATGTGCCAGGAAAGTAGATTGTCCTCCCACAGACCCTAAGCTGAGCGACCACTCATGATCGCCCCCCCAACCTGTGAGGGAAGCATCCGTCGTTAGCATTACGCGACGACAAGGAGCCCCCAACACAGGTCCTTGGGACAGGAACCAAGGCTTCTCCCACATGACTAAGGCACGAAGGCATCGCCGCGTGACCTTGATCATGCGAAAAGGATTTCCCCTCGGAGAAAACCCCTTGGTCCTGACCCACCACTGTAAGGGTCTCATGTGCAGCAGGCCAAAAGGTATCACGTTGGACGCAGCTGCCATCAGACCCAACAGTCTCTGAAACTGTTTTACAGTGAGTGACTGGCCTAATTTTACCCCATTCACGGCTGAGAGAATGGAATTCACCCGAGCAGGAGACAGACGTGCCTGCATCGTGGTGGAATCCCAGACTACCCCTAGATAGTTGGTAGTTTGAGCTGGAAGAAGCACACTCTTCTTGGCATTGAGTCTCAGCCCTAACCTTCTCATGTGGGACAGAACAACATCTCGATGTTGGACTGCCAGTTGCTCGGATTGAGCTAGAATCAACTAATCGTCGATATAATTCAACACGCGGATGCCCTGGAGTCTCAGAGGAGCCAGAGCTGCATCCACGCATTTCGTGAAGGTGCAGGGTAAAAGACCTAGGCTGAAAGGAAGAACCCTGTACTGATAAGCTTCGCCCCCGAAAGCAAATCTGAGGAACTTCCTGTGCTGAGGATGGATGGATACATGAAAGTAAGCGTCTTTCAGATCTATTGTCACAAACCAGTCCTCGGATCTGATCTGTGAGATGATCTGTCTGAGGGTAAGCATCTTGAACTTGAGCTTTTGAACAGAGCGATTTAACACGCGTAAATCTAGAATAGGACGCAACCCTCCATCCTTCGTTGGAACAATGAAGTATCGGCTGTAAAACCCTGACAGCTTGCTGGGAAGAGAAACCCTTTCTATAGCTCCTTTTTGCAAGAGCGTCAGAACCTCCTGTTCCATTACCAGAGACTGCTCGGGGTCCACCACCGTAGGGAGGACCCCACTGAACCGGGGCGGGCGAGACCCGAACTGAATTCTGTAACCCTTTTCTATTGTGAGCAGCACCCATTGAGAAATATTGGGGAGAAGTTTCCATTCTGCCAAAAATTCTACTAAGGGAACCAGTCTCTCGAGACTGGCCTCTGGTGTTTTTAGAGCATTTTACCCGGCGCCCTGAAGCGGCGAACCGGCAGGGAACAACTGAATCAAATGTCGACCGGCCTTCCTCGGAGGGTCGGTGGAGACCGCTGCGCCCTGAAGCACACGAGGTGGCAGGGTTGGCAGAACGGCCCCCTGAGGGCACCGAAGAGGGACGGATACCATGTAATGTGATATAGGACCCTCTTTGGAGGGGGCTGCCCTCGAAAGTCCCGCGCCACTGGTGTCAGGACTTCTTCGAAGCCTTCTTGGCGATAATGACAGTCCTCAGATCTGTCTTACCCCTCAAAGACTTCGGCTGTGTCACCCGTCCCTGTCCCCAAGCTCTCTGCAGGGGAGCACGGGTGGCAACACTTTGTTTCTGTTGCGCTCTATGCGCTGAGGAGCTGGTAGACGGCCGAGACTGCTCCCGCTCGGCAGCCTCGGGGGTAGAGAGCGGCAGGGAAGGAACTTCTGGAAGGCCGCTGACTGTTTTCTGTCAGCGGCGCATCCATCAGGATGTTCTTATCTTTATCTTTAATCTCGGAGAGGTTTAACCACAAATGCCTCTCCGTGGCCACCAGGGCTGCCATAGAACGGCCGATTGTTTTAGCTGTCTCCTTGGTGGCCTGGAGAGAAAGATCAGTGGCTCTCCTAAGCTCTTGGATAGCTTCGAAGCGTGCTTCCCCACTCTTGTCTATTTCCCCCAGCAGGTCAGCCTGGTAGGCTTGCAAAATCGACATTCTATATAAGCAAGCCGCAGCCTGACCTGCTGCCGAATAAGCTTTGCCCACCAGCGCTGATATAGTTCTTAGCGGCTTGGTGGGCAGCGTCGGAGATTTGAGGGACGATGCAGACTCGGGCGAGAGATAGCTCGCAAGCGTCTCTTCGACCTGAGGCATCGCCCCATAACCATGTTGTTTCAGCCCCACGATGTTTGAATATAAGGAGGTCTGGGGGCTGAAAACTCTATACTGCACTGGTCTCTGCCACGACCTCGACACCTCGGCGTGGAGGTCGGGAAAGAACGGCAGTCGCCGACGCTGAGGCTGTGACCGGGCAGGCAGAAAGCGCTCATCAAGCTTGCTTCTCTGGTGCGCTTCACTTCTTTCTGCGGGCCATTCGATATTTAATTTCTCAACTGCCCTGGTCACAACCTCTAACAGCTCCTCATACGCTGGAGATGAGGATGGTGAGTCCTCATCTCCAGCATTGACGCTCACCACATCCACCTCCTCAGAGCTGAATGAAGCGTCGGTGCCTCTCTCCGGGGGGAAGAAACCGCAGCGCATGCTTCCACCGCTAGAGGAGAGACACTGGGTCTGGCAGGTGAGGGCAGAGAAAGGGCTGGGCCCGTCTCTAACCCCTCTGTCAGATCCATCTGTGAACCCCATGAATGAAGCCGCCGCTCTGCCTCTGCAGAAGCGGGACCCAATTCGCGGGGAACATTGGCCGCGGCGCCCTCTTCATGTTTGTCAAAGAGCGCCCGGCGAGAACGGAGTGTTCTAAGTGTTAACTTTTCACAGTGCACACAGACAGCTGCCTCAAGAGCTGCCTGGGCATGCTCCACTCCTAAACAAACAACACACATCTCGTGTGTATCCCCACCCGTGATGAAACAAGGGCAGGGATGAACACTCTTGACAAAATGCTGTTTGCTCGCCATATTGTGTCTTAAATATATATATATATATATATGCTTTGTGGTGTACTGAATACTCTTGTCCTCAGACGACGAGATATAGCTGTATATGTAACAGACAGACAACACCAAATAAGACACACAATAACACGGAGCGCTTGCTGAAGACACAGAAGCTGGCGTTCTTTGTTCTCTGTATGCTTTATAGCTTCCTGGTCCGTGACGTCACCCGCCTCTGACGTTCCGTCACAGCATTGGTTCGATTTCACGAGTGCTTCAAGATGTAATCACGTAGAGGTGATCCCATTGCGTATCGACGCAGCGTCGATGTTCCCATGAAAGGGAACCACAAACATCCAATCAATTCCCGATGGACAAAATCAAGTCCTACATTTTTTCTTGTTTGAGATGAGGAAGAAAAGGCTATCGCAATTTACGTTTCATGCCGACCTAACTAAAATTTAAATGAAAAAGGAAAATATGAAAAAAACTAATTCACAATATATATATATAAATACTACAACACTATCTCAATGACAAAAAAAAAAACACTGAATAAACCATACTTTTATATGTATAAACATGAAGAATTATTAATACACAAAATTTAAACAATGTCATATTAGTCTGTATATTTATTTTTAATGAGTGCTTGATTGTCATTTGCTGCCCTGTGATGATGTGGGAGGGTCAGAGAAGACCATGAAGAATATTTAAATGCCTAACCAGTCCAGCTAAAGTAGAATTGACTAGATTCATGTTTTCATAGACCAATTAAAAGAAAACATGACAAGCAGGATGGATTTATCATCACAAGAATATGATCCCACTGAGTTGTGTTTTCCTGCAGTGAACAACTCTTGCCTTAAAGGCACACACCTTGTTTCCACTCAGACTGTGTTGTATCTCATATTGGTGTCGGCGATGACTGTGACTATTCTAGGAAATTCGGTGGTCATCATCTCCATAGCACACTTCAAACAGCTCCAGACACCCACTAACATCCTGGTGATGTCTCTGGCTCTCGCGGATCTGCTGCTTGGACTGGTGGTCATGCCTTTCAGTATGATCCGTTCTGTCAATGGCTGCTGGTACTATGGAGATGCCTTCTGTTTGCTCCACTCCACTTTTGACTTATTTCTCACATGTGTGTCTATTTTGCATCTTGTTTGTATTGCTATTGATCGACATCAGGCTGTGTGTTATCCGCTTCAATACCCTACAAGAATAACCATACCTGTTGCATGGGTCATGGTGCTGATAAGTTGGAGCATGGTTGCAGTCTATTCATATGGTCTACTCTATTCAAAGGCTAATGTGAAAGGACTGGAGGAATATATTAAATCAAGATACTGTATAGGAAGTTGCAGTCTGCTTTTCAGTAAATTGTGGTCTGTTTTAGACACATTACTAACGTTTTTCTTGCCTTGTTCTGTCATGGTTGGACTGTATGTGAGGATTTTTGTAGTTGCAAAAAAACATGTAAGAACAATCGGAGAGGCAAACCAGCATGAAAATGTGAATGTGTTTAAAAGCTCTCGACGATCTGAGCGCAAAGCAGCAAAAACTCTTGGTGTGGTCATGGGTGCCTTTATTTTTTGCTGGCTGCCTTTTTTTATTAACTCTGTGATGGATCCCTACATCAACTTTTTCACCCCAGTTGCTCTTTTTGAAGTGTTTGTCTGGTTAGGCTACATTAACTCAACAATAAACCCCATCATTTATGGCTTTTTCTACCCATGGTTTAGAAAAACCCTTTCTCTCATTATAACAATGAGAATATTTGAACCAAACTCGTCTGACATCACTGTTTTCACTGTTTGACTTTATTTCATTGTGATCTGACCTCACATAAATAAACAACAG
The DNA here is from genome assembly GCA_039654765.1 of Mylopharyngodon piceus. Lineage (NCBI taxonomy): Eukaryota > Metazoa > Chordata > Actinopteri > Cypriniformes > Xenocyprididae > Mylopharyngodon > Mylopharyngodon piceus. Next base: position 4,400,940 of record CM077456.1, on the reverse strand, counting down.
TGTAAAATCCCATGTGTTTTATCTGTGAAAAAGATGAAAACAGTGGCCTATATGAAAATTAAACTTTTCCAACAACAAAAAAAGCAAAAGCAGTCCATCTTAGTTCAACAAGTTGTGAGGCAGACATGACTGTATTTTAAACATAAACATACATAAATACCAGGTCTAAAAAACTGCCCACTCATTTAGTAGGACTGTATGAGCAAAAATGAGGGAATCCTCACACTCTTATAAACAATATGTGCACAGAATGCTGCAGTAATCTTGAGTTCGCATCACCTTGGTTCCCTCAACAAAAACCCAATAGGATTTTTTCCATTGGCTTTTGGATTATTGCAGAAAATAAGCTCTGTGACTTACAAAAGTTTATAATTCTCATATTTGTTTATCATGATAATCTTCACAAATGAACCCAACTTTTGTACATTTTGAAGCGTAAAGACAGTTAGCAGAAGTCAGCCTTCCTAAATGTTGGCTATAAATGAACTACACCATGGTCGCATGACTTCAGCATCACCATCACTAGACTTCCGACAACTCTTTCAGTCTTTGTTTAAAAACATTTTCCCTGAAAGTTCAAGTTAAAATAGTTTGCAAGAGCACGATTATAAACACAATGAGGTTGTAAAAGCGGAGTTGTGAGTACATAAGTGTTCCTGTTCTGCCTGATGACGTTTAATATTCCTGACAACCTCTGTAGTCCCATTTAGACACTTGTTAGCAACCACCTTTTACAAGACAAGTAACAGCTTTAAAAAAATCACAAGAGGGTATTACTGATGTATTTTATATCATAGAATAAAACGTGAAAAAATTATCTTGAGTTCGCCAAGGACCTTATTTCAAGCACTTAACCAAAAACTCATTCAAAAAACCCATTGACTTCAGGACAATGGAACCGGTAGTGCTAAAATGCCAACTCGTTTCTGAGTTTTGGCCTACAAAAATATGTCATCACTGCACCACTCTTTTATGAATGACATAAAATACATATTGCATCCCGAATGATGAAAACAAAATAGAATTTAATACTAATTATAACATGAAATAAACATGAATGAACATCAGAAGGTATGTTGAAAGATACAGTAGGCTACAACTTGCCGAAATGTATCATAATCTCATATAATCACTCAAGCAATGTTTAGACTGTGGAAGGACATCAATAAAACAGCTTGTAAACATGTCATGCAGTTATGTTTACCTCAGAAAAGCCACTCATTGTCCATAGCTTGATAGTCAGCTAAATGAAGTAACTCCAGAGAGGAGCTTTTTGCTAAATATATGCACTATATGACATTAAATATAACCTTATTTAACCTGTTATTTAATATTTAATATATGTTTGAGTAAATAAGTGTTTATGAGCCACTGTTTAAATGTTTAAATTTAAAAAAAAAAAACAAATTAGAGTAGAAACAAAAATATTTCATTAAAAACATTATTATAATATTGTATGTGCAATTTATATGTTTGTATACAAATCAGAAGTCATTTTCAACCATTATTAGTAATGTAGCAACTGACAGGGTTCTGTCTATAGTTTACACAAGTTAAGAGATTTCTTTTCTTGAAAAAAAATTGACAAGTACTGTATCTGATATATTTCCAAAAGAATTTATATCGAATCAAATTGTTTGGAATTTGAATAAATCCCAAGCTTTTGGATTAAAATTGAATTGAATCCTGGAATTGTCAATACTTGCCCTAAACCATATTCATCTCAATGGCAATAATTCGGCTGACCAGAAGTAGTCTACATGTGTCACGTGCTGGCTAGAGCAAGCGGAGCAGTAGACCACCACTGCGGAGCAGAAGACCCCCACGGCGGAGCAGGCGGATACCATGGCAAAACTGAAACAGAGCATAGAGAGATTATTTACGGCCTCAACGGCCGTAACACGGGGCTCAGAGAGTTCAAAATCGTAGCAGTAGCCACCACCACCAGACTGAGACCAGACTGAGACCACTGGATTTGGGATCACTGGACTCGACCCGATTGCCGCTCGTACCTTGAAGGGTGGATCCATCTCTCTGGCTATCAGTCTCTTTCATCCTTGAACTGATCCAGTGATCGAGGGGATTCGTGGCGGACCATGGTGTGGGGCAGACTCTGGTGTGGCGGCCATGACGTGACGAGACGCCTTTGTGGCGGCCATGATGTGACAAGGCAAGACGAGACTCTGGTGACGTGACAAGACTCTGGTGTGGCGACCGTGACATGACGAGACTCTGGCGTTGTGGCCGTGATGTGACAAGATGAGACTCTGGCATGGCGGCTATGACATGACGAGACTCTGGCGTGGCAGCCATGGTGTGACAAGACGAGACTCTAGCGTGGCGGCCATGACATGACAAGACTCTGGTGTGGCGACCATGACATGACGAGACTGGCGTTGTGGCCATGACGTGAGAAGACGAGACTCTGGCATGGCGGCCATGACACGACGAGACTCTGGCATGGCGGCCATGACGTGACAAGACGTGACTCTGGCATGGCGACTATGACGTGATGAGACTAGACTCTGGCGTGGCAGCCATGATGTGACGAGACTCTGGCGTGGCGGCCATGATGTAATGAGACTCTGGCGTGGTGGCCTCGACGTAACGAGACGAGACTCTGGCGTGGCAGCCATGATGTGACGAGATGAGACTCTGGCGTGACGGCCATGACTTGTCGAGACGAGACTCTGGCGTGGCGGCCATGACCTGACGAGATGAGACAATGGCATAGCGGCCATTACGTGATGAGATAAGACTCTGGCGTGGCAGCCAAGACATGAAGAATCTCTGGCGTGGCCACCATGACATGACAAGACTCTGGCGTGACGGCCACGACGTGACGAGATGAGACTCTGGCATAGCGGCCAAGATGTGACAAGATGAGACTCTGGCTTGACGGACATGATGTGACGAGACTCTGGCATGACGACCATGATGAGACAAGATTTTTTTGTGGCAGCCATGACGTGAAGGAACTCTGGCATGACCACCATGATGTGACTAGACAAGACTCTGGCGTGACGGCCACAATGTGACAAGACGAGACTTTGGCATAGCGCCCACAGTATGACAAGATGAGAATCTGGCGTGGCAGCCATGATGTGATGAAACTCTGGCATGGCGTTTACTGTAGGAGCGTTGAGTTCCTCATCAGCCACTTTAACAGTAAATGATGAACCTCTCAGCATTAGGGCAAAGTAAAGATACTGAACAAGAGTCCAGTTAGGGGTATACTGAGGCATGAAACGATATGTTCATTTAAAACATTTAAATCACTAAATGTGAAAAAATGTCTTTAAGTGCCACGTCATTAAAATCTACCAGATTACAAAGTCCTCTACAAAATCCTCAATGGCACAGTCACCTTGGCGAAGGTAAAGAGTGGGGTTGCTATTACAATTAGTTTATTCCATTTGATGGACTACTTTCAATAAAATATTTGCAGTGGGTTTGTAAAAGATGTTTTTATGCATACTTGGCCTGAGTTTTTGTTGCATTTGCACTGTTTTGACCAGCAGGCATCACCAGCGTTTGTATATTTTTTAACTCTTAATTTTTAATGAGTGCTTGATTGTCATTTGCTGCCCTGTGATGATGTGGGAGGGTCAGAGAAGAGCATGAAGAGTATTTAAATGCCTAACTAAACTAAATAAACCACCATTTTATAGGTTCTTGTTTTCTGAGACAGGCAGGATGGATTTATCATCACAAAAATATGATCCCACTGAGTTTTGTTTTCCTGCAGTGAACAACTCTTGTCTTAAAGGCACACACCTTGTTTCCACTCAGACTGTGTTGTATCTCATATTGGTGTCGGCGATGACTGTGACTATTCTAGGAAATTCGGTGGTCATCATCTCCATAGCGCACTTCAAACAGCTCCAGACACCCACTAACATCCTGGTGATGTCTCTGGCTCTCACAGACCTGCTGCTTGGACTGGTGGTCATGCCTTTCAGTATGATCCGTTCTGTCGATGGCTGCTGGTACTATGGAGATGCCTTCTGTTTGCTCCACTCCACTTTTGACTTATTTCTCACATCTGTGTCAATTTTGCATCTTGTTTGTATTGCTATTGATCGACATCAGGCTGTGTGTTATCCGCTTCAATACCCTACAAGAATAACCATACCTGTTGCATGGGTCATGGTGCTGATAAGTTGGAGCATGGTTGCAGTCTATTCATATGGTCTACTCTATTCAAAGGCTAATGTGAAAGGACTGGAGGAATATATTAAATCAAGATACTGTATAGGAAGTTGCAGTCTGCTTTTCAGTAAATTGTGGTCTGTTTTAGACACATTACTAACGTTTTTCTTGCCTTGTTCTGTCATGGTTGGACTGTATGTGAGGATTTTTGTAGTTGCAAAAAAACATGTAAGAACAATCGGAGAGGCAAACCAGCATGAAAATGTGAATGTGTTTAAAAGCTCTCGACGATCTGAGCGCAAAGCAGCAAAAACTCTTGGTGTGGTCGTGGGTGCCTTTATTTTTTGCTGGCTGCCTTTTTTTATTAACTCTGTGATGGATCCCTACATCAACTTTTCCACCCCAGTTGCTCTTTTTGAAGTGTTTGTCTGGTTAGGCTACATTAACTCAACAATAAACCCCATCATTTATGGCTTTTTCTACCCATGGTTTAGAAAAACCCTTTCTCTCATTATAACAATGAGAATATTTGAACCAAACTCGTCTGACATCACTGTTTTCACTGTTTGACTTTATTTCATTGTGATCTGACCTCACATAAATAAACAACAGTGTAAAATCCCATGTGTTTTATCTGTGAAAAAGATGAAAACAGTGGCCTATATGAAAATTAAACTTTTCCAACAACAAAAAAAGCAAAAGCAGTCCATCTTAGTTCAACAAGTTGTGAGGCAGACATGACTGTATTTTAAACATAAACATACATAAATACCAGGTCTAAAAAACTGCCCACTCATTTAGTAGGACTGTATGAGCAAAAATGAGGGAATCCTCACACTCTTATAAACAATATGTGCACAGAATGCTGCAGTAATGACGTATTTTTGTATCTTGAGTTCGCATCACCTTGGTTCCCTCAACAAAAACCCAATAAGATTTTTTCCATTGGCTTTTGGATTATTGCAGAAAATAAGCTCTGTGACTTACAAAAGTTTATAATTCTCATATTTGTTTATCATGATAATCTTCACAAATGAACCCAACTTTTGTACATTTTGAAGCGTAAAGACAGTTAGCAAAAGTCGGCCTTCCTAAATGTTGGCTATAAATGAACTACACCACGGTTGCATGACTTCAGCATCACCATCACTAAACTTCCGACAACTCTTTCAGTCTTTGTTTAAAAACATTTTCCCTGAAAGTTCAAGTTAAAATAGTTTGCAAGAGCACGATTATAAACACGATGAGGCTGTAAAAGCGGAGTTGTGAGTACATAAGTGTTCCTGTTCTGCCTGATGACGTTTAATATTCCTGACAACCTCTGTAGTCCCATTTAGACACTTGTTAGCAACCACCTTTTACAAGACAAGTAACAGCTTTAAAAAAATCACAAGAGGGTATTACTGATGTATTTTATATCATAGAATAAAACGTGAAAAAATTATCTTGAGTTCGCCAAGGACCTTATTTCAAGCACTTAACCAAAAACTCATTCAAAAAACCCATTGACTTCAGGACAATGGAACCGGTAGTGCTAAAATGCCAACTCGTTTCTGAGTTTTGGCCTACAAAAATATGTCATCACTGCACCACTCTTTTATGAATGACATAAAATACATATTGCATCCCGAATGATGAAAACAAAATAGAATTTAATACTAATTATAACATGAAATAAACATGAATGAACATCAGAAGGTATGTTGAAAGATACAGTAGGCTACAACTTGCCGAAATGTATCATAATCTCATATAATCACTCAAGCAATGTTTAGACTGTGGAAGGACATCAATAAAACAGCTTGTAAACATGTCATGCAGTTATGTTTACCTCAGAAAAGCCACTCATTGTCCATAGCTTGATAGTCAGCTAAATGAAATAACTCCAGAGAGGAGCTTTTTGCTAAATATATGCACTATATGACATTAAATATAACCTTATTTAACCTGTTATTTAATATTTAATATATGTTTGAGTAAATAAGTGTTTATGAGCCACTGTTTCAATGTTTAAATTTAAAAAAAAAAAAAAAAATTAAAGTAGAAACAAAAATATTTCATTAAAAACATTATTATAATATTGTATGTGCAATTTATATGTTTGTATACAAATCAGAAGTCATTTTCAACCATTATTAGTAATGTAGCAACTGACAGGGTTCTGTCTATAGTTTACACAAGTTAAGAGATTTCTTTTCTTGAAAAAAGTACTGTATCTGATATATTTCCAAAAGAATTTATATCGAATCAAATTGTTTGGAATTTGAATAAATCCCAAGCTTTTGGATTAAAATTGAATTGAATCCTGGAATTGTCAATACTTGCCCTAAACCATATTCATCTCAATGGCAATAATTCGGCTGACCAGAAGTAGTCTACATGTGTCACGTGCTGGCTAGAGCAAGCGGAGCAGTAGACCACCACTGCGGAGCAGAAGACCCCCACGGCGGAGCAGGCGGATACCATGGCAAAACTGAAACAGAGCATAGAGAGATTATTTACGGCCTCAACGGCCGTAACATGGGGCTCAGAGAGTTCAAAATCGGCCTCCATGGCTGTGACTGGGCAGACAAAGGGTTCAAGAATGGCCTCCTTAGCCTATACTGGACAGGCAGAGAGTTCATAGATGGCCTCCTTGGTCATGACACAGCAGGCTGAGAGTTCATAGATGGCCTCCCTGGCCATAACAGGGCAGGTAGAGAGGTCAGATTCGCATTTCTTGACTGGACAGACAGAAAGTTCATATTCGGCCTCCTTGGCCATGACAGGGCACACAGAGATAACAGTGAGCACATGTAAAACAGACAGTGAACACAGGTGCCTCGTGAGGAGCTGTGTTGGTCACCGCCACCTCGGGAGGAGCTGTAGCAGTAGCCACCACCACCAGACTGAGACCACTGGACTTGGGATCACTGGACTCGACCCGATTGCCGCTCGTACCTTGAAGGGTGGATCCATCTCTCTGGCTATCAGTCTCTTTCATCCTTGAACTGATCCAGTGATCGAGGGGATTCGTGGCAGACCATGGTGTGGGGCAGACTCTGGTGTGGCGGCCATGACGTGATGAGACGAGACTCTGGCGTGGCGGCCATGATGTGACGAGACGCCTTTGTGGCGGCCATGATGTGACGAGGCAAGACGAGACTCTGGTGACGTGACAAGACTCTGGTGTGGCGACCGTGACATGACGAGACTCTGGCGTTGTGGCCATGATGTGACAAGACGAGACTCTGGCATGGCGGCTATGACATGACGAGACTCTGGCGTGGCAGCCATGGTGTGACAAGACGAGACTCTAGCGTGGCGGCCATGACGTGACAGGACTCTGGTGTGGCGACCATGACATGACGAGACTGGCGTTGTGGCCATGACGTGACAAGACGAGACTCTGGCTTGGCGGCCATTACGTGACAAACTCTGGCACGGCGGCCATGACACGACGAGACTCTGGCATGGCGGCCATGACGTGACAAGACGAGACTCTGGCGTGGCGACCATGACGTGATGAGACTAGACTCTGGCGTGGCAGCCATGATGTGACGAGACTCTGGCGTGGCGGCCATGACGTAATGAGACTCTGGTGTGGTGGCCTCGACGTAACGAGACGAGACTCTGGCGTGGCAGCCATGATGTGACGAGATGAGACTCTGGCGTGACGGCCATGACTTGTCGAGACGAGACTCTGGCGTGGCGGCCATGACCTGACGAGATGAGACAATGGCATAGCGGCCAAGATGTGACAAGATGAGACTCTGGCTTGACGGACATGATGTGACGAGACTCTGGCATGACGACCATGATGAGACAAGATTTTTTTGTGGCAGCCATGACGTGAAGGAACTCTGGCGTGACCACCATGACGTGACTAGACAAGACTCTGGCGTGACGGCCACAACGTGACAAGACGAGACTTTGGCATAGCGCCCACAGTATGACAAGATGAGACTCTGGCGTGGCGGCCATGATGTGATGAAACTCTGGCATGGCGTTTACTGTAGGAGCGTTGAGTTCCTCATCAGCCACTTTAACAGTAAATGATGAACCTCTCAGCATTAGGGCAAAGTAAAGATACTGAACAAGAGTCCAGTTAGGGGTATACTGAGGCATGAAACGATATGTTCATTTAAAACATTTAAATCACTAAATGTGAAAAAATGTCTTTAAGTGCCACATCATTAAAATCTACCAGATTACAAAGTCCTCTACAAAATCCTCAATGGCACAGTCACCTTGGCGAAGGTAAAGAGTGGGGTTGCTATTACAATTAGTTTATTCCATTTGATGGACTACTTTCAATAAAATATTTGCAATGGGTTTGTAAAAGGTGTTTTTATGCATACTTGGCCTGAGTTTTTGTTGCATTTGCACTGTTTTGACCAGCAGGCATCACCAGCGTTTGTATATTTTTTAACTCTTAATTTTTAATGAGTGCTTGATTGTCATTTGCTGCCCTGTGATGATGTGGGAGGGTCAGAGAAGAGCATGAAGAGTATTTAAATGCCTAACTAAACTAAATAAACCACCATTTTATAGGTTCTTGTTTTCTGAGACAGGCAGGATGGATTTATCATCACAAAAATATGATCCCACTGAGTTTTGTTTTCCTGCAGTGAACAACTCTTGTCTTAAAGGCACACACCTTGTTTCCACTCAGACTGTGTTGTATCTCATATTGGTGTCGGCGATGACTGTGACTATTCTAGGAAATTCGGTGGTCATCATCTCCATAGCGCACTTCAAACAGCTCCAGACACCCACTAACATCCTGGTGATGTCTCTGGCTCTCGCGGATCTGCTGCTTGGACTGGTGGTCATGCCTTTCAGTATGATCCGTTCTGTCGATGGCTGCTGGTACTATGGAGATGCCTTCTGTTTGCTCCACTCCAGTTTTGACTTATTTCTTACATCTGTGTCTATTTTTCATCTCATTTTTATTGCTATTGATCGACATCAGGCTGTGTGTTATCCGCTTCAGTACCCTACGAGAATAACTATACCGGTTGCATGGGTCATGGTGCTGATAAGTTGGAGCATGGCTGCTTTATATTCATATGGATTAGTGTACTCAAAAGCTAATGTGGAAGGACTGGAGGAATTTATTGAATCTATGTACTGTATGGGAAGTTGCACTCTGCTTTTCAATGCATTGTGGTCCGTTTTGGACACATTACTAACTTTTTTCTTGCCTTGTTCTGTCATGATTGGACTGTATGCAAGAATTTTTGTAATTGCAAGAAAGCACATTAGAACAATTGGTGATGCAAATCAGCATGAAAATGAGAGCACGTTTAAGAGCTCTCGACGATCTGAGCGCAAAGCAGCAAAAACTCTTGGTGTGGTCGTGGGTGCCTTTATTATTTGCTGGCTGCCATTTTTTATTAACTCTATAATGGATCCCTACATCAACTTTTCTACCCCAGTTGCTCTTTTTGAAGCATTTGTCTGGTTAGGTTACATTAACTCAACCATAAACCCCATCATATATGGCCTTTTCTATCCATGGTTCAGAAAAACCCTTTCTCTCATTTTAACAATGAGAATATTTGAACCAAACTCATCAGATATCAGTGTTTTCACTGTTTGACCTCTTTTTCATGTCATTTTAATCTGTTGCTTTACTCTTGCACATTGTTTTGCACTAGCACATGCTTTCTTGCTGAAATGATTTTTGCATTGTGCACATATAATGAACAGTGTAAAAAATGTTGGAATATGGTTACACATTTTTCTCCATATATAAACTGCAAAACACTGCATATGGAAAAATCCTGCATTTAGGATTAAACAAACACTTTAAATATTGTGCACTCTGGAACAGCACAGACACAAGTGGTATGATGTGATCCCCATTTAATTTGTATAAGATGAAAGGGGTGATCTAAAATCATAAATATAAATAAATTGGCAAAGATAAGTCAGTCAGTCCGACTACTGGCCTGTATCACAACAAACAAAAGCAGTTCAACTGGTTAGATGAATGTGTCACAAGTGGATATAGGCCCACATGCCACATAAAGTGAAAACATATAAACTTAACAAATAGTCTTAATTAAAAGCTTTATATAATCTCAAATATCATGCACTGATGAAAGTGAACAGATATTCACAAAAGAGTAATTTAGTAACCAAAAGCATGTATTGTTTTGAGAATGAAATCAATTGAGAATGAGCCAAACAATTCTAATATTTAAAAATTAAGAAGACTGTGATCCTCTGCTTTCTTTTCATAGCACTGATAGCTGCTAGTAGCTCATATCTCTTTTTTTTTATCATTATTATTATTATTTAATTTATTATTTAATTTATATCGTTGTATTCTGTGTTATTTTCTTGTGGCATAAAATGAAAAATAAAAAAAGTTGTTGTCCCTGAGTTCTTTCTATTAGGAAGGAATATTCAAGAATTAAATTGCAATTATGTAACCAAGAGCACAATAAGTCAATCCAAAATAAATCTTATAGGCCTGGTTTCACAGACAGGGCTTAGATTAAGCCAGAATTAGGCCTTAGTTCAAACTTTGATCTAAGCCCAAAGTAGTTTTTATAAACATGCCTTAGAAAAAAAACTTGTGCATCTTGAGATAAAATAATGGCACTGACATATTTTAAGATATGTCCGTACAAGTTGCTTTCAGTTAAAACAGCTCAAACATGCATCTTTTACTCACCCTCAAGTTGTTCCAAACCTGTATGAATTTCTTTCTTCTGTTGAACACAAAAGATATTTTGAAGAATATGGGTAACTAAAAAGTTGATGGCCTCCACTGACTTCCATAGTATGGAGGGGGAAAAAATACTATGGAAGTCAATAGTGTCCATCAACTGTTTGGTTATCCATATTCTACAAAATATCTTCTTTTGTGTTCAGCAGAAGAAAGAAATTCATACAGGTTTGGAACAACTTAAATGGTGAGTAAATGAAGACAGAATTTTCATTTTTGGGTAAACTATCCCTTTAAGCCTTATCTGTGAAAACGGGGGATATAATTTTAATTATAATTTTACTTTTTTAATCAACATGACACAATGTAAGATTAGGATTAGGTGAAAATAGATTGTAGTTGTATGATAATAAACTCTCATGACTGTAGCTAATGCTTACGTAATTCTTGGCCACTCCTATAAACGACTTATATAAGCGAACTGGCAGTGAAATCATCTTTAGGATTTTGGATCTGCAGCCATCATAAACATGGGCATTTAAGTTTAAAGCAGTGAAGAAGCTCTCCATGGAATTTCTTGAGCATCACTGCTTTCCCCTCTGGAATACAAGCTGCTCTCTGGACTTTCATTTGAATTATGTCAATGTATTGTTGTTCTTGTACATATCTGCAATCTCTGTGCTGACGGTGTGTGGAAACCTACTTGTCATCATCTCTATAACAGTTTTCAAGCAGCTTCACACACCAACCAACCTGCTCATCCTCTCACTGGCCATATCTGACTTCTTGGTGGGAGTTTGTGTGATGCCTGTTGAAAGCATTAGGAGCATTAACTCATGTTTTTATATGGAGAAATCACACTGTCGTATCTTTCATATGATTATGTCCATTCTTGGGTCTGCATCCCTCATCAATATCATGCTTGTGGCTATTGATCGTTATTTTGCTGTATGTGATCCGCTCCTGTATATGTCCAAAATGACAATGAGAAAAACACTGATCTTCATAAGTTTAGGATGGACTGCATCCATCTGTTATAATCTTGTACCATTAAATTTGAGAAATTCAAACCTGACAGGGATAGTTGTGATCTGTCTAAGAGAATGTGCAGTGGCTGTCAGTAACGCCTGGGGTCCAGCTGACTTGATAGTGAGCTTCATTGCTCCATGTATAGTGATGTTAATTCTGTATGTAAGAATTCTCACAGTGGCCTTGAGACAAGCAAAAGCAGTCTCCAACTTTGCAAAGAAAAGAGTATCTCAGAAAAACATAAAATCATTCAGGAAATCAGAGGTGAAGGCAACAAAAACATTGAGCACAATTGTCTTTGTGTATTTCATTTGCTGGGTTCCCTGGTATATAAGTATGCTTAATATGAAACTATTTCAAAAGTCATCTGTGAGCCTCTCTGCTTTACTGTGTTTATTTTACACTAATTCATGCATCAATCCCTTTATATATGCGATATCTTACCCCTGGTTCAAAAGATCAGTGAAGCTTGTGGTTAGCCTAAAAATACTGCAGACAGCAACTAACCAGCTTAACTTATTTCCTGAAGACTGTTAATATGAAAATGCATCTATATGTTACAAAACTATGTTTGCATTTGGTGATCTTTGTTGGCCTTTTGATTAAAAAAAGAGGATATTCTACCTTTTTACATCATTCATTCTCTTTGTTTAGAATGACAGTTTGCTAAAAAAAAAAAAAAGAAAAAAAAAAGGACATTATAATTAGCAGATATACTGTAACTGTCTTTGTGCATTTTAATGATGAATAATTATAACTCATGTGGAAATAACATAATTAACTATTAAAGTCTGCTTCATATTTGCTAACTAGTTTGCAAAAAAATAAACACAAGAACAAGTTATGCTTTCTTTTTTTAACTAAGGTAAGTCTTATATTTAGAGACAGCTATCAAATATTTGCAAATGAAAATATGTAGGGGGAAACCGGGGATGGTTATAACACCGTTTAGTTGTAACACCTCCAATTTCTTCAATCAGGAACAAGTTACAAATCACCTGATTCACTTCACACATGCTTGGTTTAGTCCTTATTCCACATGTGGGAAAGTAGAGTCCTGTGGCAGACACAGCAGATTTTAGAGGAGAAAAACTCATTTTGATGTAAGAAAGTAACTTTTTTTACTTTATTTATTTTTGTTATGGCAATTCCTGCTTTGTAGTTAAACTCATCAAAGTTAAATTACGTATATTGTGTGTCTGTGTAGATATTTTTCATAAAAGTTAGTGCCAATGTTTTGGTTGTTAGCTGTAAGGTGATCTAGTTCATGACTCTGGGTTAGTTGTAACATCAGTGAAGCTTGTTACAGTCTACCCCAAGTAAATTTTTAGTTGTATTTTTGTTTTTAATTTCAGTATTCCTAGGTCAGGGGTGTCCAGACTCCGTCCTGGAGGGCCACTGTCCTAAAAAGTTCAGCTCCAGCTTGCCTCAACACACCTGACTGGAAGTTTCTAGTATGCCTAGTAGACCTTGATTAGCTGGTTCAGGTGTGTTTAATTGGGGTTGTTGCTGAACTCTGCAGGACGGTGGCCCTCCAGGAGCAGGACTGGACACCCCTGGCCTAAGTCTTGGAACAGAAAGACAAATAGAGGGATGTAAAATAAGCATTTGCTCATTTTATTCATTTTTGTTACACACACGCACACACCAGTTATGTTAAAAAGTCTGAGTTGAATAAAAAGCTTTAAAAACGGATTTTATGTTATCCTTATTTCATTGTTACATCTCACCCCAGGGTCTGTTACAACTAACCCGGACTATAGGGTGAATTGTAACATTTCCCTCCCCTTGTTTGAAACTAATTCACGCATTTTCTGTTTGTGCTGCAGATATAATAGCTATGTCATTTAATAACTGACACTTGTAACTAGTTTTAATCACATTTTGAACGCACTGGTTTAAAAAAAAACTTCAAAATACAGACAGAAATGTCAAAAATGTTGCAACCATCCCCGGTCTCCCCCTAGTAGACTACTCATGTTTCTGAACGCACGCGGAAGATTGAACAGAAATCACGTGACTCAGGCGTCAAGAAATCAGCTGAGGGTTCGGAGTTTCACTCAGGAAATACAGGTAAACTCAACAACGAAAGTATATATCAAAGTGAAAGACGTGTCATTGTACACAGTGCAAGTGTGTTGACTTAATTAAGAATGATTTTACGGAAAAAGTCTGTGATTAAATGTACAAGCGTCGCTGATTATGAAGTTCATTCAATGTGAAAGTTTTTGACAGCGCGTGATCTGAACATTTATTTAACACAATACGACACGTTCATATTCCTGACCATTCTTGGTGTATGTTTGGTGTGTGTCAGTAAAGTAAAAATAAAAACCGTCTGATTTTGTATATTAATGTGTTAGTGAGTTAGGGCGCTGTGATTTCCGCATTCTTTCGTTTTACAGGTGCAGAGGTCGGTAAACATTAGGCTACTCAACTAGTTAGCCTGCTAACGTATAAGCAACACTACTCTAGCATTTTTCGTATCATTATCGAACTATTAGGAGGTGTTTCAGTAAAGCGAGGCACGTAGTCACACTATATGGGGCAAGTTGTCACAATTGAAACCATGGAGTAGCACATTATTGGCTTTACAGGGGAAAAAAATCAACAGTAAAATCATTACAAAATAGAAAACTTTTTTCTGGCCTTCAAATTCAGGGTGATTGGGACACTTTTTGCCATTGAGATGACTTGGAAAAAGTGTCCCAATCAACCTAAATTCACCCTAGTATAAAATAATAACATTTACAAGTGACAACTTGCCCCGACATGACATTTCTGAAAAAATATTAAATGTTTTTAGTTAAAACCTTCATTATATAGTCAATACATACAGAAAGAGGTCTGAGAGTAAATGTGATTTAACATCTATAATCTTTCTAGGTTTGGTGACTCATTCTTTGATCTCCATCATGTCTGGGTCAAGCGGAGCTGATGCAAATTTGCTGGCACAGTCTATAAGTTCAAATATTCAGAGAATAACACTGCTGAGTGAGTCAGTTTTACTCTACCTCCTTATTTATGTGATGTGTGGACTGTTTAAATCACTAATTTGGTCAGATACATAACCATCCATTTTGTCCTGAAAACAAACTGGAAGGTTGCTGGGGTTCAGTCCTTCTTAAACTATGTCTAGACTAGTCTTTACTTGTGTCTTTAACCCTGCCAGAATGTTTAGTTGTCCTGTTTCTACTGTCACAATTTCAGTTCCTTGTGCAGTTAATAAATCGATAATAAATGGATGCTTATGAAAAACCATAATGTACACTTTTACATAACCCCATAGCACGGGAGGTGTGCTTAGTCGTTATCTAGTTTGTTTAGGTCTTGCCTTTGTTTTTACCAGCTAATGAAATCCAGCAGATGATGAGACATTTTGGAACAGCACAAGACACGACTGTCCTGCGACAAACATTGTGAGTCGAATACGAGCGGCTAGTTAAGTTCCCTTCAATTTATAACACATAAAATAAATAAATACACAGTTATGTATATAAATGCAAATATATTTGTTTGTATTTGTCAAAACACACAGACAGGAGAAACAGCAGAATGTCAATCATCTTGCTAAAGTGACAGATAAATACATGAAAGATTTCAGCTCTTTACCTGTGACCACAGAACAGGTACAGAAATCATACTGTCCCACCATATTACCTCATATTTCACCACATATACATACAATAATTCCCATGAAAGCACTTAAATAGACTTAAACTAGTATGAATTTGTATATGGTGGAAAATTCAGCGTCCAGAACTTTCTGATTTAGAAGTAAAGAAATACAAATATTTAGTGTTGGATAGGGCTTAAACATTGACATTATTTAACTTATAGGGACATTGCACCCCAAATATGAAAATTCTGTCATCATTTACTCACCCTGATGCCGTTCCAAACCTGTATGACTTTATTTATACTGTGGAATACAAAAGAAGACATTTTGAAGAATGTTGTTAACTAAATGGTTTTGGTTACCATTGACTTTACCAAATTTTCATTTTTGGATGAACTATCCCTTTCACAGTACTGTTCAAATGTGACATTCCTCTGTTCTCACACAGCGGCAAAGAAAAATCCAGCGAGAACGTCTGATAAATGAATTCTCCAATGCACTGGGCGTTTTCCAGAAAATTCAGCGAGAGGTAGCAAAGAAAGAGAAGGAGTTTGTGGCACGTGTCCGTGCAAGCTCAAGAATTTCAGTAAGTTTCATCTGGTACAATTGTAGTGAAAGAATTACATAAATTGATATTATCTACCCAACTGAAGGTTAACTCCAAAGTTTATAAATAATAAATGGTGGCATATTAGCAGCATGTTATGTTTTTCTTACAATTCTGTTTCTGTCCACAGGCTGGTGATCCAGATGATGGCATTGGAGGATTTTCGTCACCCTTTCATAGGTTAGACACTTTAAGATGCCAAGTAGACAACGCTAAACACAGGTGTAAACGGGGTCTAAAACATTTTGAGCTTGTCCACTTTTGACCACTTCCAGAAAACGCATTCAACCGGATTGCTTTCGTAGTATAGATGCTCATGTGGTTGAATGTGTTCAAACAGATACACAAAACCACCTACTCTCCACCTACTGACCTAATGCATAAACATTATGGGATGTGCGCTAGCCAGACGGGATTTAAACTTTGTCGGCTGAAAACCCAAGTTTGGTTTGAAGGCGAAAAATGTAGGAAGCACAATGTTCTCTCACCATTCCTGATTTTTAACACACACTCATCACAGTGTTCGGCATGGTTTTGCTGCTATCAGAGCAGAAACAAAAGCTTCTGCTCTTAGTGTGTTTTCCCGTCGTATCTGGTCGCGTTCATATGGAAATTGAGTGAGCTTATGTCGTCCATTAGATCAAAAGATCTGAAAAAGCCCCTACATATATTCGCCTATAGACCCACTCCTCGAAGAAATCAGGACAGAAGTGGTTGAAAGGGGACAAAAGAGACGGATTAAAACACCAGGTGTAAACGGAATGTGTCTCCCTCGTCCACTTGTGATCCGTTGACCAAAACGCATCTTAATACCAGGTGTAAACAGGGCCAAAGAACATCTCTGCTGACCTGTCACATTTATGCATAAAAAATAAATACAAGTGTGTTTTCAGCTGTCTGCTTCTCTGTCTGTCTGTGTGTTTTTAGTGATACTCAGGCTCAAACTCAAAGATATGAGGAGGACATCACAGAAGAAGATCTGCAGCTCATTCAGGAGAGAGAATCAGCAATCAGACAGCTGGAGGTGAGACTCATTTAAACCCTGAGACAACAAAGACGAACTAATCTTACAAGTCACAAGCATTGTGCTAACGTAATGCTTTTTGAATGTTTTTTTTTGTGCAAAGATTAGGCCTTTGTAAATCACACTCTCTTGTTTTCCAGTCGGACATCACAGGCATTAATGAAATCTTCAGAGATCTGGGCATGATGGTGCATGAACAGGGAGACATGATTGGTAAGATCTCATAGAGATTTAACTACATTTTTACACTTTCGAAATTGAGTGGCAACGCACATGATGTTAGGATATATGAGAAGGTTGCACCCCCAGATCTATATTAAGCCCATATTGCTTTTTCGAAATAGTGAGTTCAAATAAACTGCTTCAAAAGTTTGCTGGTGGACACTCGAGTTAGGAAGACAGCATTCATATCACTAAACAAACTGAACTCACACCAAATGCTCTGATGTTTCCTTTAATTGTTGGAAAGTAAACAGTCCTGTGACTAATGAGCCACAATCTTGTGGACAGTAAATAAAACTCTGCTTCAGTCAGGGTTAGTATTATTTCCCAGATCTCTACAGTATCTGTCTATTAACAGGATACTGCCTACGATTTTAGGAAATTGTAATTTTTATAACAATATTTTGCCTCTTTTTCCTAAATAATTGCACCTAACAGAGCTTGCAGAGCATATTTGACAGATCCAGGCCTGAAGACTTATGTATATATATAGTCAAACCAAAAATTATTCAGACACTAGATATAATAGATATAAGGTTAGCAAAATAAAAACTGTGACATATTATACCCAAAAATTCTTCATACAGTGGACTAGCAGTAAAATTGATAAAAATTTGGGACCAAAAATTCTTCAGATACTTTGACCCTATATATATATATATATATATATATAAAGCATAATCATTATATTAAAAATATTTATACATTTAAAATAAAATAATATCTGTGGTGTTTTGTTTAGACTTGGCTCTGAGGGAGTGTGTGTTTAGTGATGAAACTCTTAACAGGAAAGAGCAATTAAAGGTGTTAAAAGGAAAAGCAGATGCTGATAATGAAGACCTGCGAGGCTTCACACACACCAGCTCACTGGGACTGTTTGTTCAAGCACTACTTTTAATGATAAGAACTTTTAATGATAAGGCATGAGCTGTTAGCAAGCACCTATTGGTGTTGTTTACATATGTGATATTTCATCAAATTTACAACAGTTTGCATCATTGTTTGTTCTGCCCACCAAAACTTTGAGATGCATACCTGAATGGATGATGAAATATTGCTCACTAAGGGATTTTGAATGAAGTTCTGAGGATCTGAAGGACTGCATTATCCATAATCAACATTTTTGTTTTAAACAGAATAATAATTTTTTTGATGCATATAACGGAGTAAGAATATTTGATTAGTTATCTGTGCAAAACTGTTGGAAAAAAATTCATTTTGTGTTTAACTCTGAATTTTTTTTTATCTCCATCCTGTTTTGCAGACAGTATAGAGGCCAATGTATCAAACGCAGAGGTCTATGTGGAGTCAGCCACACAACAGCTGAATAGTGCAGCAGGTTACCAGGTAGATAATGTACTCACCCTCTCGCTATTTCAAACTCGTATCACTTTATTTCTAATGTGGAACACAATAGAACAAATTTTGCCGAATGATAGTAGATGGACGCTGTCAAGCTCCAAAAAGGACAAAAAAGCACCATGAAAATAGACTTCTGCACTATATTCCAATTCTTCACAATAGCTTTTAATTCATACAATAGCTTTGTGTGAGAAACAGATGTAAATGTAACTTGCCTGAAAGCTTGTACTTGTATGGCCTACGTTTATGCTACTTTTATGCTACTTTTTTACCATTTTTTTGTATTATATTGAAGCTCAAGTAAATTGCATTAATGCATTCATTTTTATTTTTTATTAAATTACTTTTTAATTTGAAAAAATATTAATAAATTACTATAATTAAACATACTGTTTTATAGAAATGCAAATTGACTATTATTATTATTATTATTTCTTCTGCTCCCTGTAGACGTCATTCCGCAAGAAGATTTTCATCTTCATCATTGTTCTGGTTGTGGTGGCTGTTGTTATTGGTTTGATTGTCTACGCCTCTGTGAAAAAATGAGTGTTTGTCAACTCTATCTGAAGGCCCAACGTTTGCACTGGCATGTTATGGAGTTATGGAGGTTTGCCACCAAGTGAAGCTGCCTTGACTTTTTAACTGCAGTTAAGATATTGTCATTAATGGAATCTTTAATAACAGTTCAACTCTATAAACGGCACCTTTGGCGTACTATCCATTACAACAGAAAATTATTTCAACTCAAGTTTTTAAAGCATTGTGTTACAACATTCCACAGAGACTGTATATAGAGTTTAACTTGTGTTTAACCTAGAAAATGATTTTAATATTGCTACTGTTAACCAATTATCATTTCACTCTGCGCATCTTCCACCCATCTGATTTGTTGTAGAAGCAAGCATTTCTTATAGTAAAATGCCCTAAATATGAGATTTTAAATGCTGGAAATATCAGTTAGTATAAAGCTGCTGCTTTAAAGAAGTACAGTATAAGAGCACTATACTTTTAAACTGCTCTCAAACACTTTATTTGAAGAAAGACACTGAGAATACACTGCAGGTCAAAACATTAGACACTAGAATCCATTTCTCATCATCCATAGTGAGCAAATCTGGAATGTAGACAACAAAGGAGTGTAAGAAAGTTTTCTTTTGTTGAACATTATGATCACTACATAATTCCCATATTTCCATTTGTTGTTTCATAGCTATAATGACTTTACTATTAATCTAAAATGTATAAAATAGTCATAAAGATTGAGTAGATGTGGCTAAACTTTTGACTGGTAAGGTCAGATTCACTCAGGTCCAAAAACTATATATATATATATATATATAGGGCTGTCGATTTAATGTGTTAATTTAATTAATTATGGGAATAAAATTTGTCCAGAATAGCATGAGTGCAAATGTGATACGGATTTTATACAACAGTTCAATAAATAAAGTTAATATTGTGTTATATTTTGGACAAAATATTGTCTGTTTTGTATGGAAGCTTGTTTCCGCCACGGAATAAAATTATTAAAAAGATAATTGTGAATTCTGACTTTTTTTTTCTCACAATTGCAAGTTATAAAGTCATAATTGCGGGATATAAAGTCCAATTCTGAGGGAAAAATGTCCACTCACAATTCTGACATTGTCTGACAATTGCGAGTTTATATCATGCAATTCTGAAAAAAAGTCAGAATTGAAAGATGCAAACTTAAAATTGTGAGAAAAAAAGTCACAATTACCTTCTTTATTTTTATTCAGTGGTGGAAACAAGCTTCCATAGTTTTGTTATTGTCTTTTGCTAACAAAAATATTACCTGTAAAGTGTTTCATTTCTGAATGAATCCACGTTTTGAGCAAATTAGTCGGGTGAACCAATTATTCAAAGGCCCATTCATAAAGAGAACCATTTACTTCATTCCTGAATGAATCAGCCATTTGAACTAATCGAATTTATGAATGACTCAATGACTTACTCATTTAGAAGTTTACTGCCAACTACTGGCAGTTTTAGTTTCAATTTCATATTTTGGGGATAGTTTGCACAAAATCTGAAAATTCTTTTTATTTACATTTACTCATCCTCATGTCGTTTCAAACCTGTATGACTTTCTTTCTTTTGCGGAACATAAGAGAAGATCTTTTGAAGAATGTTGGTAACCAAACTGTTTTGGTCTGTAAATATATCTAAATACCAATTCAGATGCAGCTTCTGAAAAAAAAAAAAAATCATGGCCGTTGTAGCCTAAACTTTTATGTGTAATAAATTCTATGTTGAATCAAATAAAATATTTCTTTCCAAAGCTATTTGATGCTTTTCTCATTTAACACAATAATGACTTTAAATTATCTTTTGGAGGTAATTACTCAGCCAGATTTGATGTGCGATTGATTTGCGATTAATTAGATTAATTAATCAGCACATCATGTAATAAATTAGATTAAAAATTTTAATAGCTTGACAGCACTTTTATATATATATATATATAATTTTAAAATTATACATTTATGTGAATGTAAATGTATGTTCAGTTCATTATATTCCCCTAAAAAGTCTCTCATATCCAGGAGAATGTAAAGCTACTGCTGATTATGTTTAGATGAATTCTTAATACATGTCGTGTTTCCCAATTAATTTTAATCTTATTAATCATGAGCCATGTCTAGTCTCACTGTGCCAAAATGTCTTTGTAAAATTATCCTTAAATAGATGCTGCAATGATTTACAACTTCAACAAACCAGCAATGTCACTACAATATTCATCTGTCTCCATGATATTGTTTTATACAAATGTTACATAACCTAAAAAGAGTACTGAGTGTTGAACAGGTAGTCACTAGACAGAGCAAAATCAGGTTTACCCAGTTGACTCGTTGTGAAAGGAAATAACCACTAGATGGAGACATTATCAAATGTGGAGTTGCATATTCAGCTCAGCTCTAATGACAGACGATTCACCTTTGACCTGCTCACACACAGGGTTGCTTTCCATAACTTACTAAAATGAGTAACAAATGCAAAATGTTTGCTAAAGAGCTGCCTAATTAATTTATTGTGTATGCAATAATTGTCATTTGTTATATTTAAAATATATATATATTTAAATAATGTAATGTAGAATCAACCTTTTCCCAAAAGCTGAAATGCTGCTGAGGGGATAAATGAAGACAAAGTTTATATGTGGTTAATCGAGAGGTGTCGTTTATTTCTTTTAATTCTGAAATGACAGTGAAACTCAATTTGGGATCTGAGTAAAGTAAGCTATTGCGAAGATTAATATTCAAAAAGAGACAATACATGTCCATAACATTAATAAACTTAATACACAATTGTATTTGTGCCACTTTCATGTCTTTTATATCACTGGTCTCTTTCTTCTCAAATTCTTCTCAAACTGCTTTGGATAAAAGTGCCAGATAAATATATATTTGGTGACTTAAATTTGACAGATCAGATTAATACTGTGAAAACTACAACGTGGAAAGTAGTTTTTCATTTAAAAGTGGGAAACACATGTGCATTGAGTTTGAAATTTAGGATATAATGATGAAATAATGAAAAAAGTGATAGTGAATATGAACAAAGATGAACTCCCAGCAGAAGTCGAGGGGAGGGGACGTTTATATGTATAAAAATCAGCTAAACATGTTTGCCAAAGTTGGTGTCATCCACCTCACTGGGAACAATGCAAACACTTTACACTGAGGATCGAATGAGACTGGACTCACTCTGCTGGAAATACCATTATTAGATTATTATTCTTTTGTTTTGTTTTTTCATACAATACAAGACTTGATATCTCTCCAAAGTACTTCATATTATCATGAATCTCACAGCAATGAACCTATCCGATGGCTGTCAGGAATATTTCTGTCCAGAGAGATCTGTTTCTTTATCTGTCTATGTGATTCTGTATGTGGCCGCAGCAGCTGTGGCTCTTCTGACCGTGTGTGGAAACCTGCTGGTCATCATCTCTGTTAGTCACTTCAAGCAGCTCCACACACCTGCTAACATCCTCATCCTCTCTTTGGCTGTGTCTGATCTGCTGGTCGGAGTTTTTGTGATGCCACTTCATCTATCTTGGCTCATAGAGTCATGTTGGATTTCTGGACCGGTCATGTGCTCGGCTTTCAATTTTGTGACTTTTCAAGCAACAAGCGTGTCTGTTCACACTGTGGCTCTAATTGCAGTTGATCGGTTTTTGGCTTTACGCTCACCTTTTGTTTACTCTGAGAAAATCTCACCCACTGTGATCTGCATTGCCACTTTATTTAACTGGCTGTTTTCACTCTTTTATAACTTCACTCTTCTCTTCATTAATGGAAACTTCACTGATGCCATGTGTCCAGGAGAATGTCTTTATATTGTAGATGAGGTTTCATCCCTCATTGATCTCCTGGTTGTGTTTCTTGTGCCATGTACACTCATCATAATATTATACACTCATGTTTTTGTCATTGCTAAGAAACATGTGACTGCTATAAGAGCCCTTCAGGTTCACAACAGCACCTCTAAAAACAGAGTCAGTGACAAATCAGAGCGAAAAGCTGCATTAGCTCTTGGGATTCTGGTCTTTGTGTTTCTTTTGTGTTTACTGCCATATTATATTTTTTCATTAACAAATTTCTTAAGAGATGACTCATTTTCTAATGTTATCAACAGTGTTTTGATTCTCTTTTACCTTAATTCCTCTATCAATCCACTTATTTACGCTATGTTATACCCATGGTTTAAGAAAAGTTTAAAAATAATTCTAACTCTTAAAGTATTCAACACAGACTCCTCCCTGATGAATGTGCTCTCTTTAAGCTCTTAATATAGAATCATGTCAAACAAATCTTTCCTTTTTTGCTTTTTAATTGTTTTAGTTTTTCTTGATGTTCTTTTTCATCATTATTGATAAAATATGATTATTCTTATATTTTGATGAATAAAACCAGGCGTGTTATACAAGAAGCATGAGTTTATTATCTGCACCGACGCTGATTATACATGCTGAATTGGCCTAAAAAACCCAGACGGCGTCCAACTAGAGCCAACGGTGCAGAACACACTGGGAAAACTTAGTCGGCCAATGCTTAAAAACGGTCCGACGTTGCCCGACGGCTGATCGTTGGCTTGGTGTGTCCCGGGCTTTAGGCTGTCATCCTCATAATGGAACATGTCAGATAAGACATCTATAGGTCATACTGTAGGTTTGGCTTTTTACAAAAAGCAGACTATACAAACTATACAAATGCAAAGTTATATGCACATACAGAAATGTATAATTCTGCAATCTCTATGTCTCTCACCTCAAGGCTAAAACAGTCAAACATTTCCATTGTTGATAAGTTGTTCTTGTTTAAAGAGTGTTTATAGTGTGTTTTGCCTATAGTGAATAAAAACTTCCACACTGGAGTTTTACAAATGTATGTAAAATTCATTCTTCTACAGCATTTATTTGTTTTATACAGTATAAGAATACATACATTTTAATGTGTAGGCCTATTTAAATGACACTTAATTTCATAAAATCATTTTAAAAGTACAAAACATATTGACTCTTAAAGGGCTAGTTCACCCAAAAATGAAAATAATGTCATTAATTACTCATCCTCATGTCGTTCCACACCCGTAAGACCTTCGTTCATCTCCATATTTTTGATAAAATCCGATGGCTCAGTGAGGCCTGCATTACCAGCAAGAAAACACTTTCAGATGCCCAGAAAGCTACTAAAGACATATTTAAAACAGTTCATGTGACTACAGTGGTTCAACTTTAGTGTTATGAAGCGACGAGAATACTTTTTGTGCGCCAAAATAATGACTTTATTTAACAATATCTAGTCATGGGCGATTTCAAAGCCATGAAGCTTTGAAGCTTTACGAATCTTTTGTTTTGAATCAGTGGTTCGGAGCGTGTGTCAAACTGCTAAAGTCACACCCCCCAGTGGTGAACCATTGAAATTTCGAAACAATTATGATGTAACAAAGCCTCATTTACTGAAATCACGTGACTTTGGCAGTTTTATACGCGCTCCGAACCACTGATTCAAAACAAAAGATTCGTAAAGCTTCGAAGCTTCATGAAGCAGTGTTTTGAAATCGCCCATCACTAGATTTTGTTGAATAAAGTCATTATTTTGGCACACAAAAAGTATTCTTGTCTCTTCATAACATTAAGGTTGAACCACTGTAGTCACATGAACTGTTTTAAATATCTCTTTAGTAGCTTTCTGGGCATCTGAAAGTGTTAATTATCTTGCTGACAATGGAGGCCTCACTGAACCATCGGATTTCATCAAAAATATCTTAATTTGTGTTCTAAAGATGAACGAAGGTTTTACAGGTGTGGAACGACATGAGGGTGAGTAATTAATGACAGAATTTTCATTTTTGGGTGAACTAACCCTTTAACAGCTTAAAGCCGAGGACAGTCAGGCTGCATGCCGTCATGTGTTTCTACCCTACATATGACCAACTAAGTTAACCATTAATAGTTTACCTCAAAGTCATGGTTTAGCTTGTTAGCGTGGTCTAGTTAGCCCCTGCTGGTAGATGCCGTAACTACACCATCAAGATGCGAAGAGTGGGTTTAATTCACAAATAATTGCGTGTATTATTCGCACTCACAGGAACCATTTTTCACAGAATAATTCCCGCCACATTCAGGCGCGAAAACACATGAATTTGTTCGCTACTGTCACATACATCTTCTGTTTTCGCTTAGTTTCATTGTGTTTTAGTTCTGTTTTCCCTGTTCCTGATTTCCTGTGTGACCTAGTTTCCTAGTGTGTGCCAGTTTGTTCCCGTGATTCATCATTCCATTAACCTGTTGTTCAATTAATTATCTAATTTATTCTGTATATATATACCCTGTGTCCCAGTGTCCATACTATCCATCCTAAATAGTACGTGAGATTGAAATAAGTGTGTCCCAAAGCATAGTATGTTGAAAAGAGTACGCCTACTATTTCCCGTAGGTTTTTGAAGTGTGGATCCATGCATACTATTTGCGCGACTATGGCGGATGTGCGACCGATGGTTAAGTAGAGAGGTTTAGATAAAGGGTTTTGAGTGACTAATAATCAACATTTAACCTGATAAAAAAAATATTTATTTAATTTTATCCATGTTATATTTCATCTTCAACAACAATGTGAACTTGTATAAAGATCAAGAAATCAAGTGAGCACAACTAAGAAAAAAGCACCTGGGACCCCATGGTGGAGCCCAGATCTAGGTTGTAAAACCTGACGAATGTGTGTGAAGAGGACCAGCCCACCACATCACATACATCTTGAAGAGAAGCCCCTGATAATAAGGCTTTAGAAACCACCATACTCACTGGCAAAGCTGACCCATATGCAAGAGAGATAGCCTCGACTACCCACTTGCTCATTCTTTGCTTAGATGCTGGGTACCCATTCCTAGGTGACCCAAAACACACAAACAGTTGATCAGATTTACACCACAGGGCAGCACTGTGGACATACACATCTAATGTTCTGACTGGGCAAAGCAGATTTAATTTCTCCTGGTCCTATGTTTGAAAGAGAGGAGGACAGAAGGCCTGTTGTTGGCTATGTTGGCTAACTGCTGATGGTAACTATTGATGCTTGTGGCCCAGACCTGGCAAAGAGGAGCAGACTGCCGTGTGGGCAGGATCTGGGCTGACACAATGTTGCTATCTGGGTAGCGGATGTCTTATTTGAAGGCCACTTAAAAGTAGTTGAATTCATTTTTTTGCAAACAACATACTGTACATTGCAAATATTTAATTAAATACTTTTTTTTGAGTTGGTATATGCTTCATATAAGCACACTTATGTTTTTGAATGAGTTCTATATTTTCTTCTAGATGAACAGAATCAGTTGTTCTCCCAACTGTATGTTCTTCTCCCTTGATGCTGCCGGTCTTGGAAAGAGTCAACATGTTAAGTGTATAAAAGGCAGTGTTGGTTGTAGCACATCTTTATTGTGGAGCCTCAAGGAGTGTTTCATTTAAATCCATGAATCCTTGTGTGTGAGAGAAGTCATAGAGAATGATACTCTGTTTGGATGTTTCTTCCAAGTAGGGATACTTCATAATGCATCTTAAGGCAGTGAACCAAACTGAAGGCTGTCAGGAATATTTCTGTCCAGAGAGATCTGTTTCTTTATCTGTCTATGTGATTCTGTATGTGGCCGCAGCAGCTGTGGCTCTTCTGACCGTGTGTGGAAACCTGCTGGTCATCATCTCTGTTAGTCACTTTAAGCAGCTCCACACACCTGCTAACATCCTCATCCTCTCTTTGGCTGTGTCTGATCTGCTGGTCGGAGTTTTTGTGATGCCACTTCATTTGCCTTGGCTCATAGAGTCTTGTTGGACTTCTGGACTAGTGATGTGCTCAGTTTTCAATTTTGTGACTTTTCAAGCAACAAGCGTGTCTATTCACACTGTGACTCTAATAGCTGTTGATCGTTTTTTGGCTTTACGTTCTCCTTTTTTTTACTCAGAGAAAATCTCACCCACTGTGATCTGCATAGAAACTTTATTTGACTGGCTGTTTTTACTCCTTTATAACTTCACTCTTCTCTTCATTAATGGAAACTTCACTGATGTCAGATGTCCAGGAGAATGTGTTTATATTGTAGATAAGGTTTCATTCTTCATTGATCTCCTGGTTGTGTTTCTTGTGCCATGTACACTCATCATAATATTATACACTCATGTTTTTGTCATTGCTAAGAAACATGTGACTGCTATAAGAGCCCTTCAGGTTCACAACAGCACCTCTAAAAGCAGAGTCAGTGACAAATCAGAGCGAAAAGCTGCGATTCTGCTGGGGATTCTGGTCTTTGTGTTTCTTCTGTGTTTACTACCATATTATATTTGTTCTTTAGTGATTCCATACAGTAATGCTGACTTTTTTTTTGTCAGAGATGTTGCTGGAATATTTTTCCTTCTGAACTCCACCATTAATCCCATCATTTATGCCTTATTCTATCCCTGGTTTCAGAAAAGCTTAAAATTAATTTTCACATTTAAAGTGTTTAATAAAGACTCCTCCCTGATGAATGTGATGTAAGCCATTGAATGTAAGACAGAATGTTTCTTCTCTGTTTTTATTATGTTTTTCATATATACTTTGTCTAGGTCAATGTATTTTTCTACATTTTGTCATATTAAACATGGGCCAGGACTATAAAACATCAACTGAATATTTCCTCAATTATTGCAGAGATACAGATCATTTAACACACATTGACTTTTTTTGACAGACTCCAATAGCAGAGTACTAAAATATTGAGCTATTACGCCGGTATGGAAACAGTTTGATGGGGATCTGTGCTACTGGCTGTCATGTAAATGAGGCCTTCACAGGGGATGGTCTAGTTGATACAATCTCTGCTGACACGTCAGGGATGCGTTCTGGTCGTGTCTAGGTGCAGGTCCTTCATCTGATCTGGATACGGCCCAGGTCCGACTGACTACGATAGACCTCGGGATAAACAGATTAATATTAGTGTAGATGGAGGGTGACCACCATCAAACAAACTAAATGTGGGACGATTACCAAGTGTGTGTGGGACAATGTGGGACATGTTACCAACACTAAAACACAACCTGAAGCTGTTATATGAAGTCTATCTAACTTAATAAAAACATTTTTCATCTGCCTTTCAGCTGATAAAAATACTTTGTTCTTTAGTCCCTTCCAGAAAACACCATTACATCACAATGTAACATAACATGATAGCGATAGGGGTCGAAGGTCAGCTGACCGCAGCGGTTCAAAGGGAGGGCTTTTGAGCGCTCTGAGGACCGATGCTGGTTCCTCCAGAGTGGGGACACCAGGCGAACTTTTGTGTTTCTCTTCCCTGATTTGTCTGATGACCTGAGGGATCAGAGCGACCGGGGGAAAAGCATAGAGGAGGAGGATGGGCCAGTCGTGGGCCAGCGCATCCCTGTCCTTCGAAAAGATTGGGCAGTGAGAGTTGTCTTCTGAGGCAAAGAGGTCAACGTCTGCCTTCCCAAAGAACTCCCAGATTCTGAGAACTGTCCGGGGGTGGAGTGTCCACTCGTCTGAGGGGACATTGCTCCGAGACAGCATGTCTGCTCCCAGGTTCATTTTGCCCGGTACGTGCGATGCTCTCAGCAATCGCAGGTTGGACAGCGCCCATTCCAAGAGCTGCTTTGCCAGCGCATAGAGACGTCTGGACGAAAGACCGCCATGGTGATTTATGTAGGACACTACCGTCATGCTGTCTGATAGGACTAAGGCGTGGTGTCCCCTAAGGACCGATAGGAAGGTTTGGAGGGCCCGACAAAACTGCTTGCATCTCTAGGCAGTTGATGTGCAGCTGGCTCTCCTCGCTCGACCATGAGCCGAAGGCTGGTCTGCCCTCGCACAGAGCGCCCCAACCCATGTTGGACGCATCTGTCGAGACCACCATGATTCTGAATACCGCCCCTAGGAAAACCTCATGGCTGAACCACTGAGGGTCCTTCCAGGGCTTCAGAGCTGTTAAACAGGCCTGATTCACCCTGACATGAAAGCGGCTGTGCCGCCAAGCGTGAGGTGCGACCCGAAGGTTTAGCCAGTGCCACAGAGGCCGCATTCATAGGGAGCCAAGCTGTAGAACTGGGGAGGTGGAAGCCATCAGCCCTAGCATCCTCTGGAAAAGCTTCAGAGGAAATGGGCTCTGGTCCCGATAGAAGCCACGAGCTGCTGATTGCTCTGGCATTACCCTATTTTTGAAACAGTTCTGACCAAGTCCAACTCCACTCCACATTTCGATTGGCAGCCGTCACAACCTACTAGTAACCATGTTTGCTCCTTTCTTTTCAACCATTGGATAGGATTTTAAAAAGGCTGTTGTATTTGTGTAAGGCGGGATTTTACTTTTGTCGAAGCGCTGTTAAATACAGGTGAAAAACTACGCAGCAAAAAGAATAAATAAAATGCTTTCATAAAATGCTTTCTTAAAAAGGCAAAAGAACGCATGCACGTTTTCCTAATATGATAATTAAAAACCAACACACTGATGAAAATGCAGGACATTTTCTCTATATGCGACTTGCGGGACAAGGGGTGAAAATGCTGTGCGGTACAATGCAAAGCGGGACGGGTGGTCACCCTACGTAGATGCCATTCTTCTTCTGATGTAACGAGTACATCAGGTGTTATAGGAAGTGTTCCCAGTTCTAGCTGACCTTATTTTTCAGCCTAACAATCCTTTAACAGATGTGAAAATATAAATTGATAATGTAATATGTGTATGCCAGGTTAAAGAGATGCATTTTTTGGTCTAGATTTAAACTGACAGTGTGTCTGCTTCCCAAACAATGCTAGTAAGATTGTTCCAAAGTTTAGGTGACAAATTGGAGAAGAATCTATCGCCTGCGGGTGATTTTGATATTCTAGGTATTATCAACTGGCCAGAATTCTGAGATCGTAATAGACGTGAAGGACTGTAATGCGTTAAGAGCTCGCTCAAGTACTGGGGAGCTAAACCATTTAGTGCTTTGTAAGTAATTAGCAAGATTTTAAAATGTATACGAAGTTTAATAGGGAGCCAATGCAGTGTTGACAGAACTGGGCTAATATGGTCATACTTCCTGGTTCTAGTAAGAACTCTAGCTGCTGCATTTTGTACCAGCTGTAGGTTGTTTATTAAGTGAGCAGGGCAACCACCCAGTAGATCGTTACAATAATCTAGCCTTGAGGTCATGAACGAATGAACTAACTCTTCCGCATTTGTCATTGAGAGCATATGTCGTAGTTTAGATATATTTTTAAGATGGAAGAATGCAGTTTACAAATGCTAGAATTGTGGCTTTCAAATGAAAGATTGGTATCAAAGAGCACACCCAGGTTCCTAACTGACAACGAAGACTTAACAGAGCAGCCATCAAGTGTTAGACAGTATTCTAAATTATTACATGCAGAGGTTTTTGGTGCAATAATTAGAATCTCTGTTTTTTCTGAACTTACTAGTAGGAAATTACTAGTCATCCACTTTTTTATATCAGTTATGCATTGTTAATTTTGTGAATTGTTATGTTTTGTCGGCGCGAAGAAATATAGAGCTGAGTATCATCAGCGTAACAGTGAAAACTAACGCCATGCTTCCTAATGATATCTCCCAAGGGTGGCATGTACAAGGTGAAAAGCAACGGTCCTAGTACTGAGCCTTGCGAAATTCCACACTGAACTTGTGATGGGTGTGACATCTCTTCGTTTACTACTACAAACTGATAACGGTCAGATAAGTATGAGTTGAACCATGCCGATGCAATTCCACTAATGCCAACATAATTTTCGAGTCTATTCAAAAGAATGTTGTGGTCGCTAGTGTCAAAAGCAGCACTAAGATCCAGTAACACTAATAGAGAGATACAACCACGATCCGGTGATAAGAGCAAATCATTTGTAACTCTAATGAGAGCAGTCTCAGTACTATGGTACAGTCTAAATCCTGACTGTAAATCCTCGCAGATACCGTTTCTTTCTAAAAAGGAACATAGTTGCGATGATACTGCCTTTTCTAGTATTTTTGACAGAAAAGGTAGATTCGAGATTGGTCTGTAATTGACTAATTCTCTAGGATCAAGTTGTGGTTTTTTAATAAGAGGTTTAATAATAGCCAGCTTAAAAGTTTTCTGTACGTATCCTACTGACAAAGATGAATTAATGATATTAAGAAGAGGAGCTATGACCTCTGGAAGCATCTCTTTCAGTAGCTTAGACGGTATAGGGTCTAACATACATGTTGTTGATTTTGATGTTTTAATGAGTTTAGACAATTCTTCCTCTCCTATAGCAACGAATGAATGGAATTTTTCCTCAGGGACACTACAATGCACTGTCTGACGCGATACTGGTTATAATTTTCTCTCTAATATTATAAATCTTGCAAGTAAAGAAGTTCATAAAGTCATTGCTGCTGTGCTGTTTGGAAACATCATAAGTTGAAGCTTTATTTCTCATTAATTTAGCCACTGTATCAAATAAATACCTAGGGTTGTGTTTGTTTTCTTCTAAGAGATTTGAAAAATAAGTAGATCTAGCAGTTTTTAAGGCCTTTCTGTACGTAAAAATGCTTTCTTTCCACGAAATGCGAAAAACCTCTAGTTTTGTTTTCTTCCAGCTGCACTCCATTTTTCTGGCTGCTCTCTTAAGGGCCTGATTATGCTTATTGTACCACGGCATTGAATAATTTCCTTAATCTTCTTTAAGCGCAAAGGAGCAACTGAGTCTAATGTGCTGGAAAAGAGAGAGTCAATAGTTTCTGTTGTAACATCAAGTTCTTCTAAGTTATCTGGTATGTTAAGGAGATTTAAAACTGATTAGGAAGATTATTTATAAAGCAAACTTTAGTGGTAGAAGTGATAGTTCTACCATATTTGTGGCAGGGAGGCGGTTTTGCAGCCTTGGCTAAATGTAGTATACACAAGACTAGATAATGATCTGAGATGTCATCGCTCTGCTGCAGAATTTCAACAGCATCAATATCGATTCCATGTGACAATATTAGATCTAAAGTATGGTTACGACAATGAGTGGGTCCTGACACGTGTCGTCTAACTCCAGTAGAGTTTAGAATGTCTGTAAATGCCAATCCCAATGCGTCTTTTCCATTATCTACATGGATATTCAAATCACCTACAATTAGGACTTAATCCGCAGCCAGTACTAACTCCAATAGAAAATCAGCAAATTCTTTGATAAAGTCTGTATGGTGCCCTGGTGGCCTGTATACAGTAGCCAGCACAAATGTCAAACAGCATTTGTCGCTTACATTACATAATGTTACATAAAGCACCATCACTTCGAAGGATTTTTGAAAGATGTTTAAAAGTAGCCCAATTGCACAGGAAAACTACGGACTTGACAACCCTGATGCACAGCAAGATCTTTGAAAGCATGCCATTTTCAAAGCCCCCGTGATCTTGATTGCAAACTTGTAATTTGTTGGCTGTACGTATGTCCATAGGCTGTATTTGTCTTCATGTCATTTCTATTTGATTTATCGTAACTCAAAAATAATCATTACTAAGAAACACTTAGTTATTCAATTTATTTGGATTTGAATCTAAATATTATGGTAAATTTAGGATTAATATCAATACAAAGTACACATTTTTAGAATCATGATTCCTGTGGGAAAACATTAATTTGCAGAAATGTGTGCATATGCGCTCTTACCCAGATAGCAAAATTGTGTCGGCCCAGATCCGGCCCACACCTGACGTGTGAAATGATGATCTGGCCCACAGTCTACTGCGTTTAATGATGGCACTTGGGCATTCTGTTTGACTTTATTTCTGTCATACATTTCCAAAAGTTCTTATTGAGAATTAACAGGGGTTTACTGTAGTTCTAGTTTCATTTGAAGTCACCATTATGGTGATTAGTGTTTAGTTGGGCTCTTGATCCTAACTTAATTAACAAAATCTTTTTTGTTTTCTCTGCCAGCTGTAACAGTGTGTTTGTAAAACACTTCAGCAATAGCAAAGAAAGCCAAGACAAAATGTCATCAGGTGAGATGGGCTAATTGCCGATGGTAACTATTGATGCTTGTGGACCAGATCTGGCAAACAGGAGCAGACTGCCTAAGTGCCATCATTCCGCATGATGTGTGGGCAGAATCATAATGATCATTATGATTCTGACAGTAAATGTTGCTTTTTTTGCAAGCAACATATACTGTACATTGCAAATATTTAATTAGATACTTTTTTTGAAGTGACTTATGCTTCATATAAGCATACTTATGTTTTTGTATGAGTTCTATATGACACTCTTCAGCTCTTCTAGATGAACAAAATCAGTTGATCTCCCAGCTGTATGATCTTCTCCCTTGATGCTGCCGGTCTTGGAACGAGTCAACATGTCAAGTGTATAAAAAGGCAGCATGGGTTGTAGCCAGTATTTATTTTGGAGCCTCCAGGAGTGACTGTGTTTCAGTGAGGAGCAGTTCAGAGCTGCATTTGAATCCATGAATCCTTAGAGAAGTCATAGGGAACAACACTATGTTTGGATGTTTCTTCCAAGTACTTCAGAATGAATCTCACAGCAGTGAACCAATCTGATGGCTGTCAGGAATATTTCTGTCCAGAGAGATCTGTTTCTTTATCTGTCTATGTGATTCTGTATGTGGCCGCAGCAGCTGTGGCTCTTCTGACCGTGTGTGGAAACCTGCTGGTCATCATCTCTGTTAGTCATTTCAAGCAGCTCCACACACCTGCTAACATCCTCATCCTCTCTTTGGCTGTGTCTGATCTGCTGGTCGGAGTTTTTGTGATGCCACTTTATTTGTCTTGGCTCATCGAGT
The DNA here is from genome assembly GCA_039654765.1 of Mylopharyngodon piceus. Classification (NCBI taxonomy): domain Eukaryota; kingdom Metazoa; phylum Chordata; class Actinopteri; order Cypriniformes; family Xenocyprididae; genus Mylopharyngodon; species Mylopharyngodon piceus. The sequence continues at coordinate 4,366,958 of CM077456.1, read as the reverse complement.
CTTGTTGGACTTCTGGACCAGTGATGTGCTCAGTTTTCTATTTTGTGACTTTTCAAGCAACAAGTGTGTCTGTTCACACTGTGGCTCTAATAGCAACTGATCGGTTTTTGGCTTTAAGTTATCCTTTTGTTTACTCAGAGAAAATCTCACCCACTGTTATCTGCATTGCAAATTTATTTAACTGGCTGTTTTCACTCTTTTATAACTTCACTCTTCTGTTCATTAATGGAAACTTCACTGATGCCATGTGTCCAGGAGAATGTGTTTCTTTTGTAGATGAGGTTTCATCCCTCATTGATCTCCTGGTTGTGTTTCTTATGCCATGTACACTCATCATAATATTATACACTCATATTTTTGTCATTGTTAAGAAACATGTGACTGCTATAAGAGCCCTTCAGGTTCACAACAGCACCTTTAAAAACAGAATCAGTGACAAATCAGAGCGAAAAGCTGCGATTCTGCTGGGGATTCTGGTCTTTTTGTTTCTTCTGTGTTTACTGCCATATTACATTTGTTCTTTAGTGATTCCATATGATCGTACTGACTTGTTTTATGTCAGAGATGTTACTGTAATATTTTTCTTACTGAACTCCACCATTAATCCCATCATTTATGCCTTATTCTATCCCTGGTTTCAGAAGAGCTTAAAATTAATTTTCACATTAAAAGTGTTTAATAAAGACTCCTCCCTGATGAATGTGCTGTAAGTGATTGGATTTAAGACAGAATCAGACCCTTTTTCCTGTTGTCTAGGTTAACGTGTTTTATTATTTTTTCATATTAAACTTGACAGTGAACACATGGATAGTGCCAGTGTATTGTATAACAATGCAAGTGGGGAAGTTTCTTTTCTTTTATGTTATATTGCACTAATTTCACGTAATAAAATAAATAGAATTGTTGAATATAGTGCTTTATTTAAAGCCTATACACTAAATATAATGTCTTCAAAGTCTTACTAACAAAAAAAAGTTTATATGTGATTTTATAGTGTTTAAAGGTTGTAATCTAATTACATGTTGTTATGTGAACACCTCAGCGATTATAGCTATTTCAAGCCTCACAAGGCTCAGTTCATTTCATTAACTCACATAATCATTCAGATCATTCAATATTTCTTGTTACAATACTTTTACAACAGCTGAATCGCAAGAGTCATAGGGTGCTTCTCAAATGGAAGGCTGCATCCTAGTGAGGCTGTATTCTTCTTAGTCCAGTCCTTCGGAGGCTTGTAGGCTAGAGTTTTCCTCAGCAATAGACGCCAGAAAGAGATGTCTAGTAAATGCCTATGGCTGCGTCAGTCATGTTCCCACCCCCACGGTCACGGCACAAAAATACTATTAACACTTAATTTTGGAAGAATACTTTGTATTAAAAATCTTTATATTAATGCAGTACATTGAATGGCAGGTGTCTGCGGTCTCCCAGTTTAGTATTAAAGTCCCCCTGTAGTCAATAATTTTATCCCTTAAAACTCATCTTTGATCACCAAAATGACATATTTAAACATTTTTTTCCTGTGAAAAAAAATCTTAATGCCTTAAAATAGCTTGAATGTAACTCTACACCCTTGCTTCATTTAGTATATGCGGATGCATGAATATGCTAATTAGCCCCGCCTCCACTCACAACAGCATGAGCTCAGAGATCCACTCGGTCAACTTAATGAGGTAAACTGCACAATGGTATCGCTTTTTACAACGTCGGACACATAATGGTAATGAAAATTGACCCATGAAAGATTTACGTTGTTTAAAAAATCGATGACATACTTTAGACAATGGGGGGCGCCATTTTGTTTAGGTGCACAGTGCATTCTATGTCGATGATGTCAAATGGTTGCACTCAGTGAGCTTCCGACACTACCCTGTTGCTATTTTTACTGCAACACAACTCGGAATATAATATACAATGCCACATTGTGCGGCTTTTGGTTGTAATTTTTAGTCAAAGGGCAACAAGAGAAGCGATGTAAGTCTTCATTGTTTTACTAGCGATAAGAGGAGAAAAGAATGGGAAGTTGTGAAGAATTGGACGAATAAAACTTCCTAAAGAACCGCGTCTTTGTTCTCTCCAATTTAGCTCTGATGCCTTTGATACTTTTTCATCTGTATACTTTGGGGCAGCGGTAATCTAGTAAGGTATACAAGTCTTAATATCCGCGGGGTTCCTTTTAAAACCCGATCAGCCTTTTCAATTTGAGCCAGAGCGCAAAATTAGTGAGGATAAAAACATTGAAGAAGTGCAATATCTCTGTGGCTAATATCTAGCGTCTGCCAGACCGCCTTCCGTATTCAACTTACGAAGAAAGTGTAAACTGGCGTTGCGTCAGTTACACTTTTTCCGTAAGTTGAATAGGGAAGGTGTAGGATGTAGCATAAGCTTTTTGAACTGCTGGAGTTTTACACTTTCTTCGTACGTCGAATATGGAAGGTGGTCTAGCTGAAGCGAGATATTTTACTTCATAACTTGTTAAATATGGATTTTTTTTTTTTTACACAAACTCATCGCTTTGCTTCAGAAGGCCTTTATTAACCCCCCGGAGCCGCGTGGAGTACACGTTTATGATGGATGGATGTGGATGAAAGCACTTTCTTCAGCTCATACTCATGAACCCTGTTCACTGCCATTATAAAGCTTGGGTGCATCAGGATGTTTATTAAAATATCTCCTTGGGCTTGGGCTAATTTTCATTTGAAAGTGAACTAATCCTTTAACATAAACTACCAACATCTTTCCCTTTACTGAAAAACAGAAAATAGCGCTTAATCCGTAAATTTACTCTCTTAATGCAGTCCCTTGCTAAGCATGCTGGGAACTACAGATCCACTGCCCAGGGCTGCTTTTCCCAAAAGCATCGTAAGCCTAAGTAGATCGTAGAGCCTTTGCCACCAATGGTCTCTACGATCCATGATGCTTTTGGAAAACTCAGCAATAACTATTTTCAACAATAGGCTTAACATATTACTTGTCCAAAAATAATCACATAGGTAGGCTACAGTGAAGCACTTACTTTGTGACCGTAAAAAATTATGTTTAATAAAGTACCTGTGTTTGGCGAACACAAACCAGACATATTACATTTGCCATGTTGGCAATGTCGTGACTTACGCTACTCATGCAACTTCTCTGCCATTTACAAATCTTTTCTTGTGGCCTCATGTGATAGCAAAGCATAGTTAAGGTGCTTTTCACATACTATATCCAAGGAAAGTAGGCATATTAGAATACAGAGATGTTTACATACATCAAAATTTAAAGATTAGAAGTTTTGGATTTTATGTTTTTGTATGACACTTTTCTAAATCAGTTGATCTCCCAGCTGTATGTTCTTCTCCCTTGATGTTGCCGGTCTTGGAAAGAGTCAACATGTTAAGAGTGTATAAAAAGGCAGCATGGGTTGTAGCACATCTTTATTGTTGAGCCTCCAGGAGTGACTGTGTTTCAGTGAGGAGCAGTTCAGAGCTGTTGGAGAGACAAATAGCATCTTCAGAGATCTTTATCTGTGGTTACACATTTTTTTTATATGAACGAGGAAGTAGGGAACAATACTCTGTTTGGATGTTTCTTCCAAGTACTTCAGAATGAATCTCACAGCAGTGAACCAAACTGAAGGCTGTCTGGAATATTACTGTCCAGAGAGATCTGTTTCTTTATCTGTCTATGTGATTCAGTATGTGGCCGCAGCAGCTGTGGCTCTTCTGACCGTGTGTGGAAACCTGCTGGTCATCATCTCTGTTAGTCACTTCAAGCAGCTCCACACACCTGCTAACATCCTCATCCTCTCTTTGGCTGTGTCTGATCTCCTCACAGGACTTTTTGTGATACCATTTCGCTTGATTTTGCTGATTGAGTCTTGTTGGAATTCTGGACTAGTGATGTGCTGGGTTTTCAATTTTGTGACTTTTCAAGCAACAAGTGTGTCTGTTCACACTGTGGCTCTAATAGCTGTTGATCGGTTTTTGGCTTTAAGTTATCCTTTTTTTTACTCAGAGAAAATCTCACCCACTGTGATCTGCATAGCAACTTTATTTAACTGGCTGTTTTCACTCTTTTACAACTTCACTCTTCTCTTCATTAATGGAAACTTCACAGTCATGTGTCCAGGAGTATGTCTTTATGTTATAGATGGGGTTTCATCCCTCATTGATCTCCTGGTTGTGTTTCTTGTGCCATGTACACTCATCATAATATTATACACTCGTGTTTTTGTCATTGTTAAGAAACATGTGACTGCTATAAGAGCCCTTCAGGTTCACAACAGCACCTCTAAAAACAGAGTCAGTGACAAATCAGAGCGAAAAGCTGCGATTCTGCTGGGGATTCTGGTCTTTGTGTTTCTTCTGTGTTTACTGCCATATTACATTTGTTCCTTAGTGATTCCATACGATAATGCTTCCTTCTTTTATGTCAGAGATGTTGTTGTAATATTTTTCTATCTTAACTCCACCATTAATCCCATCATTTATGCCTTATTCTATCCCTGGTTTCAGAAAAGCTTAAAATTAATTTTCACATTTAAAGTGTTTAATAAAGACTCCTCCCTGATGAATGTGATGTAAGTCATTGAATGTAAGACAGAATGTGTCTAGGTCAATGTATTTTTCTATATTATTTTGTCATATTAAACATGGATATGGACTATAAAAAATCTATTGAATATTTCCTCAACTATTGCAGACATAGAGTATATTTAACACACGTTGACATTTTTAACAGACTCCAATAGCATAGTACAAAAACAGTGAGATATATCCCTTGTGACAACTTCTCAATGTGACAAATAGTCTCCCCTCTATAATTCATTTATTTTAAAACTATGAGAAAATTGAAAAACCTTACTGGATCAAGAAAGGTTTATATATGATTTTATAATGTTTAAAGGTTGTCGTCTAACATGTTGTGATGTGAAAGCCAGATTATAGCTGTTTCATGTGTCACAAAATTTACATTGGCCTTGCACATAAAATAGGCCTACACTGTAAAAAAAAAGAAAAAAAAAAAAAAGAAAAGGCCAAATGACTGGCAGCTACGGCTTTACAGATATGTCCTTAATTATTATGATCAAACACTTTCACTGTAAAATGTAAAATGTTAACCGAAGCTAGCAATAGCAACATGCATGAGCTAGTGTAATTAGTGCATTAGTGATTACACAGTTACTGCCTTTTAAATAAGCAACATGCAGCATAACATCTTTTTTGGGCCCATCCTGGACTGAAGCACAGGCTTTACTCTTCAGCACAATGGTGACCCACAAAACTCAAACAATACAGAAACCCTTTTAATCCCAACAGAACATTAAACACTAACAGATCTCTCGAGATCTCAGTATATTCACTTATTACAATCCATTTTGACAATTTCTTACATAATAAAAGCAATTGTTGAATATAATCGTGTATATATACTATATAGTGTGTATATCTGTATATATACTATGTATGTACTTATGTAAGTGTTAGTGGCAGTAAGAGTGCAATTAAATATTTTTGTACATAATTACAGAAATTGTGATCCTGGTTGCTCATGCTCAAGGCAGTGGTTACACCAGCATAGAAATACTCATAATTCTGCTTTGCTGAAAATACAGAATTGTGTTAGACATAATAGCTTGCACACTGTCACTGAATCAGTACAGTTTGTAATAAGTGACACTTGTCCACCTCATTTTTTAACACAAGAGCTGATGCAGCATTTGTAACTTGAATGTTCAAGGCTTCCGGTGTCACCCGCTTCAAGTCATTTTTTGCTGTACAAAAACAGCTCATTATGCTGCTTGCGAACTGGTATTTCTTATCATATTATTTTAATCTATTACAAAACATTAATGTATAAACTATTAAAACTATATAAATTATTTCATGTTTTTACAATTTAACAATTGTATAATTGTTTATTGTTGTAATATTGTTTTTGTATTTTGTTACAATATGTAATACTATATAAGTTCACTCGAAATATTAATGCATTTCCAGGAAATAAAATGTAATGGTGAAATCAGGTATTATGATGACTAATATACATAATAGTCAGTATTGTATAGTAGTTTAATGTAAATAAACCTCTATTCTTTAATTTTGTCCCCTTTAAATAACATAAAAACATAATGTCAGAAAGATATCAATACCAGTAGTGATGTTGCTGGACACCGCGTCATCAGTGCCCCCACATATGCCCTAATATTTATCTGCTGCCTAATTCACGTACATGTTAAATTGATTCACAATCTTGGAAACTTAAGGAACTGATTGAAACACAGCCTAGCTAAATGTTTTGGCCAATCCTCAGCCTGATCCCAGGCTCTACTCTTCATCACAATGGTAACCCCCCAAAACTCAGACATAACCGAAACCCTTTTAAATTCCAACATAACAGAACATTAAACATTAACAGATCTCACCCTACATTAATCTTAAACAAAAACACATAAAATAACACTTAATTTTAACATTTACTCTCCTTTAACAGTCAGAAGCAAAGCATGCTGGGAACTAGAAATCTGCTGTAACTCATTCAGTTTGATTTCTGATTAAAATAATCAGTTCACGAGTTCACATTGTTACGAGCATGTGTGTATAAGAAGGCACAAGGATGAAAGCGAATACGAGGAGTAGTATTTAATCACGGAAAAAGGCAGGAAACACAATATACACATCTAACATCAACGAGAACGGACAAAGAGTGAAGGAGCACACAGGGTATATATACACATGTGACAAACAAAGGGAACTTAACGAGATAATTAACTGGACACAGGTGAATCAAATGACAAATCAAACAGAATGGGGAAAACTAGGTCACAAAACACGAGACATGTAACAGATCGCCCCCTCCCGGGAAGGCACGTCCTCGCGCCGTAATGAGTCCAACTGAGGAGGGCGAAGGGCAGAGGAACAACAACTAGAGTCCACAGCAAAAAAAACAGTCCAAGGGGGAGTGGAGGGTGGGAGGAGCCAGGGGACAGCCAGGAGCAGAAGGAGCCAGATGACCCAGGCCACAGTCAGCAAGATGTTCCTTGGCGGCGGCGCAGGAGGGAGGAACCATGGAGGAGACTTGGTGGAACGAACCAGGGGTGCTTTCTCCTGCGACGCTGCCAGCCACAGTGGAGAGCCAGACGGAGCCGAAGAGACACGGAGCCTGGGTGACACCGAAGGTCCGGAGGGCCAAGGTGGAGCTGACGGCTCATGGGACAGAGGCGGAGATGGGGATACGGAAGACCGCTGTGGAGCCAGTGCGACCAAGGATAACGGAGGAGCTGGAGGGAAGGCGGAGCCCGGTAGAGCCGGAGGCATGGAAGGCAGAGGTGCAGCCGGCAGCCAGAAATCCCGAGGTGGAACCAGGGTGATGCCTGACCAAGGTGCAGCCGGTGAGACGAGGAAGCCTGGTGGAGCGGGTGGGATGACGTGCCACAGTGGAGCTGAGGGCGCAATGAGCCAAGGCGAAACCGACGGATCAAAGGTTCGCTTCTGAATGAAAATTTCCTGATAATTTACTCACCCACATGTCAACCAAGATGTTTAGGTCTTTCTTTCTTCAGTCGAAAAGAAATTAAGGTTTTTGAGGAAAACATTCCAGGATTCTTCTCCATATAGTGTCTACAAAGCGAACGTGCAAAGACTAAGCCAAACGCTTTTTACAAAAAAAAAAAAAAAGGTAAAACAACCATATCAGACGATTTTGAAGTTGGAGGAGAAAATTAGATGAAGCTTTTCACCCTACCACGGTACTTTCCGCCTATGTCACGTGTGACCGTTCAACGTAAATTTCTTTTTGACTGAAGAAAGAAAGACATGAACATCTTGGATGACATGGGAGTGAGTAAATTATCAGGAAATTTTCATTCAGAAGTGAACTAATCCTTTAACTGTGTGTTTCTAAAGCACATTTGTTATGGCAAAAATGCTAGAGAAAATGTAATCTGACGATTATGGTTACTAATTGGTGATGGTAGTCATCATGTCAGTGGCCTGATTCACATACTACCCAGAATCAAAACTCTGGTTAAATTATTTAATATTATTATGCTCGTTATTAATTTCACATAGTTTGTTGCTGAACGTTCTTCAAGTAAAGCAAAAGTGCGCCGTTCCCAAAACCAGCTAAAACACAATAAACAGTTTTTATGTTTCACGTAATCATATTTGGAACCTCTAATTTGCTGGCTGTGTATGCATCTGTACAGGCTGCGTTTTTGTCATGTCATTTTTATTGTTACTCAAAAACAAGGCCGTAGTCTTGATCATTGGGGGACCAAATTTTTATAAAGCGTAAAGAAATAGAACAGTAAAGGAAATTCTGTACGTCTAATTCTAGTTGGGAAATAATCAGTTTGAACTATTTGCTGATAATATTTGCATTTAATTTTTTTCACTGTTTCATAGTTTTTGATTTTATACATTTCATATAAGCCCACTTAGCCTATGTTTTGTATGAATTTTATGTGACTCTAATCAGTTGTTCTCCCAGCCGTATATTCTCCTCCCTTGATGCTACCGGTCTTGGAAAGAGTCAACATGTCAAGTGTATAAAAAGGCAACATAGATTGTAGCACATCTTTATTGTGGAGCCTCCAGGAGTGACTGTGTTTCAGTGAGGAGCAGTTCAGAGCTGTTGGAGACAAATAGCATCTTCAGAGATCTGTGGTTATGTATACATTGAACTTTATTTGAAGGGAACAACACTATGTTTGGATGTTTCTTCCAAGTACTTCAGAATGAATCTCACAGCAGTGAACCAAACTGATGGCTGTCAGGAATATTTCTGTCCAGAGAGATCTGTTTCTTTATCTGTCTATGTGATTCTGTATGTGGCCGCAGCAGCTGTGGCTCTTCTGACCGTGTGTGGAAACCTGCTGGTCATCATCTCTGTTAGTCACTTCAAGCAGCTCCACACACCTGCTAACATCCTCATCCTCTCTTTGGCTGTGTCTGATCTGCTGGTCGGAGTTTTTGTGATGCCACTTTTTTTGTCTTGGCTCATCGAGTCTTGTTGGATTTCTGGACCAGTGATGTGCCCATTTTTAAAATTTGCAGATTTTCAATCAACAAGTGTGTCTGTTCACACTGTGTCTCTAATCGCAGTTGATCGGTTTTTGGCTTTAAGTTATCCTTTTTTTTATTCAGAGAAAATCTCCCCCACTGTGATCTGCATTGCAACTTTATTTGACTGGCTGTTTTCACTCCTTTATAACTTCACTCTTCTCTTCATTAATGGAAACTTCACTGATGTCACATGTCCAGGAGAATGTGTTTATAATATAGATGAGGTTTCATCGCTCATTGATCTCCTGGTTGTGTTTCTTGTGCCATGTACACTCATCATAATATTATACACTCATGTTTTTGTCATTGTTAAGAATCATGTGACTGCTATAAGAGCCCTTCAGGTTCACAACAGCACCTCTAAAAACAGAGTCAGTGACAAATCAGAGCGAAAAGCTGCGATTCTGCTGGGGATTCTGGTCTTTGTGTTTCTTCTGTGTTTACTGCCATATTATATTTGTTCTTTAGTGGTTTCATACAGTAATGCTGACTTTTTTTTTGTCAGAGATGTTGCTGGAATATTTTTCCTTCTGAACTCCACCATTAATCCCATCATTTATGCCTTATTCTATCCCTGGTTTCAGAAAAGCTTAAAATTAATTTTCACATTTAAAGTGTTTAATAAAGATTCTTCCCTGATGAATGTGCAATAAGTCATTGAATGTAAGACAGAATGTATCCCCTCTTTTCTCCTGTTGTTTATTTTCATATATATACTTTGTCTATAGGTTAATGTACATTATTTTGTCATTAAATATGAGTCTTGACTACAAAACAGCTATTGAATTTCCTCAAATTACCGAAATACAGTTCAGTTTTCACACATTGATCTTTTTTGACAACAGGCTCCAATAGTAGAGTACTAAAACATAGGCTACTGAGACTGAAATATAGCACAAAATGGCAAAAGTGTATAGGCTATGTGAACTTTTTTTCTTTTTGGATTACAAGTATCCCAAACCAGGACTTATACATAATAATAATTTCAGTAACTTGGTCACATCATAAAAGCTCTGGTGGATTCAGAGCTTCTAATATTTCTTAGAATCACTTGTTAGAATCATTCAAACTGACAACTCGTTTCAATAAAAGAGTCAATTTGAGTCACAATTTGTGAATCAAATTAAGCCAAAGGGAATATGAGGGTAAAACATAATGGGTCACATTCAGTAATACTTTCTCTGATTTGCATATTTGTGCGCAGAAAAAGTTTCTGCCGGATTCACAACAGGCGAGTAGCCGCATGAATTTGTTCTTATATTGTTAATGTTGATGATTCAATAGGCCTATATTCTAAATGAGGGAGCACTTGCCACAAATTTGAATAAAACAGGTTCAAACCATGTCCATGATAGAAGGGCTTTTAAAACATAATAAACAAATTTTATATAGACCCAGAGTAGGATACATGTGATCGCATTTCAAACCTCTCATTTGCTGGCTGTGTACACGCCAATACAGACTGCATTTATTGTGTCATTTTTAAATTGTTACAAGGAAATAATGAATACTTCAATAAGGGTTATTGTATTGTATTTTTATGGTTATTTTCATAATGTTTGTTGTGGAGTGTGGGACACCTCAATCTAGTTTCTATCACAAGAATCAGGCATAATGCAAATTCAACAAATCCTCACATTTTGCAGCAGCTTGCAATTTTGTATTTTTCCAAAGAAAATTCCCACCAAACAAGGTAATTTGAGGGGGATAATCAACGTTGGCTAATCAAAAAGAGATCAGACAAACTGACAAATACATGTTCAACTGTGCCACAGTACTGCAGTAAATTCTGTTGTAAAGTGAGCAGGGCTGGACTGGCCATTGAGCCATAAAGCAGATTTTTTCTTGTTTAGCTTAGGCTAAAGAATAAATACATTTTCAATGTGTATACAGGTTCAATGTGTATTTAAATACAATTTGATTTCATAAAATGATTTTAAAAGTAAATATGAACATCTTAAGACTTAATATGTTCGAATGTAACTTAAAGACAGAGACACAGAGCCGGCCTATAGCTGTAGATAATCAGTTGCTATTTGCTGATAATATTTGCATTTAATTTTTTTCACTGTTTCATAGTTTTTGATTTTATACATTTCATATAAGCCCACTTAGCCTATGTTTTGTATGAATTTTATGTGACTCTAATCAGTTGTTCTCCCAGCTGTATATTCTCCTCCCTTGATGCTACCGGTCTTGGAAAGAGTCAACATGTCAAGTGTATAAAAAGGCAACATAGATTGTAGCACATCTTTATTGTGGAGCCTCCAGGAGTGACTGTGTTTCAGTGAGGAGCAGTTCAGAGCTGTTGGAGACAAATAGCATCTTCAGAGATCTGTGGTTATGTATACATTGAACTTTATTTGAAGGGAACAACACTATGTTTGGATGTTTCTTCCAAGTACTTCAGAATGAATCTCACAGCAGCGAATCAAACTGATGACTGTCAGGAATATTTCTGTCCAGAGAGATCTGTTTCTTTATCTGTCTATGTGATTCTGTATGTGGCCGCAGCAGCTGTGGCTCTTCTGACCGTGTGTGGAAACCTGCTGGTCATCATCTCTGTTAGTCACTTCAAGCAGCTCCACACACCTGCTAACATCCTCATCCTCTCTTTGGCTGTGTCTGATCTGCTGGTCGGAGTTTTTGTGATGCCACTTTTTTTGTCTTGGCTCATCGAGTCTTGTTGGATTTCTGGACCAGTGATGTGCCCATTTTTAAAATTTGCAGATTTTCAATCAACAAGTGTGTCTGTTCACACTGTGTCTCTAATCGCAGTTGATCGGTTTTTGGCTTTAAGTTATCCTTTTTTTTATTCAGAGAAAATCTCCCCCACTGTGATCTGCATTGCAACTTTATTTGACTGGCTGTTTTCACTCCTTTATAACTTCACTCTTCTCTTCATTAATGGAAACTTCACTGATGTCACATGTCCAGGAGAATGTGTTTATAATATAGATGAGGTTTCATCGCTCATTGATCTCCTGGTTGTGTTTCTTGTGCCATGTACACTCATCATAATATTATACACTCATGTTTTTGTCATTGTTAAGAATCATGTGACTGCTATAAGAGCCCTTCAGGTTCACAACAGCACCTCTAAAAACAGAGTCAGTGACAAATCAGAGCGAAAAGCTGCGATTCTGCTGGGGATTCTGGTCTTTGTGTTTCTTCTGTGTTTACTGCCATATTATATTTGTTCTTTAGTGGTTTCATACAGTAATGCTGACTTTTTTTTTGTCAGAGATGTTGCTGGAATATTTTTCCTTCTGAACTCCACCATTAATCCCATCATTTATGCCTTATTCTATCCCTGGTTTCAGAAAAGCTTAAAATTAATTTTCACATTTAAAGTGTTTAATAAAGATTCTTCCCTGATGAATGTGCAATAAGTCATTGAATGTAAGACAGAATGTATCCCCTCTTTTCTCCTGTTGTTTATTTTCATATATATACTTTGTCTATAGGTTAATGTACATTATTTTGTCATTAAATATGAGTCTTGACTACAAAACAGCTATTGAATTTCCTCAAATTACCGAAATACAGTTCAGTTTTCACACATTGATCTTTTTTGACAACAGGCTCCAATAGTAGAGTACTAAAACATAGGCTACTGAGACTGAAATATAGCACAAAATGGCAAAAGTGTATAGGCTATGTGAACTTTTTTACTTTTAGGATTACAAGTATCCCAAACCAGGACTTATACATAATAATAATTTCAGTAACTTGGTCACATCATAAAAGCTCTGGTGGATTCAGAGCTTCTAATATTTCTTAGAATCACTTGTTAGAATCATTCAAACTGACAACTCGTTTCAATAAAAGAGTCAATTTGAGTCACAATTTGTGAATCAAATTAAGCCAAAGGGAATATGAGGGTAAAACATAATGGGTCACATTCAGTAATACTTTCTCTGATTTGCATATTTGTGCGCAGAAAAAGTTTCTGCCGGATTCACAACAGGCGAGTAGCCGCATGAATTTGTTCTTATATTGTTAATGTTGATGATTCAATAGGCCTATATTCTAAATGAGGGAGCACTTGCCACAAATTTGAATAAAACAGGTTCAAACCATGTCCATGATAGAAGGGCTTTTAAAACATAATAAACAAATTTTATATAGACCCAGAGTAGGATACATGTGATCGCATTTCAAACCTCTCATTTGCTGGCTGTGCACACGCCAATACAGACTGCATTTATTGTGTCATTTTTAAATTGTTACAAGGAAATAATGAATACTTCAATAAGGGTTATTGTATTGTATTTTTATGGTTATTTTCATAATGTTTGTTGTGGAGTGTGGGACACCTCAATCTAGTTTCTATCACAAGAATCAGGCATAATGCAAATTCAACAAATCCTCACATTTTGCAGCAGCTTGCAATTTTGTATTTTTCCAAAGAAAATTCCCACCAAACAAGGTAATTTGAGGGGGATAATCAACGTTGGCTAATCAAAAAGAGATCAGACAAACTGACAAATACATGTTCAACTGTGCCACAGTACTGCAGTAAATTCTGTTGTAAAGTGAGCAGGGCTGGATTGGCCATTGAGCCATAAAGCAGATTTTTTCTTGTTTAGCTTAGGCTAAAGAATAAATACATTTTCAATGTGTATACAGGTTCAATGTGTATTTAAATACAATTTGATTTCCTAAAATGATTTTAAAAGTAAATATGAACATCTTAAGACTTAATATGTTCGAATGTAACTTAAAGACAGAGACACAGAGCCGGCCTATAGCTGTAGATAATCAGTTGCTATTTGCTGATAATATTTGCATTTAATTTTTTTCACTGTTTCATAGTTTTTGATTTTATACATTTCATATAAGCCCATTTAGCCTATGTTTTGTATGAATTTTATGTGACACTAATCAGTTGATCTCAGCTGTATATTCTCCTCCCTTGAGTCAACATGTCAAGTGTATAAAAAGGCAACATAGATTGTAGCACATCTTTATTGTGGAGCCTCCAGGAGTGACTGTGTTTCAGTGAGGAGCAGTTCAGAGCTGTTGGAGAGACAAATAGCATCTTCAGAGATCTGTGGTTATGTATACATTGAACTTTATTTGAAGGGAACAACACTATGTTTGGATGTTTCTTCCAAGTACTTCAGAATGAATCTCACAGCAGCGAATCAAACTGATGACTGTCAGGAATATTTCTGTCCAGAGAGATCTGTTTCTTTATCTGTCTATGTGATTCTGTATGTGGCCGCAGCAGCTGTGGCTCTTCTGACCGTGTGTGGAAACCTGCTGGTCATCATCTCTGTTAGTCACTTCAAGCAGCTCCACACACCTGCTAACATCCTCATCCTCTCTTTGGCTGTGTCTGATCTGCTGGTCGGAGTTTTTGTGATGCCACTTTATTTGTCTTGGCTCATCGAGTCATGTTGGATTTCTGGACCAGTGATGTGCCCATTTTTAAAATTTGCAGATTTTCAATCAACAAGTGTGTCTGTTCACACTGTGTCTCTAATAGCAGTTGATCGGTTTTTGGCTTTAAGTTATCCTTTTTTTTATTCTGAGAAAATCTCACCCACTGTGATCTGCATTGCAACTTTATTTAACTGGCTGTTTTCACTCCTTTATAACTTCACTCTTCTCTTCATTAATGGAAACTTCACTGATGTCACATGTCCAGGAGAATGTGTTTATATTGTAGATGAGGTTTCATCCCTCATTGATCTCCTGGTTGTGTTTCTTATGCCATGTACACTCATCATAATATTATACACTCATGTTTTTGTCATTGCTAAGAAACATGTGACTGCTATAAGAGCCCTTCAGGTTCACAACAGCACCTCTAAAAACAGAGTCAGTGACAAATCAGAGCGAAAAGCTGCGATTCTGCTGGGGATTCTGGTCTTTGTGTTTCTTCTGTGTTTACTGCCATATTATATTTGTTCTTTAGTGGTTTCATATAGTAATGCTGACGTGTTTTTTGTCAGAGATGTTACTGTAATATTTTTTTTCCTAAACTCCACTGTTAATCCCATCATTTATGCCTTATTCTATCCCTGGTTTCAGAAAAGCTTAAAATTAATTTTCACATTTAAAGTGTTTAATAAAGACTCCTCTCTGATGAATGTGCAATAAGTCATTGAATGTAAGACAGAATGTATCCCCTCTTTTCTCCTGTTGTTTATTTTCATATATATACTTTGTCTATAGGTTAATGTACATTATTTTGTCATGTTAAACATGAGTCTTGACTACAAAACAGCTATTGAATTTCCTCAAATTACCGAAATACAGTTCAGTTTCACACATTGATCTTTTTTGACAACAGGCTCCAATGGTAGAGTACTAAAACATAGGCTACTGAGACTGAAATATAGCACAAAATGGCAAAAGTGTATAGGCTATGTGAACTTTTTTTCTTTTTGGATTATAAGTATCCCAAACCAGGACTTATACATAATAATAATTTCAGTACCTTGGTCACATCATAAAAGCTCTGGTGGATTCAGAGCTTCTAATATTTCTTAGAATCACTTGTTAGAATCATTCAAACTGACAACTCGTTTCAATAAAAGAGTCAATTTGAGTCAAGTTCAATGTGTATTTAAATACAATTTGATTTCATAAAATGATTTTAAAAGTAAATATGAACATCTTAAGACTTAATATGTTCAAATGTAACTTAAAGACAGAGACACAGAGCCGGCCTATAGATGCTGTCCTGTGTTTTTCTTATTTTGTCCACCTCCAGTTCAGCTCAAGGTGAAGGTTTGGTTGTTTAGTGTGGCTCAGTCAGCCCCTGCTGGTAGATGCTGTAATTACATCATTCTGGGGCCAAAGATCATCTTTCTCTAATAAAGGCCACTGAAAACTAGCTGTGTTCAGACACAGATTTGTTTGCAAGCAAAATAGCAGAACACTTAATATGCTTTATATAATCACACATTTATTTCTATATGAGACTCTTCAGCTCTTTTCTTCTGGATGAACAGAATCAGTCGATCTCCCAGCTGTACATTCTTCTCCCTTGATGCTGCCGGTCTTGGAAAGAGTCAACATGTTAAGTTTATAAAAGGCAGCGTAGGTTGTAGCCCATCTTTATCTGGTATTGTGGAGCCCCCAGAAGTAACTTGAATTTCATCTTCAGAGATCTTTATTATATTTATTTTTTTATATGAAGGAAGTAACAGGGAACAATACTCTGTTTTGATGTTTCTTCCAAGTACTTCAGAATGAATCTCACCGCAGTGAACCTATCTGATGGCTGTCAGGAATATTTCTGTCCAGAGAGATCTGTTTCTTTATCTGTCTATGTGATTCTGTATGTGGCCGCAGCAGCTGTGGCTCTTCTGACCGTGTGTGGAAACCTGCTGGTCATCATCTCTGTTATTCACTTCAAGCAGCTCCACACACCTGCTAACATCCTCATCCTCTCTTTGGCTGTGTCTGATCTCCTTACAGGACTTTTTGTGATGCCATTTCACTTGATTTTGCTGATTGAGTCATGTTGGATTTCTGGACCAGTGATGTGCTGGGTTTTCAGTTTTGTGACTTTTCTTGCGACAAGTGTGTCTGTTCACACTGTGGCTCTAATCGCAGTTGATCGGTTTTTGGCTTTACGCTTACCTTTCGTTTACTCTGAGAAAATCTCACCCACTGTGATCTGCATTGCAACTTTATTTAACTGGTTGTTTTCCCTCTTTTATAACTTCACTCTTCTCTTCATTAATGGAAACTTCACTGATGTCACATGTCCAGGAGAATGTGTTTATATTATTGATGGGGTTTCATCCATCGTTGATCTCTTGGTTGTGTTTCTTATGCCATGTACACTCATCATAATATTATACACTCATGTTTTTGTCATTGTTAAGAAACATGTGACTGCTATAAGAGCCCTTCAGGTTCACAACAGCACCTCTAAAAACAGAGTCAGTGACAAATCAGAGCGAAAAGCTGCGATTCTGCTGGGGATTCTGGTCTTTGTGTTTCTTCTGTGTTTACTGCCATATTATATTTGTTCTTTAGTGATTCCATACAGTAATGATGACTTGTTTCATGTCAGAGATGTTGCTGTAATATTTTTCTTCCTGAACTCCACCATTAATCCCATCATTTATGCATTATTCTATCCCTGGTTTCAGAAAAGCTTAAAATTAATTTTCACATTTAAAGTGTTTAATAAAGACTCCTCCCTGATGAATGTGATGTAAGTCATTGAATGTAAGACAGAATGTTTCTTCTCTTTTTTTTTTATCATGTTTTTCATGTCTAGGTCAATGTATTTTTCTACGTTATTTTGTCATATTAAACATGGGTCTAGACTATAAAACATCTATTGAAAATTTCCTCAATTATTGCAGAGATAGAGTATATTTAACACACGTTGACATTTTTGACAGACTCGTAAGGGTTGTCGTCTAACATGTTGTAATGTGAACACCAGATTATAGCTGCTTCATGTGTCACAAACATTACATTGGCCTTGCACATATAATAGGCCTACACTGTAAAAAAAAAAATAAATAAATAAAAAAAATAGTCAAATGACTGGCAGAAACAAACAAAAACCATAAAAAATTAATGTAAAATATCCTAATTTGAATAAAATGCAAAAATGTTAATAGAAATTTTCATTATACGTTTTACAGAAAAACAATTTTTACAGATATTTTCTTAATTATTATGATTAAATACTGTCACTGTAAAATGTTAACCGAAGCTAGCAATAGCAATATCCATGAGCTAATGTAATTAGTGCATTAGTGATTACACAGTTACTGCCTTTTATATAAAGCAACATGCAGCATAACATCTTTTTTGGGCCCATCCTGGACTGAAGCACAGGCTTTACTCTTCAGCACAATGGTGACCCACAAAACTCAGACAATACAGAAACCCTTTTAATCCCAACAGAACATTAAACACTAACAGATCTCTCGAGATCTCAGCATCTTCACTTTTTACAATCCAGTTTGACTATTTCTTACAAAAGTTATTATTGAGAATTAACAGAGGTTTAGATGGTGATGTTTTATTGAAAATAATAACGTTTAAAGTCACCATTATGGAGATCGGTGTTTGCTTTATTCGGGCTCTTGATCCTTGACTTTTTCACATTAAGCCAGGTGCACACTGTGCGATTTATAATAGTCCTTTACGATTGTTGTTTGTCAGACTGTATGAACATGATCCTCATGTCACACTGTGGGATCTCAGCTGTCATTTATGTCAGACTGTATGACAGTGAAGATGTGTTAAAAACGAACGGACGCACGCATGAAAACTTGTACATCATCAACCCATATACGTTTAGTGACTGTGAGCTACATTACACGCGGGACTGAAATAGTGGCTAACAAAGAAATCTCTAGTGTTAATTTTGATCATGGCTTGTCTTGAAAAATGAAGACAATTTGACGGTCGTTGTAGGAGAAGTCACACTGCAGGACTGTGCGCCAAATCTTCTGACACCGCCAGAAATTCGTCAGAGGTAAAATTTGATCGCAACAGTCATTAATCAGCTGTCGGTGAATATGTTAAACTAGCGATTAAAGACTACAGATTTTAGCCTAAGATTATAGGAATCTTTTAGGATTCTCAAAATTTGTCTCAGATGACCAAATCATGGCCAAAATCGCACAGTGCGCACCCACCTTTAGTTTTTCTCTGGCTGCTTTAACTGTGTGTTTCTAAAGCACATTTGTTATGGCAAAAATGCTAGAGAAAATGTAATCCGATGATTATGGTTACTAATTGGTGATGGTAGTCATTATGTCAGTGGCCTGATTCACATACTACCCAGAATCAAAACTTAAATTATTTAATATTATTATGCTCATTATTAATTTCACATAGTTTGTCGATGAACGTTCTTCAAGTAAAGCAAAAGTGCGCCGTTCCCAAAACCAGCTAAAACACAATAAACAGTTTTTATGTTTCACGTAATCATATTTGGAACCTCTAATTTGCTGGCTGTGTATGCATCTGTACAGGCTGCGTTTTTGTCATGTCATTTTTATTGTTACTCAAAAACAAGGCCGTAGTCTTGAACATTGGGGGACCAAATTTTTATAAAGCGTAAAGAAATAGAACAGTAAAGGAAATTCTGTACATCTAATTCTAGTTGGGAAATAATCAGTTTGAACTATTTGCTGATAATATTTGCATTTAATTTTTTTCACTGTTTCATAGTTTTTGATTTTATACATTTTATATAAGCCCACTTAGCCTATGTTTTGTATGAATTTTATGTGACACTAATCAGTTGTTCTCCCAACTGTATGTTCTTCTCCCTTGATGCTACCGGTCTTGGAAAGAGTCAACATGTCAAGTGTATAAAAAGGCAGCATAGATTGTAGCACATCTTTATTGTGGAGCCTCCAGGAGTGACTGTGTTTCAGTGAGGAGCAGTTCAGAGCTGTTGAAGAGACAAATAGCATCTTCAGAGATCTGTGGTTATGTATATATTGAACTTTATTTGAAGGGAACAACACTATGTTTGGATGTTTCTTCCAAGTACTTCAGAATGAATCTCACAGCAGCAAATCAAACTGATGGCTGTCAGGAATATTTCTGTCCAGAGAGATCTGTTTCTTTATCTGTCTATGTGATTCTGTATGTGGCCGCAGCAGCTGTGGCTCTTCTGACCGTGTGTGGAAACCTGCTGGTCATCATCTCTGTTAGTCACTTCAAGCAGCTCCACACACCTGCTAACATCCTCATCCTCTCTTTGGCTGTGTCTGATCTGCTGGTCGGAGTTTTTGTGATGCCACTTCATTTGCCTTGGCTCATCGAGTCATGCTGGATTTTTGGACCAGCGATGTGCTCATTTTTAAAATTTGTGAATTTTCAAGCAACAAGTGTGTCTGTTCACACTGTGGCTCTAATCGCAGTTGATCGGTTTTTGGCTTTAAGTTATCCTTTCTTTTATTCAGAGAAAATCTCACCCACTGTGATCTGCATTGCAACTTTATTTAACTGGCTGTTTTCACTCCTTTATAACATCACTCTTCTCTACATTAATGGAAACTTCACTGATGTCACATGTCCAGGAGAATGTGTTTATAATATAGATGAGGTTTCATCCTTCATTGATCTCCTGGTTGTGTTTCTTATGCCATGTACACTCATCATAATATTATACACTCATGTTTTTGTCATTGCTAAGAAACATGTGACTGCTATAAGAGCCCTTCAGGTTCACAACAGCACCTCTAAAAACAGAGTCAGTGACAAATCAGAGCGAAAAGCTGCGATTCTGCTGGGGATTCTGGTCTTTGTGTTTCTCCTGTGTTTACTGCCATATTATATTTGTTCCTTAGTGGTTTCATATAGTAATGCTGACGTGTTTTATTTCAGAGATCTTACTGTAGTATCTTTCTTCCTGAACTCCACCATTAATCCCATCATTTATGCCTTATTCTATCCCTGGTTTCAGAAAAGCTTAAAATTAATTTTCACATTTAAAGTGTTTAATAAAGACTCCTCCCTGATGAATGTGCAATAAGTCATTGAATGTAAGACAAAAAATTTCCTCTTTTTTTCCAAGTTATTTCAGTTGTACTTTAATGCCTTTTCTTCATTTTTTTGGTTTGTTTTTAAACCTGACTGTGAAGACATGGATGTTGTTTTCAATCATGCCAGTATTGTATAACAATATGAGTGGGTGAATTTTTTTCTTTTATGTCAACTCCCTTATTTCTATGTAATAAAAGGAATTGTTGAATATAATGGTATATATATATACTGTATATATATAGTGTGTATATCTGTATATATACTGTGTATGTACTTATGTAAGTGTTAGTGACAGTAAGAGCACAATTACCTATAAATATTTTTGTACATAATTACAGAAATTGTGATCCTGGTCGCTCATGCTCAAGGCAGTGGTTACACCAGCATAGAAATACTCATAATTCTGCTTTGCTGAAAATACAGAATTGTGTTAGACATAATAGCTTGCACACTGTCACTGAATCAGTACAGTTTGTAATAAGTGACACTTGTCCACCTCATTTTTTAACACAAGAGCTGATGCAGCATTTGTAACTTGAATGTTCAAGGCTTCCGGTGTCACCTGCTTCAAGTCATTTTTTGCTGTACAAAAACAGCTCATTATGCTGCTTGATATTGCAAACTGGTATTTCTTATCATATTATTTTAATGTAATACAAAACATTAATGTATCAACATTTTAAATTATTTCATGTTTTTACAATTTGTTTATTGCTGTAATATTGTTTTTGTATTCTGTTACAATATGTAATACTATTATAAGTGATTGCATTCACTTGAAATATTAATGCATTTCCAGTAAATAAAATGTAATGGTGAAATCAGGTATTATGATGACTAATATACATAATAGTCAGTATTGTATAGTAGTTTAAAGTAAATAAACCTCTATTCTTTAATTTGTCCCCTTTAAATAACATAAAAAAAAATAATGTCAGAAAGATATCAATACCAGTAGTGATGTTGCTGGACACCGCGTCATCAGTGCCCCCACATATAGCATGCCAGAGTGTTTACCTGCTCCCAAATTCACATACATGATAAATTGATTCACAATCTTGGAAACTTAAGGAACTGATTGAAACACACTCTAGCTAAGTGTTCTGGCCAATCCTCAGCCTGATCCCAGGCTCTACTCTTCATCACAATGGTAACCCCCCAAAACATAACCGAAACCCTTTTAAATTCCAACATAACAGAACATTAAACATTAACAGATCTCACCCTACATTAAAGAGTTAGTTCACCCAAAAATGAAAATTCTGTCATTAATTACTCACCCTCATGTTGTTCCACACCCGTAACACCTTTGTTCATCTTCGGAACACAAATTAATATATTTTTGATAAAATCTGATGGCTCAATGAGGCCTCCATTGCCAGCAAGATAATTAACACTTTCAGATGCCCAGAAAGCTACTAAAGACATGAGGGTGAGTAATTAATGACAGAATTTTCATTTTTTTGTGAACTAACCCTTTAACCTTGAACAAAAACACATAAAATAACACTTAATTTTAACATTTACTCTCCTTTAACAGTCAGAAGCAAAGCATGCTGGGAACTAGAAATCTGCTGTAACTCATTCAGTTTGATTTCTACTCAAAATAATCAGTTCATGAGTTCACATAACTTTTTTCTGTTAAAGTGCCCCTATTATGGCATTTTAAAGGTTCCTAATTTTGTTTTGGAGGGTTTCTACAATAGGTTTACATGCATCCAAGGTCGAAAAAATTTAAAAATATTTTCTCATAATACATACTGCAGCATCACCTGCAGTGTCTGAAATAGATTGATCAAGGATTCAGTCTTTCTAAACTCCTCCTTTATACTGCTTACTCTGCTCTGATTGGTCTACTGTTTACAGCACATTGATTCTGCGCTACATAAATACACTAATGATAAACTAATTGATATGTTGACTAGTTTAAATTATATATTTTAATTACATAAACACTGTTAAATCTTTGACACCTAGTTTCTAACCAGCATTAGCACGCTCGCATGTGCTAACATGATTAGAAAAGAGACCATCACTATATAATTAATCCAGCTGAGCTAGTCCATCCTCGACTTAATCACATGCTCTACTGTTCACCACAGTAGAAACCTGCAACTTAACAGAAACCCCTATAAATTCCAACATAACAGAAGATTAAACACTAACACATATCTCCCTATATTAATATTGTGCAAAAACACACAAAAAAACACTTATTTTCAACATTTATACTCCTTGTTCAGTTTGACGCAAAGCATGATGGGAACTAAAACTCTGCTGCACTCATTCTGTTTGAGTTCAGCTTAAAGGGTTAGTTCACCCAAAAATGAAAAATCTTCATGATTTACTCACCCTCATGTCGTTCCAAACACGTAAGACTTTTGTTCATTTTCGGAACATAAATGAAGATATTTATAATGAAATCTGAGAGATTTCTGTTCCTCCACTGACAGTCCACACAACTACCACTTTGACGCTTACTGGCATTAAATGCAACAGTTTAATGGGTAAATTAATTTATCACGGAGAGAAATTCAACACACTCGCGCGCTATTAGGCTTTTATTTGAGCATGTAACATGAAATTATGGCTGCATCCGAAGACCTAGGCAGCTGACTTGTTGCCTCGATGCCTTATCAGGCAATGACTTGTAAGGCAGCGATTGTGCATAAAGGCACCTCACGAAACTGATTTCAGACAGACTTCTGAGGCAGTGTAACAGTTTAATGATCTACCGCAAAATAGCGCGAGCTTTGATGATAACTAAGCGAATATTTAATTACTACAATAGTAATTTCTCGCTAGAAATGACATCAAAAGTGGAAAATGTTGGTCAAAAACGTACTTTTAAACACAAACTGACCAGCAAATGCAACTTTATTTTTCGAGCTCAACTTTCACAGAATGGAAAGCAGAGGATTGTGGGATATCAAAGGCAGCGAAGGATACATCTATGCTGCCTTCAAAAATCGATCAGAGGAAGGTATCTCAGGAAACAAGAAGTGAAGTTAACATTGGACTCGGACGTGCCTTGATGCCTTCCTACCTTGAAATGTGTCCTCCGAAGGCAGCATTTTACAGTTTTCAGACGCAGCCTATCTATGGAATGTGTGGTGGCTGCTTCGTCCGACAAAGCTTCTTTCACAGGGTTTTGGCTGCTATATTTTTAACTAAACACCAGATGGCGCTGTTTTCGACACTCTCGAAGCTTTGAATCTTTTCTTGGAACAATGAGGGGAAAGCCTCAGTGCTTCATGAGGCTTCATTTGCCCATCACTACTACCTACGCACATTAAATTGGACATCTGTTGGTATTTTAAGCATTAAATTAGGTAAATTCCCTGTTTTGGGTTGACACATGACAACTTAGCAGCGTAAAAAGATATAAGTTCACACTCCTTTTCTTCAGTCCACTGCCGCTGAGAGGCCTCCATCTTGTTTGAATTTTTTTCTGAAATCTCCAAGCCGGTCTGCTAGTAATCTGATTGGAGGATCTCAAAAAAATGCCCACGACCGATCTAAAGTATCCAGATAGAAATTTGTTGCTCATTCTCAATGGGAAAGTGCCCAAGCAACGTTGCCCAAAAAGTTGCCCCGTGTATCATCACCTTTAGTTTTGATTTTATACATTTCATATATATTTTTGTATGAATTCTATGTGGCTCTAAATCAGTTGTTCTCCCAGCTGTATGTTCTTCTCCCTTGATGCTGCCAGTCTTGGAAAGAGTCAACATGTCAAGACTGTATAAAAAGGCAGCATAGATTGTAGCACATCTTTATTGTGGAGCCTCCAGGAGTGACTGTGTTTCAGTGAGGAGCAGTTCAGAGCTGTTGGAGAGACAAATAGCATCTTCAGAGATCTGTGGTTATGTATACATTGAACTTTATATGAAGGAAGTAACAGGGAACAATACTCTGTTTTGATGTCTTCCAAGTACTTCAGAATGAATCTCACAGCAGTGAACCTATCTGATGGCTGTCAGGAATATTTCTGTCCAGAGAGATCTGTTTCATTATCTGTCTATGTGATTCTGTATGTGGCCGCAGCAGCTGTGGCTCTTCTGACCGTGTGTGGAAACCTGCTGGTCATCATCTCTGTTAGTCACTTCAAGCAGCTCCACACACCTGCTAACATCCTCGTCCTCTCTTTGGCTGTGTCTGATCTGCTGGTCGGAGTTTTTGTGATGCCACTTTATTTGTCTTGGCTCATCGAGTCATGCTGGATTTCTGGACCAGTGATGTGCTCTGCTTTTAAATTTATGAATTTCCAAGCAACAAGTGTGTCTGTTCACACTGTGGCTCTAATCGCAGTTGATCGGTTTTTGGCTTTAAGTTATCCTTTTGTTTACTCAGAGAAAATCTCACCCACTGTGATCTGCATAGCAACTTTATTTAACTGGCTGTTTTCACTCCTTTATAACGTCACTCTTCTCTTCATTAATGGAAACTTCACTGTCGTGTGTCCAGGAGAATGTGTTTCTTTTGTAGATGAGGTTTCATCCTTCATTGATCTCCTGGTTGTGTTTCTTGTGCCATGTACACTCATCATAATATTATACACTCATGTTTTTGTCATTGCTAAGAAACATGTGACTGCTATAAGAGCCCTTCAGGTTCACAACAGCACCTCTAAAAACAGAGTCAGTGACAAATCAGAGCGAAAAGCTGCGATTCTGCTGGGGATTCTGGTCTTTGTGTTTCTTCTGTGTTTATTGCCATATTATATTTGTTCCTTAGTGATTCCATATGACAGTGCTGACTTGTTTTATTTCAGAGATGTTACTGTAGTATCTTTCTTCCTGAACTCCACCATTAATCCCATCATTTATGCCTTATTCTATCCCTGGTTTCAGAAAAGCTTAAAAATAATTTTCACATTAAAAGTGTTTAATACAGACTCCTCCCTGATGAATGTGCAATAAGTCATTAAATGTAAGACAAAACATTTCCTCTTTTTTCCATGTTATTTCAGGTGTACTTTGCCCACAAATTAATGCCTTTTCTTCATTATTTTGGTTTGTTTTTAAACCTGACTGTGAAGACATGGATGTTGATGTTCAATCATACCAGTATTGTATAACAATATGAGTGGGTGAATTTTTTTCTTTTACGTCAACTCCCTTATTTCTATGTAATAAAAGGAATTGTTGAATATAATGGTATATATATACTGTATATATAGTGTATTAGTGTTAGTGACAGTAAAAGCACAATTACCTATAAATATTTTTGTACATAATTACTGAAATTGTGATCCTGGTCGCTCATGCTCAAGGCAGTGGTTACACCAGCATAGAAATACTCATAATTCTGCTTTGCTGAAAATACAGAATTGTGTTAGACATAATAGCTTGCACACTGTCACTGGATCAGTACAGTTTGTAATAAGTGACACTTGTCCACCTCATTTTTTAACACAAGAGCTGATGCAGCATTTGTAACTTGAATGTTCAAGGCTTCCGGTGTCACCCGCTTCAAGTTAATTTTAGCTGTACAAAAACAGCTCATTATGCTGCTTGATATTGCAAACTGGTATTTCATATCATATTATTTTAATGTATTACAAAACATTAATGTATAAGCATTTTAAATTATTTCATGTTTATACAATAGAACAATTATATAATTGTTTATTGTTGTAATATTGTTTTTGTATTTTGTTACAATATGTATTATCAGTGATTGCATTCACTCAAAATATTAAAAAAGTGCATTTCCAGTAAATAAAATATAATGGTGAAATCAGGTATTATGATGACTAATATACATAACAGTCAGTATTGTATAGTAGTTTAATGTAAATAAACCTCTATTCTTTAATTCGTCCCCTTTAAATAAAATAAAAACATAATGTCAGAAAGATATCAATACCAGTAGTGATGTTGCTGGACACCGCGTCATCAGTGCCCCCACATATAGTATGCCAGAGTGTTTACCTGCTCCCAAATTCACATACATGATAAATTGATTCACAAAGGAACTGATTGAAACACCCTAGCCTAGCGTGTATCAAACTGCCAAAGTTACGTCATAAGTGTTTCGAAATTTCAATGGTTCACCACTAGGGGGTGTGACTTTGGCAGTTTGATACACGGTCCGAACCACTGATTCAAAACAAAAGATTCGTAAAGCTTTGAAGCTTAATGAAGCAGTGTTTTGAAATCGCCCATCACTAGATATTGTTGAATAAAGTCATTTTTTGGCACACAAAAAGTATTCTCGTCGCATCATAACATTAAGGTTGAACCACTGTAGTCACATGAACTGTTTTAAATATGTCTTTAATAACTTTCTGGGCATCTGAAAGTGTTAATTATCTTGCTGTCAATGGAGGCCTCACTGAACCATCAGATTTTATCAAAAATATCTTAATTTGTGTTCTGAAGATGAACGAAGGTCTTACGGGTGTGGAACAACATGAGGGTGAGTAAGAAATGACAGAATTTTCATTCTGAACTAACCCTTTAATCTTGAACAAAAACCAAGTGGCAACCTCCACCAGTTTCTCTTGAAGCCAATACAGAAGTGACTTAAACTGCAATTCATCGACTGGCCGCTAGGGACAGGCTCCAAAAGAGAGCAGAATCTCATTGAGCCCCATGTTAAAATGCCCAACTTTACAGCAGAAAAAAAAAAAACATGTTTACAGCCTGGTACAAATTGTGTTTTTGGTCTATATAGTTAATTTTGCCCTTCATGACAACTCTGAGGGGGGTGAATTTTTTTATAACTCATCCGTTTAAATTATATTTAACCTTAAAGTTCTGCATAATTAAGGGCGCGGTCACTTGAGTAACATTTCTACTCAAAATAATCAGTTCATGAGTTCACATAACTTTTTTCTGTTAAAGTGCCCCTATTATGGCATTTTAAAGGTTCCTAATTTTGTTTCGAAGGGTTTCTACAATAGGTTTACATGCATCCAAGGTTGAAAAAATTTCAAAATTGTTTTCTCATAATACATACTGCAGCATCACCTGCAGTGTCTGATATAGATTGATCAAGGATTCAGTCTTTCTAAACTCCTCCTTTATACTGCTTACTCTGTTCTGATTGGTCTACTGTTTACAGCACATTGATTCTGCGCTACATAAATACACTAATGATAAACTAATTGTTATTGTTAAATGTAACTAGTTTAAATTATATATTTTAATTACATAAACATTGTTAAATCTTTGACACCTAGTTTCTAACCAGCATTAGCACGCTCGCATGTGCTAACATGATTAGAAAAGAGACCATCACTATATAATTAATCCAGCTGAGCTAGTCCATCCTCGACTTAATCACATGCTCTACTGTTCACCACAGTAGAAACCTGCAAAACTGCAACTTAACAGAAACCCCTATAAATTCCAACATAACAGAAGATAAAACACTAACACATATCTCCCTATATTAATATTGTGCAAAAACACACAAAAAAACACTTATTTTCAACATTTATACTCCTTATTCAGTTTGACGCAAAGCATGATGGGAACTAAAACTCTGCTGCACTCATTCTGTTTGAGTTCAGCTTAAAGGGTTAGTTCACCCAAAAATGAAAAATCTGTCATGATTTACTCACCCTCATGTCGTTCCAAACACGTAAGACTTTCGTTCATTTTCAGAACACAAATTAAAATATTTTTCATGAAATCCGATGGCTCAGTGAGGCCTGCATCGCCAGCAACAACACTCTCTTTTCCAATGCCCATAAAGCTACTAAAAACATATTTAAAACAGTTCATGTGACTACAGTGGTTCAACTTTAATATTATAAAGCGGCGAGAATACTTTTTGTGTGCCAAAAATAACAAAATAGTGACTTTATTCAAAAATATGGGCGATTTCAAAACACTGCTTCATGAAGCTTCGAAGCTTTACAAATCATTTGTTTCGAATCAGAGGTTCAGAGCGCTAAAATCCCATGATTTCAGTAAACGAGGCTTCGTTACGTCATAAGTGTTTTGAAACTTCAATAGTTCACGTGACTTTGGCAATTTGATACGCGCTCCGAACCACTGATTTGAAACAAATGATTCATTAAGCTTCGAAGCTTCATGAAGCAGTGTTTTGAAATCGCCCATCACTAGATATTGCTGTTTTGTTATTTTTGGCGCACAAAAAGTATTCTAGTCGCTTTATAATATTAAGGTTGAACCACTGTAGTCACATGAACTGTTTTAAATATGTTTTAGTAGCTTTCTGGGCATTGAAAAAGGGAGTGTTATTTCTGGCGATGCAGGCCTTACTGAGCCATCGGATTTCATGAAAAATATTTTAATTTGTGATGAACGAAGGTCTTACGGGTGTGGAACGACATGAATGTGAGTAATTAATGACAGAATTTTCATTTTAATTACTCACCCTCATGTTGTTCCAAACCTATAAGACTTTTGTTCATTTTCGGAACACAAATGAAGATATTTATAGTGAAATCTGAGAGATTTCTGTCCCTCCATTGACAGTCCACACAACTACCACTTTGACGCTTCAAAAAGTACATAAAGTGATCGTAAAACTAATCCATATGATTTGAGCAATTTACTCCAAATTTTCTGAAGAGACACGATCACATTATGTGATGAACAGATTTAATTTAGGCTTTTATTCACATTAACATTCATCAGCGCACACATCAGTTGTGGTAAACGGAAGCTCAATAATGCTTGCTTGACGTGCGAGAACCAATGAGGTTCATTCTGGTGAGTTACGAAGCACGTATGAGCTTCAATTAAAGATTAGAATTTTTAACCACTTAGTTTTGATTTTATACATTTCATATAAGCCCATCTATGTTTTTGTATGAATACTATGTCTAAATCAGTTGTTCTCCCAGCCGTATGTTCTTCTCCCTTGATGCTGCCGGTCTTGGAAAGAGTCAACATGTCAAGACTGTATAAAAAGGCAGCATAGATTGTAGCACATCTTTATTGTGGAGCCTCCAGGAGTGACTGTGTTTCAGTGAGGAGCAGTTCAGAGCTGTTGGAGAGACAAATAGCATCTTCAGAGATCTGTGGTTATGTATACATTGAACTTTATATGAAGGAAGTAACAGGGAACAATACTCTGTTTTGATGTTTCTTCCAAGTACTTCAGAATGAATCTCACAGCAGCGAATCAAACTGATGGCTGTCAGGAATATTTCTGTCCAGAGAGATCTGTTTCTTTATCTGTCTATGTGATTCAGTATGTGGCCGCAGCAGCTGTGGCTCTACTGACCGTGTGTGGAAACCTGCTGGTCATCATCTCTGTTAGTCACTTCAAGCAGCTCCACACACCTGCTAACATCCTCATCCTCTCTTTGGCTGTGTCTGATCTGCTGGTCGGAGTTTTTGTGATGCCACTTCATTTGTCTTGGGTCATTGAATCATGTTGGATTTCTGGACCAGTGATGTGCTCTGCTTTAAAAATTGTGAATTTCCAAGCAACAAGTGTGTCTGTTCACACTGTGGCTCTAATCGCAGTTGATCGCTTTTTGGCTTTAAGTTATCCTTTTGTTTATTCAGAGAAAATCTCCCCCACTGTGATCTGCATAGCAACTTTATTTAACTGGCTGTTTTCACTCTTTTATAACTTCACTCTTCTCTTCATTAATGGAAACTTCACTGATGTCACATGTCCAGGAGAATGTGTTGCTATTATTGATGGGGTTTCATCCCTCATTGATCTCCTGGTTGTGTTTCTTGTGCCATGTACACTCATCATAATATTATACACTCATGTTTTTATCATTGCTAAGAAACATGTGACTGCTATAAGAGCCCTTCAGGTTCACAACAGCACCTCTAAAAACAGAGTCAGTGACAAATCAGAGCGAAAAGCTGCGATTCTGCTGGGGATTCTGGTTTTTGTGTTTCTTCTGTGTTTACTGCCATATTATATTTGTTCATTAGTCATTCCATACAGTAATGATGACTTGTTTCATGTCAGAGATGTTACTGTAATGGTTTTCTTCCTGAACTCCACCATTAATCCCATCATTTATGCCTTATTCTATCCCTGGTTTCAGAAAAGCTTAAAATTAATCTTCACGTTTAAAGTGTTTAATAAAGACTCCTCCCTGATGAATGTGCTGTAGGTTGCTGAATGTTAGACAGAATTTCATTATTGCATTATTTTATTTAGTCATATATTAAACATGACTGTGAAGACATGAATGTTTTCAATAATTCCAGTGTATTGTATAACAATGAGTGTGTCTTACTAATTTTACTTTTTGTTTGTAATAAACAGAAATATTGAAGAGCAAAACAATTATGAAACAAAAGTGTACAAAAGTAACAGAAAAAAAAATATCTTTGACCAAGAAATTTCACAAATGATCAATTGTTTTAATTCATTATATAAAGCAAATAGACACACCCGGCATCAACAGAGCCAAAATTTCTAAAGTAACTCCCACCTTTTTTTCTCATACATCTTTTTATTTTACTTGGAAAATATCACATTCATGTAAAGAAATGAGCTAAAGCTAAGCCAAACTGTCAACATTTTATAAAAGAAGTTAAACAATATATCACTACTTTAGATAATATTAGAAACAAAAAAGACATACAAAACGTTTTGTCACTTTAACTTCTTGAAATATTTTACCCCTGGGATAAATTGTTTTCCCTTATAAACTCCTCATATATGTATATTTGTTTTCATATTTGTTGTGAGTTGTATATGTTTGTACAAATTTTGTACATTTTCTGTAATGTAAAAAAAAAAAAAAACCTCCAGCCTAGCAGAGGGCGCCGTCTCCCCTTTATCCGCCACAAACCCTAAAGGGAGGCATTAGAGGAACTACAGCTTCACCAATGAACTGAAGCGATTGAAATGTTTTCTATGTGATTAATGTTGTTCTCCTCCAGGGGGCGCTTGACGGATCATAAAGTCAAATCCTCCTCATTCAAAGGATAGGATTACTGCGGGAAAATTATAATGATAATCTTAAATATATTAATTTAAAGCATTGGTATCGGTAACAAAAAGTGAAATACACTCCACACATTTCTGTAAAATAATTAAATAAATTGCTGTGCCCTCACAAACGACGACTTGTTCCACCTTGACAGCGCTGAGAAAAGTAACAGATACCACGTGACGTTCTACAGCAGCGCTGGCTCGGCACTTCAAAACTGTAGATCTTAAGTTGTTATTATTAAAGTGTTTCAGTTATAAAAGTAGATACTGTTGATACATATTGGTGCACCAACAAGTACTTTTTTATATCCAATGTGATGTGCGCTTAGATTTGGCATCGTCTGTGTAGCCTATGCCTATTCGTGATTAATAAAATTGCTTAATAATTCGTTATGTCCCTAACTCGGAAAGTATTAAAGAAAAGTATGTTAAGTCTTTACGAAAGTAACGAGTTCCTTACGTTACAACTTACACTCACAACGCCAGTATTATATTTATGATCGTTCCAAGATGACTTGAACAAACCGCTTTTTTTTATAGCTATTCATTTCTCTAATTATTTTTTGTTTTTAAATGCTTTTTATATTTTGTCTTACATTCACAATTCGAAAGAAAGAAAAAGAAAGACAGAATATTTTGTTCTACTTGCTCAGGAATGTCACATGACCGACACAACAGCTTTACAGTTAAGCTCCGCCCCTTTCTGGTTTTCAATCGTTTGTAATTTCTCGTCTAGTCAGTTATTCTTCTACGTTAGAAGCTTCAGCACTCTGGCGAAACTTTCAACGAATGTTGGAAGAGTTTTCTGTGCGGGAGCTGGAGACTTATTATATCCGAGCAGCGGATGAACATACATCTATTATGGGAAGTTTATTCACTAGTATTTAAACTCAGGTGATATATCGTTAGTATGTCATGTAAAGTAAGTATTAAATTAGAACAGAGTTTGACATGATTTTTAGTACCGCACCGAGTTCCAGTAGGTTGACCGGCGTCTCCTCAACATGACATTTCTGATTCAACTTGAATGAATGAATATTTAAGATTCGAAAAAATTCTTAACGCGGTTGAATCGAGTGAAAATGGGTGATGAATCAAAGTCAATGGACGGAGAGGTGAATGATAATAAATATTTCTCAAAAACAGCCGTAACTGATGCTGAGGTGACTTTTGAACATTACAGACCACCGCCGGAAACACGTTTATATAAAAAGAGATGGATTATAGTGTGTTTATTCAGCTCATATTCGCTGTGTAACTCATATCAGTGGATTCAGTATGGAATCATCAACAATATCTTCATGCGCTTCTACAACGTGGACACTTTCACCATTGACTGGATGTCCATGATATACATGTTGACGTACATTCCTCTCATTTTTCCCGTCTCGTGGCTCTTGGATAAAAAAGGTCTGAGGGTCATCGCGCTCGTGGCCGCGGCTCTGAATTGCGCGGGCACGTGGATCAAGGTGGCCAGCGCGAGACCGGACCTTTTTCCGGTGACATTTTTGGGTCAGTTCACGTGTTCCGTGGCTCAGGTGTTTATCCTCGGGATGCCCTCGCGCATCGCATCGGTGTGGTTCGGATCGGATGAGGTGTCCACTGCGTGCTCCATCGGGGTCTTCGGAAATCAGGTGGGTTTCAAAAGAATTATAATAATATAATTGCTCATTTAACTGTACTTTACTGTGAAAATTAAAGCGGAAGTGTGTAATTGCTGCGCCACTAGCGGCATTAAAACTACAAAAATAATGACTGTTTCCACACAGGTATCCTGAACACGCCCCTTTTGCTATTGGTCAGAAAACAGATAGTCCTGCCCCTAGTCTCTCGTCATTGGTTGAGCCATTGTTGTGCTAAGTTGAGATTTCTCATTTGAGTCTAAATGAAGTCTTAATTTTTCATTGGCTAGGGGTTTTCAAACTTTTTAATGCCACGGACCTTCAGATGATCCTCTTGCGAGGGACCCCATTCCTAAAATGTAAAAGGCAACTATATATATTATTTTCATATATAAAGAATCAATTTATACAGTAAAAATATTATGAATATGTGTAAAATATTATCTGGAAAATATATAAATATTTAAAATATTTAAATTTCCTCACAACCTTTTCTTTACAGCCTTTCATCGCTCTCAGCAAACATATAATGCTCTCTAAAGACTCGCTCTTGTTATACAGAGAAACCTTGAAGCTTGAGCTATAATGCAGCTTCTATTACTCTTTCACTCTATATGATGAAATATATTTAAGATTAAATATCTATGTATAAAATTTAATCTTAACACTATTATAAGGCCACCTAGAGTATGTGATTTTTGCATATCTGTGGTTTCAGTTGTTTGTTTCTACTGTTTCTCTCTTTCTGTTTTATAAATTTAGAATAAATTTTAGTATGAAAGTTAATGATGAATTGGTTCATACGTAGATTTCACGGACAAATTTGTGCATACGCACATTTAATGAATGAGACCAATCCCAGCAAACATTTGGACGTTTAATGACCGTTGAAAAGACGTCCCTCTGACACGTCCCGTCATGGTTGAAAAATAGTTCCAAAATGAAATTTGAACGGACGTCTTAGACGTTTTATTACATAATATAATTAATTAACTATTATATATTGAACTACACGCAGCTAAAAGTCAAAGTAACAATTATACATGCAACCCCAGATAATTGTAGACATGTACAAACGTATCTGAATGCATTTTTAGGAAATGTTCTGTGTTACATATTTTTACCTATTTAATGCCGTCCAACCGCGAATATTTTTGGCCAGGGACACGACGTTGCTGTCGGACCAGTATTTGCTGGGATGGTCTAATTAAGTACATTTTAACTTATTTCACTTTCAAAATATATATTTTATTATTATATATAGATTTTTTTTTTTTTTTACGTTGTTTATGCTATTTTTCTCGAAACTTTTCTATGGGTCCCTGAAACCCAGTTTGTAAACCTCTGTTTTAAGCCAAGAAAAATGGAGAACGAGCACAGGATGAAACAATAATGTCGAATCGATGCCAGTGATGTTTAATGTGCAACCACATAATTGCATGACAGAGTCTTCAGTGGCCCAGACAGCAACATAGTGTGGCCCAGATCCGGCCCACATCTGGTACATGTGGATTACAGGCGGACCAGATGTGGGCCTGATCTGGGCCCACACTATTGTTGCTGTTAGGGAAGGCCACTGCTAGCGAGTGCAATTTTAAAAGCACAACTATTTTTGCAATCATGTAAAGCTGGAAGTGCTGCATTTATGTACTTGTGTTCAGTATGTAGGCCATGCACTGCTTTGTTTTGAACCTCACAGATGTCCATGTTCCTTTCAGTTGGGGATTGCCATCGGCTTCCTCGTTCCACCAATACTGGTTCCAAATGTGGACGATCTGGACGAGTTGGCGTCTCACATCAGAGTCATGTTCTACATCACGGCGGGTGTGGCCACATTGCTGTTTGTGTTGGTTGTCATCGGTAAGTGTAAATGTTAGTTATACTAATATCACAATATTGTTCTATTCCAAAACATAGTGAGCTGCTTAGTGAGGGAGTATTTTAAAACATGTTCTTGACATGAAGGTTGTTCCAAAAGATATACAAATTAAAGGGATAGCTCACCTAAAAATTATGTCATCAGTTACTCACTCTCATGTCGTTCCAAACCCATAAGACTTTCGTTCGTCTTCTAAATGTGAATATTTTTTAATTAAATTTGATAAATTTCTGTCTGACAGTTCGAATTAAATGCCTAAATTAAGTCTCTTCATCATATAAGTCTCTTTAGAAGACAATCACTCAGATTTCATTAAAAATATTCTAATTTGTGTTCTAAGGATGAACAAGTTTTATGGGTTTTGGATGACATGAGAGTGAGTAAATGATGACAGAATTTTCATTTTTTGGGTGAACTATCCCTTTAATTCTGATGCATTATATCTTCTTTTAGCCAAAACAATGCATGTGTCCTTAACAGAAAAGACAATCCCAGAATGTATTGTGATGAATTCAGAGAAACATAAATCCCAGATAGCAAATAATGCAAGAGAAATGTTGATTATAAATAAATCAAATTAAAATGGATTATTGCTTAAGTATTGTGCAACTATCTTAGAAAACAATTGATTAAAAAAATCAATTGTAAGTCTATTTGTGTGGCACGTGGAGTTGCTGCCTATATAGAGAGTTTTAGTAAAGATTAGGATGCTATCTTAGAAGGCAGATGCCTATGTAGGCAATAGGCAGCGAGATTGTTCACTAGGTTGGTGTGTTGATATTTGACTGTCTTTTAGTGTGTGTCTGTTCCTCTTTTCAAGTCTGACTGTGTTCTTCCTGCATGTACAAAAACACAACTTTGTTAATAGATTATATACTTAGTAATAAATAAATTATCAATGTGTCTGTTATTTTGGTAGTCTGCTTGTACGAGTGTAAATGGAGTATGTTAGTGCTTGATGATTATCTGACCTTTAGCACAAATGACAAGGGGAAGGGGAAATGAGATCATTTTTTTCCTTTCACTTTCAACGTATTTTGTTCACTCTTAATATGCTCTTTGTTTCAGCCTAAATGCTGAGTTTCCCATTTTTATCTTGACATGACCATAAAACCTCCTGTCACATTTTGAGCAACACTCACATGCATTCAGTTCTGCTCTCACAAGCAAAAATGTTTGTCTAGACAATAAAAAGAAGAAAATCACAAGATGTTAGCATGGCTTAAGGTCGCCCAAAAACATACTCTGCCTCATGTCATTCCAAACATGTATGACTTATTTTTCCATGGAACACAAAAGGAGGTCTTTAAGTCTGTCTGTTAAGTCATCATATGGTGCTTTTTGTCATTTTTGGAGCTCCCTTCCTTATTTTAATTGTATATCAATAAACACCTGCTAACATTTCCTTTGTGGTCCATGAAAGAAAATAAACTCATGCAACCTGCAACAACAGGATGGTGAGTTATGATCACATAAATTTTATTTTTAGGTGAACTGTTCTCTTAATTTCCCTTAAAATAAACAGTTTAGCTGGCCTGTTATTTAATTCTTTAGTAAAGAACAAGCCCAGCAGATTCTAGTGTTTCTGTCTAATAGCTCTACAGCTCAAATCCTGCTGCAGAGGTTTTAATATTTAGTGCTTGTTTGATAAAGCAAATATGACAGAGTTCAGTCACCTGCAGCTTTGGGGACAGCAGGCTAAATTTTTACTCAAACACAAATATTCCCAGATGTCATAACATGGTGAATTCCTTCAGGCACATTTCCACTCAAATGCACAACTGGGCTTTAACACACTGACACAACTCGTCTTTATTTTATTCTTTAGAATTTAAGATTTTGTATTATTTTTTTTACTTATTTCAAACTTCTTTTATTTTAAATGATTTAAAGGATTAGTTCACTTTGAAATGAAAATTAGCCCAAGCTTTACTCACCCTCAAGCCATCCTAGGTGTATATGACTTTCTTCTTTCTTGAACATAATTGCAGAAATATTAATAAATATCCTGACGCATCCGAGCTTTATAATGGCAGTGATAGGGATCAATGAGTATGAGCTGAAGAAAGTGCTTCCATCCACATCCATCCATCATAAATATGTGCTCCACACGGCTCCGGGGGGTTAATAAAGGCCTTCTGAAGCAAAGTGATGCATTTGTGTAAAAAAATATCCATATTTAACAAGTTATGAAGTAAAATATGTAGCTTCCGCCAGACCGCCTTCCATATTGAAGTTACGAAGAAAGTGTAAACTGGCGTCACGTCAGTTACCCTTTTCCGGTAAGTTGAATAGGGAAGGCGTAGGACGTAGCGTAAGCTTTGTGAACTGCAAAAGTTTTACACTTTCTGCGTACATTGCATACGGAAGGCAGCTTGTGCCGAAGCTAGATATTTTACTTCATAACTTGTTAAATATGGATATTTTTTTTACACAAATGCATCGCTTCGATTCAGAAGGCCTTTATTAACCCCCCGGAGCTGTGTGGAGCACATATTTATGATGGATGGATGTGGATGGAAGCACTTTCTTCAGCTTAAACTCATTGATCCCTATCACTGCCATTATAAAGCTCGGATGCGTCAGGATATTTATTAATATTTCTGCGATTATGTTCATCAGAAAGAAGAAAGTCATATAATTTTCATTTCAAAGTGAACTAATTCTTTAAATGATCAAACATATTAGCTTTGTGCCAAAACCTCGCCATCTTGGATGAAAGTTTTCCAATGCATTCTGGGATTGTCTGGAAATACAGTGATTCTGTCTTACATTTTGCCCAAAAGAGTGTATCTTAGAAGGCTTTATTTGGCTCCCTATATTTTGTAACAGCCTTCTTGTCATTTATATTAAAGGGGACCTATAATGCCCCTTTTACAAGATGTAATATAAGTCTCTGGTGTCCCCAGAGTGTGTCTGTGAAGTTTCAGCTCAAAATACCCCACAGGTCATTTATTATAGCTTGTCAAATTTGCCCCTATTTGGGTGAGCAAAAACACGCCGTTTTTGTGTGTGTCCCTTTAAATGCAAATGAGCTGCTGCTCCCGGCCCCCTTTCCAGAAGAGGGCGGAGCTTTAACAGCTTGCACTTCGGTTGCTCAACAACAACAAAGCTGGAGAATCTCACGCAGACAAAATGACAATTGTCAGTAGCGGTGTTTAGCCGTACATTGTTCAAACCGGAGTCGGACACTGATGGAGAGACTCAGGAAGAAGTTACAACTTTTAGAATGAAACTGGACGTTTCTGAATGGTTAGTGGATAAATTTATGTAGTTGCTGTGGAGTTGATTCAACTCGTCGACTAGCATGTGCCATCATGTTAATCTTTTGTGCAAATCCAGCGTTGAATTGACCCTCGTTTGTGAAGCAGTCCGGCGTAAAATGACGGCATGGCAACAACACTCTACTACAACAACTCTTCCTCTTCTCTAAAGCAGCCCAACATGGCCTCACACCCTTTGTTGTGTGTTCCCGGGGGAAGAATTTAGGTAAATTTCGGGGTTTGTGATGTCACCAAGCCGGGAAGAAGCTCGTTGTAGTCCCTACCAGCTGTTTTTTTGTAGTCCTTAAAAAGCGATATCTGTAAAAGAAAATATCTCCCTTTGCATTGAACTTTGAGCTTCGTAACTTTGCAGATGTTGTTTATGCTCAAACAGCAACATTACACACTAACTAAAGTTAAAAAAGTGAAATCATAATCAAGGACCCCTTTAAACAGCCTTGCCGTATGATATTGTCTAGGTTGCAATGTTATTTTAGTATTGATTATTTACTTTTATAGAATTTTTATTTTATTTATTTCATCTTTATTTCAATTACCGAATTTTTTTTTAAAATAATTTTAGTTTTTGTTAACAATAAGCTTGAGAGCTGTAGTGTCAGTTACACAATGAAACTGAACTCAGATCAGTGCTGATCTTCTATATGTAAATGAAGGTGATTGGTGATTGGACAAGTTTGTGTTTTTATGTTCTTGTCAGTGTTTCAGGAGCGTCCAGAGATCCCTCCCACCCACGCTCAGGCCACGGCTCGGCAGATTTCTCCGGAGAGCTACTCGTATACAGCCTCCATCTTCAGGCTGCTCCGCAACAAAGCCTTCATCCTCCTCGTCATCACTTACGGTAAATGTCACTCTACGCACAACAGAGCCATTCAGGACCTCAAACTGGGGTTCATTATGCTTGCTGCCATAGTGTGTTACTGAAAACATTCAAATGAATAGTTCCATAGTGCTGTTTGCTAATGTAAGCATCTCTGTTGCTGTTGCTCATACTTGGGCTTTGTGATTTGAACATGCTTCTAACACTAATTAATAAACTTCTGCACATAATTTGTCCTGCTACAGACATAAATGATTCCTCAGATCATGCATGTGCTGTTATTTACAGTCATAGTCACATGGTGCAATATAAAATGCAAAAGCATAATAAAATGCAAAAGGCAAAAACAATTCTTTAGACTTACACTGAAGGGACTTCCTTAAGGGTTAGTTCACCACAAAATGAAAATTCTGTCATTAATTTCTCACCCTCATGTCGTTCCACACCCGTAAGACTTTCGTTCTTCTTCGGAAGAGTTTATGATCCATCTGCACACACACACACAACTGTGTAACACTGGCACGGGAAACATTTAACCTGGCTGAACATTGACAGAAATAATCCTGCAGGAATGCAAAGCTCTTTATGTCTTTACAACTGCTTCAGAAATGTGAAGACATTTTCTGCTTACTAGATACACATCAAATCAATAGTCTGAAACAAGATGTTCTGTGTTAAGTCTTTTTCGGCAGGCTTTTTTAAATGCTTTTTTATGTTTTTAACTTCATCTGTCTTTCCTCAGGGCTGAATGTTGGCTGTTTCTATGCTGTCAGTAC
This sequence comes from Mylopharyngodon piceus, assembly GCA_039654765.1. Lineage (NCBI taxonomy): Eukaryota > Metazoa > Chordata > Actinopteri > Cypriniformes > Xenocyprididae > Mylopharyngodon > Mylopharyngodon piceus. The sequence goes on along the minus strand of CM077456.1, from coordinate 4,327,138 downwards.
GCTTCTCAACCGAATGATCATTGAACACTATCCTGTAAGTCCCTCCGCCTGTCCAACCAATCATGAAAGCCCATGACCTACACTCAATATACATAACTCAAGTGATTCCAGCGATGTTTAACTTCATCTTTAGCATTATTGGTGGAAGTGTTTGTGGGTTTCCATTCTTACATTTATTCCATGATCCAGAAGAACTGATCTTAGTCTGATATATTGTAGTAAAACAGAGAATGTATGTAAAAGTTTGGTCTGGTTTTAACAGGGAGAGGAGGTGAACGCCGGCAGGATCGGACTCACCATCGTGATCGCTGGCATGGTGGGTTCCCTCATCTGTGGAATCTGGTTAGACCGATCTAAGACATACAAGTAAGAGGCTGGACTTTAATCCTTACAGAGAAATTTCCTTCAGGCAGTGACAGTGCTTGATAAACATTTGTCTTCATTCCTCCTTGAAGATAAGTGTGTTATTGAGTCCTTCCCCCCTGTGATTCTGTTCATATGCTTTGGTTTAGTGTGTTTTTCCAGGTGTTTGTCTCTTTGACCCATGAACCTAGACCTCAGTGACCCCGTGACCTTTTGTTTAAGTGCATTTGACCCCCTCGCAGCATGTCTTCCCCTCCTGGGCATTGTGATGTTTCTTTTGTTCAGCTTTGTTTACACTTGTTACCATGTACCACTCTCACACTACTGAACTGAAATATCAGATTAATAATACAATTAATGGGCGTATCTTCAACTTCAGGCCTTTTTTAATGTTTTTGAAAGACGTCTCTTCTGCTCAACAAGGCTGCATTTATTTGATCAAAAATATAGTAAAAAACAGTAATATTGTGAAATATTTTTACAATTTCAAATAACAAGTTTTCTATTTGAATAGATTTTAAAATATAATTTATTCACGTGATTCAAAGCTTAATTTTCAGCATCATTACTCCAGTCTTCAGTGTCGCATGATGCTTCAGAAATCATTCTAATATGCTGATTTGCTGCTCAGGAAACATTTTTTACTATTATTATTATTGTTGAAAACAGTTGTGCTGGTTCATATTTTTGTGAACACCATGATACATTTTTTTATAGGATTATTTCAATTCAATTTAATGCATCCTTGCTGAATAAAAGTATTCTTATCTTAAAAAAAAAAAATCCAGAGCGATCCAAAAAGATCCAGACATTCGATCTTAAAAATATGGAAATCCATTATAAAAATTTTCTATTTTTAAAGCAGACCCATGATCTAAACAAAGTGTCAAGCAATCATAAATTATTTTAGTTTTTATTATGTGAAAAATATTAATATATTTTGTTACACAAATTACGATTGTCCCACAGTTATGGCATGATTTCCACCAAAACCAACTATTTTAACCAACCAACTAAATTTTTTTGCTAATAGTTGAAGAAACGCCCAGATTGCTGTTTTACTAAAGCAGCTGAAATGGTATTTCTGGATCTACATGTATTTGCAGCTACTATGAATGATATGATCAGACTCACTTGTTCAATCATACTAGGACATGTTGGATCCTGATGAAAGATTTGACCCATCTCTCTGTTATGTGATGTCTCCACAGACAAACCACTCTAGCTGTGTATCTGATGTCCCTTGTGGGTATGGTGATTTATGCTTTTACCTTGGATTTGGGTCACCTGTGGGTGGTCTTTATCACAGCAGGAACCCTCGGGTATGAGAAGATTATATTGTTGTTCATGCTGTGCATGGCCAGATAAAATTTGCAAATAAAAATGTCTTTTGTCATTTTTAAAAAATGTGAAAAACCAAAAGTTTTGCCCAAAACTTTTTTGTTTGTGTGTTACTGACGCAGGTTCTTCATGACGGGTTATCTTCCCCTCGGTTTTGAGTTTGCCGTTGAGTTGACTTACCCAGAGTCTGAGGGGACGTCTTCAGGGCTTCTAAACTGCTCTGCACAGGTATGTGTGTGTGATTAATTACAAAAAAAGAGACATAATTCCAGCAGGGGTCACTCATACTTCATTAAATAAACAATAAACAGTTACTTTTGCTGAAATACATAAACAATATATAAACATAAAAAATATATAACATCTGGTTGTATCACGCACATAAGAATCTTTACATATTGTCTTCTCTCAAATCTCAAACATGTGCACACTATGCCAGAGGGAGCACCTTACGTGATCTCATGTAGAAGCAAATGTAAACAAAATGAATATTATCTAGGGTGACCATATGTGCCATTTTCCCAGGACACGTCCTGTCCAGGATTTCTAAATTGCCTAAAATGGCTTGAGCCCTTGCCTCTTTAATCATGAAAGTGGTCATATCGATGTGTCCCCGGAACGTGATTTAGGAACGGAGGTCTGTGCAAGCCACTGTTCTTATTGACAGTCTTCATGCAATGCATTAAAATGTTGTCGTATTTGCAATGCTTTGACCGTTCTCTGTAGATCCAGCCTTCTCGCAAGCCACGATTGGTTGATTATGTATAATGCACGCTATTGGTCAAATTATTTTTCAGTCATTACCTTCCGCAAATATGAAAACAAAACCAAAACTGGGACATTTTATGCAACTTAGAAATCCTGGACAGGACGCGTACATATGGTCACCTTATATTATCTGTTCTTCAGCAAGAACTGGAAGTGAGATTTTAATGCCAATTTTAATATCTGTTAACAGTAGTATATGCTAGCTAACGTTAGACTCAAAGTCTAAAATGTTTACTATCACATCTCAACACTGTCAGCATGTTAGCGTTAGCTTATAGCACTAGTAGATTTCTACACTCAACCAGTACGTTCAAAACTGAGGCAATTTCTCCCCAGCTCTTCTCTTTGTCTGTACATTTTTGAAGACACATTATACAGGCAGTCGTGTTGTCAAAATGTGCGTCTATCTCCACTGTCCAGCGGAGCTGTACAGAAGCTTGTTTCGTGGTCGCTGTTTCAAAACTTCTTTCATTCACCTCCGTTTCCTCATAAACTTGTTTCTCTTTGGCAATTGTGAAAGCACTGACGTAATCATATTCATAATCATCCCGGTTTAAAATCCTAAATATCAAACATATTTGATATTATCGGGGCGGCCCCCATGTGTCTGCGAGCACATCGGGAGGTTTAAGATTTGATCTATAAACGCCTCACAGATAAAATCTGGGCCAAACATCATAACCGACCAGGGTCCTGGACAAGATTTTTTCACAGATTGTCACAGATTGTCAAGGGGTAAATCGGGGATAAATTATCAGCCTAAAACTTCTGTAGTCTGAGCGCGGCTTTATGGGTGTTGCACAGTGATACACATCTTTTCGGTGAAGCGGTCATAGTCATGCGTTATGGTAAATAAAACACGGCTATTGACCAATCAGCAGCAAGGACCAGAACTATCCGTTTTATAAACTCTTTATTAGAGGCTCCAGTTGTCTTATTTTTTGAGTTTTGTATTATTTTATAGAGTTTATATGGAGTTACCAACAATCCTAATAAACGTTGTGTTTCTTACTGCAGGTATTTGGGATCATATTTACGATCTGTCAGGGGAAAATCATGGATTCGTTCAATACGCTGGCTGGAAATCTCTTCCTGTGTGCCTTCCTGCTGATAGGAACCTTCATTACAGGTGCAGATCGCTCAGTGCTCGTCTACCTGACTAGTTGTTCCTCTTTAATTCAGTGTGGAGTTCATACTTGAGGGATTGTGAAACTGCTTTGTATTTTTTACTCTGGTCCTATGAACTGTAGTTGTTTTAAAATGTTTTGATTCCTGGTGCTTCTTGGAAAGCATTCTATTAAAATTCATGCTGCATGAGTGACATTATGAAAGCTATGGTGTCCTCTAAAGTTTCAGTTAATGTATAAGCTATTAAACACAGAAAAAAAAACACTGGATTGTGTAAATATAGAATAAGCTACAAAATCCTTCAGGGTACAAACACAGAACTGGATCTCTGTATCTCTTCAGTGACTCGACTGGCCCAATAGAGAGTGATTCTCATGACAAGGGTGGCAAATTGTCACATGTTTTAAATGTTATAAAATTATACAACTCGTTAATTAAAATTGTAATGTTCACTGCGGTTATTCAGATTGTTGTTATGGATAATTGAAATACTTCCTAGTTAATATTCAACAAATTTTCCAGGCAATAAGAGTTCATGTGGAGAAGTTATACAGTCCTTCATATAACATTGATGCGTAGAGGTACAAAGTTTTTACTTTCTCTGTTAACAGTGAGTGAGATCTCAAAAGTCCAACCAGAATTATCTTCCACGTAAACTTAGCCAAACCCATTGATGGGTCATACCCATGGGAATTAAACCTAATAATAATGATAATAATAATAATGATTATTTTGCAATGCATAAAAATATACTTGTATAAAAAATTGAAAATCTTATTTATTCCTTTTGATTTTTGGAATTAAATATTATCTGGACATGTTCTTTGAGGGATTCATCCATTTATATTCATAATTCAAATGCTGATTGGATAGACTAAAGCTCACAGGATGCATTAGTCATCTTAGCAGATAGTCTGTGAATGTTAAAGCTGTCGTAATGCATGTCTCATGTTTCTGTTCTTTTCTCAGCCTGTATTAAGTCAGATCTGCGCAGACAGTTGGCAAACCAGCAAGCACTGGCAGCTGTAAGTATCAAACCAAACCTGCAAAACAGTAACACATTTACACCTGCCCTCTATCTCTCCTCTATAACACAAGCAGATTAACACTATGTGAGATATATTTGTGATAGAAAGCAGATTAAAGGGTTAGTTCACCCAAAAATGAAATTTCTGTCATTAATTACTCGCCTCATGTTGTTTGAAACCCGTAAGACCTTCATTCTTCGGAACACAAATTAAGATATTTTTGATGAAATCCGAGGGTTTCTGAACCACACATAGGCTGCAACGTCATTGCACCTTTTGAGGTCCAGAAAGGTATTAAAGACATCGTTAAAATAGTCCATGTGACTACAGTGGTTCAACCTTTATGTTATGAAGCGACGAGAATACTTTTTGTGCCCAAAAACAAAACAAAAATAAGGATTTTATTCAACAATTTTATCTCTTCCCTGTCATTCTCCTACGCTTTTGACATAGTAAACGCAGTTCAGAGCTTCCAGGTTCTGTGTCAGAACGCCGGCTCATTATTGGCCGGCTCCTGCGTCAGCATCACATGCATGCATCGTGCTGCTCACATGTACAGCATCTGCCAATACTGAGCCCGCGTTCGGACATAAACACAGAAGCGCTGCGCTGCGTTCGCTACGTCAAAAGCATAGTATATTAGTATATTAAAAGTATTCTCGTCGCTTTATAAGATTAAGGTTGAACCACTATTTTAATGATGTCTTTAGTACCTTTCTGGACCTTAAAAGGTGCAATGACGTTGCTGCCTATGTGTGGTTCAGAAACCCTCAGATTTCATCAAAAATATTTTAATTTGTGTTCTGAAGATGAACGAAGGTCTTACGGGTGTGGAACGACATGAGGGTGAGTAATTAATGACAGAAATTAATTTTTTTTGGGGTGAACTAACCCATTAAGGTTTACATGACCAAGTTCATGTTTTGTGTTTTCTGCAAATGTGTCTCTTGTTTGGCTGATTGATGCAGGGAAACTTTTTACAGCCACTAACATGTACTGATACTAGAGAAAATGACTCTCCTGTTGTTTCTGTGTTGTTGTGTTTTAACCTGATCTCCAGTGATTTCACTCAGTCGACTGTTGAATGTGTTCATTAGATGGTCGTTGTGGTTTATTAGCTTTTGTTTCAAAGGTTCACAGCAGGAGTGTGACCGCGTTCCTGCAGTATTTTCGAGGGTCTTCAGCCCAGCAGCTTGTGTGGCGCTTTGAACTTTTTATTGTGTTGACATTCCAGCGCTGTGAATGGATGATACGCAGGAAATACTGGCCCTATAAACACATTTCATCCTGTTCTTCACTATCACTCCTGCTCATTTTTACTCACTATAGCATGTTCCCTTGTTCCACGCGTCCCATTCACACTCCAATTTCCCATTATCTAGTTATTTTTTTCCACTCATCTCATTGCCTCTTTCCTCTCATATATGCTACTGTTCAAAAGATTGGAGTCTTTAAGATATATATTTAAGTTTTCAAAAGAAGTCTCTTCTCACCAAGGCTGCATTTAGTTGATCAAAAATACAGTAATATTGTGAAAAATTATTACAATTTAAAAATGATTGTTTTCTATTTGAATATATTTTAAAATGTCATTTATTCCTGTGATCAAATTTTCAGCATCATTACTCCAGTCTTCAGTGTCACATGATCCTTCAGAGATCATTCTAATATGCCAATTTGCTGTTCAATAAATATTTCAATAAATTATAAATGTTGAACACAGTTGTGCTGCTTAATATTTTTGTTGAAACCGTGATGCATTTTTTTCAGGATTCTTGTATTCTTCTATTTCTTGATGAATAGAAAGTCCAAAAGAACAGCATTTATTTGAAATAGAAATCTTCTGAAACATTATAAATCTCTTTACTGTAACTTTTGATCAATTTAATGCATTCTGGCTGAATAAAAGTATTAATTTACTTAAAAAAAATCTTTTGAGTTGTAGTAAAATTGTCCTTCTTCTTTCCACTCATCCCGTCTTCTTTCTGCTTATGTTCACAACCTACACTCATCTCATCCCTCTTTTCCTACTCCCCTCGTTTTCCCTTTCCAATTTTTCTCTTATCCCATTCTGTTTTCCACTCATCCTGAACAGGATTTTTTTTTTTAACCCAACCTGTTTCTCCTATGCTCGTTTTGTTCCCCAATTTTTGCTCATCTTGTTCTCTGTTGTAGTTTCATATCTGTTCAACTCTACTCGTGTTCACAGATCAGTGTGTTTGCGTGCGTGTGTGTGTGTGTGTGTGTCTACAGGCAGCGTTGAGCAGGTCAGACGTTCAGGATCACAGTGGGACGTCTCTCCTCCCCTCCTCACACATGTGATCAATCAATCACTGCCTGATTTTATTGCTCACTGTGGTTCAGGTATGGGCGGCACATGTGATCAGCCGCTCAATGATCACAATTGATGAGCTTCATTTTAATTATCGCTTATAAAGTGATTCAGATGTGCTTTTGATTCTCAGTGTGTCCAGTCAGAGTCCAATTTTAATGATTTTTGTCTGCTCTATCTGAACGCTTCGCCCTTGAGCTGTGTGTGTGTGTGTTAACTATAGCACGGTCTGCACTAACATTTAACCTTCATTTAATCCACTAACACACTAACTGTCCTCCAGTGGATGTGTGCATGAATGCCATCAGGGGGCGCCATTTCACTGTGATATTTATTACTAATGATGTGTTTTGTGTTTGTAGGGCCATTTGGAAACATCACCAGCACAAGCGTTTGAAGCCAAACTCTAATGTGATCATGGAACGGATTGTGTAGCATTTCTCATTTTTGTTTGACACTGTTTATCTTTTATAGTTTGTAACCAGCCTTGAATTTGAGTTCTTTTGTGACATTTGAATCAGGATGTATTATGTGTGTTTATTTGTATTTGTGTCTAGCCTTTATAACAGCCAGGGATTGATCAAGTGTTTGTTTGATCATATGGTGTGATCATTTGTGTTTAATTGATCACTAATCATCTCATTAGGACATATTCTAATTTTAAACTAGTTTATCAATTTCTCATTTAAATTATTAATGTTAACATTTTTCTTGCAACATTTTTTTTTATGGAAACTTATAGAAAAAAAATCTGCAATGAAGCCCATTGGAACGTGGAATGTTTCAGTATTATTTTAACTTGATATAAACCAAATCCGTTTCCAAATCTATGCAGTAATATGTAATGAATAACGGTTTCAGTATTTTTATACAGTTGTTTTGTATTTTGACCCTACTTAATGTACTATAAGTCCATCTGAACAAATTGTAATGAATAAAACAACTCTAACATCTAAAGCGCTTTTCTGTTATATTATTTGTTTTATTTTTGTAAGTGTTAAAAAGTAAAACATTTGTAGCAGAATTTTTGTATTCATAATTCAAGGATATGATGCTCAATAACCAGATTCTTATTATTACTGTGTGTGTGTATATATATATATATATACATGTGTGTGTGTGTAAGCAATAAGGTACTCGAGGCTGTGCTGTATCGTGAATAAGTCACGGCTGAAGGGTGTTGTTAGGCACGACGCGGAGTGCCTGCAACCCCTTCAGCCGTGACTTATTCAGGATACAGCACTAGCCTCGAGTGCCTTATTGCTTTTATAAAACAGTTACTACACAATGCAAATATTAAAGCCAAAAATATGTATCAATGCAACTTTCATTAAGTAAACTTTCACTAAAAGCCTTCCTTCCGCCGGAAAAAATAGTCCCTGACCGTGAACAGCAACAGAAGTTACATTATTACGCCATTAGATGGCAGCAAAGACTGTCTTTATGAGTGAGTCACTCCGTAGCGAAGACTTTTATATTGAAAAGACTGAACTGTTGTGAACACGGAACAAGACGCGACTGACAAATGCTTTGACTAGCGCTGTCAGTCACGGAAAACCCCTTAACTGTTAAAAGGACAAGATAATACATCGGACATTTAAACAGATTTTTTATTATAAACATAGGACTGACCTGAAGGAAAATGCTAAATCTGAATGCAGGTAATAAACTCGCTCACTCGATCTCTTTCTCACAATACTCTTCTACATAATACAGTAAGCTTCAATGAACAATATCGATTGAGAACAAACAGTTTACGTTGCTAAGAGTGCTTGCTAAGGGTGTTGTGTAGTGATACACAGAACTGTTGGGTGAAGCGGTCATAGCCATGTTTTATTGTGAATAAAACACAGCTATTGACCAATCAGAATCAAGGACAGGAATGAACCATTTTATATATATATAAAACAGTGTGTGTGTGTGTGTGTGTGTGTATTATATTATATTTATATATTATATTTATACATAAATATAATCACAAAGCTCTCTCAAATGAGTATCCATAAATATTTTAATGCAGTGAACATTGCAGAAAGTGTCAGCATTTATATGACAGCATTTATGATATATGTAAAAAAAGACATCTTATTTCACAATTTTATAACAGCATTTAATATATTTATCAAACTGTATAATTATTTTAAGTAGCAAAATTAAAAAAGAACCAGCAGTAACGTCCCGTACACATTCCAAAGTAAAAAAAGCTTAACATTTTTACTCATTTAACGACTTTTCTGAGACAAGTGCATTTGAAAGGGCATTTCAGATAAATGAGGCAGCAGTAGCAGCCTGTTCTCTTTGATAGTCTGTCTGAGCTCCCTGTGGTTTGTGCGGAGGTATTTATTCATCCAAACTGCAATGCGTGTTTACGTGTTTGTTTGGGTGCTCGTGACTGAAGCCCAGTGTGATCAAGTCCTCATCGTTGGCCTGCTGTTCTAAGGCACCTTCAGCTGTTTGATTGTCTGCAAGTGTCATCGTTACCAATACACAAGCATTTGAGGCACACCTGTCAGAAGAACAACAGGACAAGAATACAGCACGGCACTGGAACATCACCTCCGTGGAATGTGGTGAGGAAATAAAATGGAATAATTGCAGAGGAATCATGTGGATTTGTGGACTCTGACAGTCTGTGTTATATTCACAACGTCTTCATGGTCTCTAACACTGTACTGACGACATTACGTTATAAAATCTATCGATAATGCACAAGCAAACCATGTAAAATTGTAAACCGCAAAGTACAGGCACCTCAGTAGATTGTACCACAAAAGAAAGCATTTAAGAAACCAGCAATGGAACGATATCTATTTTTATAACTTAAATTATTAATCTCATATTTATATTAATTTGACTTTACAATATGGTCTTACAAATATATATATGGAAAATAAATTCCCCCGCTTTATCGCACATCATATACAAACTCTTAAATATTCATATCGGCGCCAGATCATAAGCCAGTCACGTGATGCCATCTGGCCGTCTCATTGGACGCTTCAGTAAATCTACAGGTTTGTTCGACTTGAAGCGGCGCTGCGTAACATCGCTTCAAATCGAACACACTCGCATCTGAGTTCATTATTGTCCTCATCCTTAAAGGGACAGTTCACGAAAAATGCAAAATCTGTCATCATATACAAACCCGGGGAGACGTCGTATAGAATTTTACGTGGATGAAACGAGGCTGGACAGTCTTGGTATGTACTGTAATTTTCAAAACTGTTTTATGGAATTTTTATCTAGTGAAAATTTTGTGGAAAGATTTTTCCTCACAGCCTTGTTCGCGCCAAAATTAAAATGGCGCAGCTCTGGCGAAAATCTATAACATTTTAGCAAGTAAGAAAGAAAATTACACAGGAATGTTCGGAATGACATGAGGGTGAGTAAGTGATGACATAATTTTACTTTTAGGGCGAACTATACCTCTAATTAAAGCATATTTTGCTATCCACAGGACACTTTCCCTCTTAAGACATTTACAGTAATAAACCTCTTTATAATAACTATTGATTGACATATACATACCAACACAACTCTTCCTAGAACTTTGATAAGTTCTCATTAGGTAACTTGTAGCTATATTTGTTAAATATTATTGATTGCATTTATCGCTTGAGTTGAACTGTAACAGATGATTTGGTGTATTGCTCTTTGAGCACATTTTGATAATCACCAATTACTAAAGAGATGCTTTAAACACTGATATCTAAAGTAATACTTCAGTGCCTGAGAGAAATCATGTCATTATGTAACGTCTGTGATACATGACAGCAGAACAGCAGAATTAATTCATTAAGGCAAACTAATATTTCAGAAAGATAAAATCGTAATTTTTGTGGTACATTCTCTCTTAATGAGAAAACATGATCCTCTTCAGCATTTTAAAATCACAAAATTCATATCTGTCTCCTTTGTTTTTCTCAAAAATGGCTCATTATTGATATACAGGTAGTAAAACCTGATGTTCAAGTTGTTTTTCTGCATTTAAACAAAACATTTTCAGTTCTTTCTGAAGCATGTTACTGGCCTCTGGAATTATGTATCATCACGTCTGTTCTGTCCTTAAACTCTGTCCTAATAACACTGATAACAGCAGTGAATCAAGCACAATCCGTGATACACCAGCAGGGAAAGATCAAGATTCTGTTCTGGGATGCGTCACAGTTCAGAAGGTGTATTAATAAAGTCAGCACAAATACTCAAACGCACACATAAGTGTTGACCTTGAGTATTCTCACAGCTCTTCAGTTCTTTCTTCTTCTGAGGGTTTTATTAAGGCATCCACTGCACCGAGATCCGCTCATATGTGAACGTATGTTGGGAAAACATAAGGCAGAATATTAATATCTTTATATTGATATGCAACCTGCAGAAAATTTACTCCAATGCTCCATTTTGAGAATGGCTTCTTCGGAAAAAAGAGGGAAGTCTGACCAGCGGCAACCTTCTTTCCACAACAGTTTTTGAGCCACATAAATCCAGATCTGCGCACATCTTACAGTGCTGTGTAAAACTTATTTGGGTCCTGAAAAGGTGAGCTGTGGCCTCTCATCTCTGGGCTCTTGCATTTTGGGGTCCTTCTTGAGGAAAAAGGAAGTTGTAGATCGACGTCACTAACTGGAACAAACCCAGCCGGCCCCTGTGAGTGAACTGCACAAAAATAAACCACAATTAATTATTCATCAGGTGAAATTTCTGCCGTAGGTGAAAAATGATATTGCATTTAATAATCCAAGAGAGGCGTCATTATTAAACTATCCATTTTATAATTAAGTCCACATGAATTGACATTCACAACCCATTTTACTTAAATAATGTGACATATTTCCGTCAGTATGTCGAACAATGACTTAATTTTCCCTATCCGCCAAAAAGCAAAGTTGTCTTTAATAAAACATGCACAATAAGACCAGGAGCGTCTATTATGAAAGTAAATAGGGTCAATGTTGATCTCATGTTTGTTTTTAAGTGGCAGGTATCTGCCATAAGATGGCGCTGTGGCCTCAAGCTTCACTTCAAACTCCTCCCCTTCCCTCTAAATCCCCCTGATGGACAGTTAAAGCGGCCAATCAGCAGTCAGGCCAGCTGTGTTGTAGTTCAGCCTTGACTATTGCAGTATGTTGCATAAGCAACTGCTCTTACTGAAGGCATGCTAGATTTAAAGTTAGATGAACTTATGTAAATTATTCTGACCCATTTATTCTTTTTTTGATTGTCATCTTTCAAGGTTTTAAATTATTCAAAGGACCCTTAGGCCATCTGTGAGAACATGAAGTTTCAGTTTTTGATTGTATCTGAGGTCATGACGGCAATTTTACACGGTTTATAAATCATACAGTCTGCACGTTCATTTAAACATCTCAGTTGTAGTGGCTCAGCATATAATACACAGAGTGTTACTAAAGGTGTTACATTTGAGATTGTGGTCACATGTCTGCTGACGTGGCGTTTTAGTCTGTCTAAAATTAGCTTGCAGTATAAACACACTTCACATCCTCTTTCTGAGCTCACACACAAACTACCGCTGGCCTGGGTAAATGCTGAACACAACTTGCAAACTTTTAAACCCTTGATAAATCTAAATTTATCCCTGTTAACAATAATGTAGAGGATGAGAGTTAATATGCCTCTCTAATAAATGTAAAAGTCATTTTGGATAAATGTTAACATAAATAAGTCTCACACATGGAAAATGTTTCCTCTACCAAAAACCATATGTCATCGAACAAGACCACATTGTCTTCATCTGCTGTTTGTAATTTAAAAACTTCTTTAAAATACATCTACAACAAAAACATCTTCCGATGGCCATATTTACATGATAAAATGTGGCACTTCTCAAAATTATATAATAAAAAGTTAAATTATAAAACTTTTTTCCATGTATCTCTCATATTATTCTTATTTACCCAAATAAACACTTTAAACTAATCCGATTTTACCACAAACTTTAATTAATACCAAATAATAAATGTTTTCAATAGTCACACAGCCTTTATAAATAAGTTTGATATATAAACATCATCTAGTGATTAAACTCCTCCATCATTTACTGAAAGGTTATTGTTGTACTGTATACAGTATATGTATGTATGTATTCATTATGTTAAGTAAATTAGACATCTGATAAAATCTAAGAGAACTTGAGTAAACAGGATGAGCAAACCAATAATGATGTCATCGTTCCCGCTGAGCATTTGCATATGCAGCACTGTAACAACAGACGATGCTGTCATTGCACATTGTGACCGAAACCACTGCAATGAAACCACCGACTCTGTCCACACACCTGTGAAAATCTTTTACCCATTTGATTCACACGGCCTTGAGGAAAAGAAACTAACTAGTCTGATCTGAAATCACTCTTACCAGCTGAAGATGTTCCTGCTGAAACTGATCCCCCATTTCACGCAATTTACGTCCAATCTGAATCTCCACGCTAATTCCCATGTCATGTTCGTCGTCTTTTTCTTCTGCTCTCCCTTCGTCGGCCTCCCTTTCTTCGATGTTTTGTACGCCATCCGGGACAGCTTCAAACAGTGCGGGGAAGTGTGCACGAAATCCAGCATTTCCTACAAGATAAAAACAATATTTATATTTTTATATTGTATACTATTAAAATAATTATTAATATCGATATATTATAATATTCTATAAAATATTTAAAGGTTCAGTGTGTAAATTTTAGCGCCATCTAGCGGTGAGGTTGCGAATTGCAACCAACGGCTCAGTCCACCGCTCACCCTTCCCTTTCGAAGCACATAGAGAAGCTACGGTTGCCTACACAGGACAAAGATGTCGTTGTCTGAGACAGAAGAGAGTAGCCAGTCAAGCAATAAGGTTTCTTTACGAAGATAAATTAAGAAATTATATTTACTTAATTATTCAGTAAAACGATATGTTATTGTGAATATTATTAAGCTGCCTAGCCAAGGAAGAAAAAGAACAACAACATAGTGACAAAACACGCTCTTTTAGAGCAGTTTGTCCGTTTAGGGCTACTGTAGAAACATGGCGGCGCAAAATGGCGACTTCCATGTAAGGGGACCCGCGGTTTATGTAGACAGAAATGGCTCATTCTAAGGTAATAAAAACATAACGGTTAATTATCTACGGCCTTTATACACCACTGAAAACATAGTTATGTATATTATATTGCATTTCTGTCAATAGATCCTCCTAAATATTACACACTGGACCTTTAAGAAAGAAAATCAGCAAGTTTAATTCAGTTTAGTAGAAAAATAGTAGCAAAATTTAACGTGATCCAAGGTCAGTAAATAAAAATGCTCAGGGCAAAACTGCCACTGAAAATGATATAGATTTTTTATGTGTTAATTTATTTTTTATCTGTTATCTAATTATATATATATATATATATATATATATTCAGAAATGGAAAAAATTAGTTCCGGGGCCTTTAATAAAATCTCTGGCGCTAATGTGAACAAAGTGAAATTTGTGTTTGGCCATAATATAATCTCATAATCATGGATATGATGCATATTGTGTATCCCTACCATAAAAAAGTGCTCTTGGCCCTGGAGCCCCAGAGGCCATAGTAAGTGAAGCAAGGCCCCTGGGTCCACAGTGAGCCCTGAATGCAGTCCTGGCATCCACAGATCTGCAGGGAGATGATGCGTCTCTCCCTGAACCCTGGAACGGTGCCATATCTCCGTTTCTCACTGAATTCAGGACAGAGCTCAGTGTCTGCGTGGATCTGTCTTCAAAGCGTCTGTGTCTGTTAACCGCTCCACGGTGGGCGTCTCTGTTCTCTGAGCTCTTGTTTCTTAGCGGTGTTTCACAGCAGTGAGGAAGCTGTTCGTCCTCCTCATCATCCATCGGCGGAGTCAGCAAAACTGCCCTGAAATATACCACAGACTGTCACTCTGTGCAACTGTGAGAATTCACATGCTGTTCAGTTTTTCTGTATTATATAATATGACACAGGGCCTCAAAAAAAGTTTGTTTCTGTTTTTTTCTTTCTAGTGCAGTGGTTTTGCTTCAGGACCCATATATTACATTGGATATTAAGTGGCGACCAAACACAGTGGCAAAAAATGTTCATGTGCTACAAAATTTAAATACATTTTTTATTTATTGGTTTATTACTAAGTGACAAATTAATATGTCCTTAAATCTGATTGGATGCACAGTTTTGGACATAAACAACATAAAACATGGCGATTTATCCTCCCTTTTAAAAGTTGCTAATCTTATTTATTTTCTATCCCAAACCATGTCCAGTTATCATATTAAATACTATGATTAGTTGCCTTTTATAATTTGCATTTAGCATTGTTTTCCCTCTCTCTCCAGTGCATTTTAGGAACACTTGACCTCATGCAAACACCAAATCTCACAGAGAGCTCACCCACATTCACAAGAACAACCAACCATGACTGATCTAAATAAGTTTAAGTTATTACATACATTTTATTTGGTTGAACAATGAATCGTTAAGACCAGACAGTAGATCAGCACATAAGTGCAACTTCTGGCATCAAAGTGCAGTGAGATGACTAAGATAGGCTGGTCACAAACAAAACCGCCAAAACGTCAAATGGCAACATTTCAAAGGAGCCTCATACAAATGAGGGGAAGTTTCAGGCCTGTGCTCACAGTTTTATGTGCCGCTGTTTCCCAGAAAACAATACATTTCAAATCTGTACCATCACAACAAGTCAGTTTATGAAATCTGTTCATGAATAATCTGATCAACTGAGAGTTACGGTGTAGATTAGTACAGATGCTTTCAGATGAGAATAGTTTCATATAATTTGGAGCAGTTACAGTGAAATTGATCAAATTGACAAATCTGAGTTCTCAGACATGCACAGATGTGTAATTTGTTTGCAGTACATGAAGGCTGAAGTCAAAAGGATAAATAATCAATTACAAACCCACATGAGTATATTTTATGAAGTATAATTCTATTAATAGATTCATTGGCATATGGACAGATGATTATTAATGTGAATAACACTCATAATCTCTGCAGTAAACCAGCCCAATATGGTTTGCTGGTTTTAGCTGGTTTCCCAGCTTGGATACCCTGGTCTGTTGGCTGGTTTTAGAGGGTTTTTGGGGGGTGGGAGGGTCAGACTAGCATGGCCAGGCTGAAAGACCATTGAAGACCATCATTAATCACTCTTATTATTAAGAAAACCAATTTAGGCTGGTTTAAGGTGTTGTTTTCAGCAGGGAATACAAAAACAAAGCAAAATAAAACATATAGCATAAAACATATAGCAAGTAATGCCAAAGTAAAAACAAATAAAAAACATCAGGACATCATGAAACCTCATGGTAATGTCACTCTTTGATATTTCAGATTTATGAAGTTTAGATGGACATCTGAATCACAATATCATATTGGGAATATTTCAGTGTATTAGATTATGATCTTTATTCTGTAATTTAACACTTTAGTCACTTTCTTTCACAGATCAAAACACTGAAACTTTGTTTTTTTTCCTGACAAAAAGTCACTTCAGTTCTTATTTCAATACACAAAAGTAAAAAAAACACAGAATGAAACTGCAGCATATGAGACAGAAACAGGAGACACTCACCGCCAGTGCTTGAATGTGCCTGTCAGTACTGTTTTATTCCGCTTTTTGTGTCAGCGCTCTTTTATTCCGTCTTCACTGTGCTTGTATTTACTAACACGGACTCGCTCCGTTTTCATTCTGCGCCCTCCGCTCGAGTTGTTTGTATTGGACACGAGCGCGCCGAAAGTCACGCCCATTTCGAGCTGACATCACATGATATGTTAATTAGTCTAAAGAGGCGGGAGTCGGTTGTTGTTGGTGCCCGAGGGAAAAGGTCAGTTTAGGGTTTGTGTGTTGACTCTGTCACTCTCTTTTTATGTACAAACGGAGCATTTCAGCAGTTTTATCAGATACAACAATTCAAACTGTTGAGATTAGTGGTTGTGTTAAAAAGAAACCGTTTTAATGGCGCTTGTTGTTGGAGTCAATGCTTTAAAGTGCTTTAAACTAATCAAAATGAGTGAAAAGCACACTTATTGTGACGAAACGTTTTCCAACTAGAAAATAACAAGTATTTAATTATATTACTGCACATGTTTAACAGCGATAGATTATTTTTGAATGACTTTTAGAATATATTGCATTATTCCCTTTATATTGGTGCAAGTCATGTCGGAAAGATCGTATTTACGAGTCGAACGCACATGAACCCCGCCACAAAGTCGTAAATACGAGTGGGAATCTCGGGATTTGGGGGCGTGTCAGTGAGAAACATGGCGGAATACCAAAATACATTGACATTGTCAGGCTTTTTAATTTACAACAAAATAAGCCAACTGCCTGCATAAAATATAATAGCATTGTAATATAACAATATAATATGTGACGATAAAGTTTACTGTGGCTTTATAGATTAATTAAAAACATAACAAAGCAAAACACACCTCTACATTCATTTTCTAAAAGCAGAGTTTAAAAACATTGCTGTATTTTTGTGTAGTTTGTTAAGAGAAGGACCACCGCCATCTTGCTGCTGAGACTTGAAGGCACCTGACGTCGTAAACACGACTTCCCAACTCATAAATACGAACTTCCCAGGAGGACTTGAACTCATCATATATTTCTGGCAAGTTATCAGTCACATGACACCATTATAAAGGAGCCCATGTTATTTTCTGTATATGAGGAATATTTGACTCCAAATTTAATTTAATTTTGTTGTCCATGCAAATCATCAGTATCCACAGGAAAGCTTGTTGTTTTGTTATGGAGAAATACACTGACCTTGACATCTGCCAGCCTTAGTTATTATGGTCTATTGTGATCAATTTGTACACTTTTCCATTTTGCACATTTTTGTGCATGCATATTTTCTGCCTAAGCCAGAATTCAAGTGCACAGTTCAAGTGCACTTGTTCTAAATGGGCAGTGAGTCACCTGAATATTACAGTCTTCCTGTTCTCACTCGCTTGCGATGACATCATCCTTTCCGACAGCCGTTGGGCTCAGCATTCCTGCACACACTGTTGCGGCTCTTCTCAACTGTGAGATTGCAATGGCTAATTTAAAGATTAATTACTGCTCTAGAAAACTCTAAAAAGGAATGTGCTGATTAACATGTATGAAAGTTTTAGTTTAAAGTGTGTAAGCTTTATAAAAGCCTGTCTGATTGTTTTAAACCTGCATACAAGCTTCATTATTCAGTGCAGCTAGGCCAACACATTGCTGGCAGGGATTTCAGTTTGCTGAAATGCTGGGATGGTTTCAGATGAGGATGAGGACGAGGTAGAGACAAATCACTGACTAGAGGAAGAGGATTGAAATAGACTCAAAGTGACTCTGTTTCTACGGTAACTGTGGATGGGGAGGTACGAGAGATGAGAGCGAGGCAAAACAAACGCTGGCGCTGCCACCGTGGCAACAGCTACATCATTGGTTCTTGTTTCATAGTAAAGACGTGTTAAAAAAAAAAAAAAAAATCACAAGAGGCCCAGGAGACACCGCCCTCACAACTGCATGTTGCATCAGAAAGATCCTACAAGAGGAAGAGCAAAACACATAAACACATCACATGCTCCACTTCACTCTACAGCCCCCTCCTTCCTCCCCGCTCTCCCGCCAAAACATCTCAGCGAGTAAATCCTGCCTAGAAACCAAACAGCTGACTTCTGCCTTGCTGTGATTGGTGCAGCTCCCTAGCAACGGCGTGTGTTAATTCAGCCAATCAGACACTGAGTTTTCTGCACTTTCAACCAATAGCAGGCAGCCCCAGCTTACCCAGGCAGTAACAGTGACTTGGTAACTGTCCGGAAGAACAGAAAGCAGCTGTGATTGGTGAGATCTGTGCTGCGTCCTCATTGGCTGCTCATGACGATCTCTCAGTCATTCATATGTTTTTGCGGCTGCTCTCTTTTGCCCTAAAGGGATACACCCACAGCAGAAGGTCAACTTCTCTTCATCCTGATTGGCCGAGCAGCAACGTGGACTCCTAGTAACAAACCACAATTGCTAAAACAGGGTGTGGTTAGGCTTCTGTCAGTCATCCAAATGCTAGCCAAACATGATGTTGTTGCTGCCGGCCTGCACTTACTAAGAAGTATTTTGTATGACAAACAGGCCTTCATTAACACACTTGTAATATCTGGGAGTAAAATTCATACTTCTCATGCTGCTGGTGCAGTTTCACTGTACATGTTTGTTCACACATATTTGTATTACTGCAACAGTGTTTGCTAAGATTCACTGCTAATATTTGCGTAATATTTCGGCATCTGTCAGTTATTTTATGTCTAATTTTAGTTATGATCTACATATCACAGAGAGATTTTTATCATTTGCAACTTCATATTTGAGGTCTAACTGGTCCAGAAAGTGTTCAATTGTCATTCTCGTGTTTAAACTTTAGATGCGTGGAGAGCAGCGCGTGATTCACCTAGCAAGAAGAATGAGTCCCCAGACGACGACTGCAGCTCACAAGCACAACCGAAGATGAATCAGAAGTGACATCATGGCTGTAAGATTGCATGACATCATGCTTGAAGGTAGACAGATTAATATGTCAAATTTGAATCAGAAGGAACTGGCAAAGAAATGATCGGTGTTAATGATCTGGATAAATATAATCAGTTTAATAAATAAAGTACTTTTTGGCATTGTTGATACAGCAGGCTGCTTTAAATTATAAACCAAAATGGCAATAATCTAAGGCTTGTGCCTTATACAGATATTCAGTCAAATATTTGATTTATAAGGATATAAAGTTACGGATATAAGGATATACAGTCACGCTTCTAACACATACACATATATACTTGAAGCAGTGTTGTTATTGTTAACTAAAACGATTAAAAATGATGTACTATTTTTTTTTTAAAAAATGTCAGTAATTGAAAAAAAGCTTAAATAAAATAAAATATAAATGTTATATGAAAAACTTAAAAAACCTAAGCAGCTAACTGAAAAAAAATAAGATGAAGTTGAAGTACTAAACTAAAACTCAAATAAAAATTAAATACAAATAAATGTATAAATAAATAAAATAATTTTTATTTAATAATTATTAAATAAAAAGTTAGTTCACCCAAAAATGAAAATTCTGTCATTAATTACTCACCCTCATGTCGTTCCACACCCGTAAGACCTTCGTTCATCTTCGAAACACAAATTAAGATATTTTTGATGAAATCCGATGGTTCAGTGAGGCCTCCATTGGCAGCAAGATAATTTACACTTTCAGATGCCCAGAAAGCTACTAAAGACATATTTAAAACAGTTCATGTGACTACAGTGGTTTAACCTTAATATTATAAAGCGACGAGAATATTTTTTGTGTGCCAAAAAAACAAAATAACGACTTTATTCAACAATATCTAGTGATGGGCGATTTCAAAACACTGCTTCATGAAGCTTCGAAGCTTTACGAATCTTTTATTTCAAATCAGTGGTTCGGAGCGCGTATCAAACTGCCAAAGTCATGCTCCCCAGTGGTGAACCATTGAAATTTCAAAACACTTATGACTTAACAAAACCTCATTTACTGAAATCACATGACTTTGGCAGTTTGATACACTCCGAACCACTGATTCGAAACAAAAGATTTGTAAAGCTTCGAAGCTTCATGAAGCAGTGTTTTGAAATCGCCCATCACTAGATATTGTTGATAAAGTCGTTATTTTGGTTTTTTGGCACACAAAAAGTATTCTCGTCACTTCATAACATTAAGGTTGAACCACTGTAGTCACATGAACTGTTTTAAATATGTCTTTAGTAGCTTTCTGGGCATTGAAAGTGTTAATTAACTTGCTGGAAATCGAGGCCTCACTGAGCCATCGGATTTCATCAAAAATATCTTAATTTGTGTTCCGAAGATGAACGAAGGTCTTACGGGTGTAGAACGACATGAGGGTGAGTAATTATGACATTATTTTCATTTTTGGGTGAACTAACCCTTTAATAAAATAATGTTTAATAATAATACATTTATTTAATATTTAATAATAAAAGCTATATAGAAATATAAAAAAAATAACAAATGTACTCAAACAGAATGAATTTAAAAATGTTAAAAAAATGAAAATAAAAATAAAAGTGAATTCAAAATATTAATAAATGCTATAAATTATAACAGTATAAAAAAATACTAATTTTTGAAGAAACGTTTATCAGTGTTTGTAATTGTACAATTAAAAATGCTGTGGCAGCTTTAGGCTCATATTCCTTGCCACTTTTGTACAACTGAAAACGTCAAAGATTTTAAGATGGTAAAATGTGTTAAACGCAGATAAGAGTACCACAACTACAGCTACTCTTATTGTTAGCTGCAATCATATAGTAGCTAAATTTGCCAAAGTATTAAAAAAAAATGCATGCATATACATATGTGTGAGTATAGAAAACACTACTTTGGAAATCCCAGAGATGATGTCAACAACAGCAGCTCCGGATCAATGGAAACGTTTCCATCCTCAGCCGGAGCCCGAAGGGAAGATGGTGACAGGTGATGTCAGCAAACTGCAGCCTGGCATCCAATAGGGTCCCATGGGATCTCCTGTGTTGAGCCACCTGCATCCTATAAACCTGTATGAGTTCATTGATAGAACAGATGTCAAACCACCTTAGTACCACAAATTCAACTGGGCTCTAAAAATAGAAAAGAAAGCAGCGCACATTCCTGAGGTGTGAGATAAGCAGTTTTGTTTTCAGATGTGTCATACTGAAGGTATCATTCCACAGATTATGTGTCTCCTCTAATAACTGAGATCAATCTGAAAATATTTTGTCGGGGTTGGACATTCTTTTACATCTAATACTTAAAATCTTGTTTATTGAGGTCAGATCTCAATTTAATCTTTATTTCCCCTTTTGAAAAAAGAGCTGTATCTTTCAGGACAGTCACTTCACTTCACAGTGTCCAAAAAAAAAAAAAAAATGTTATGGCGTGCTCTACTGGCGAAACCCTGACACTGCATCGAAATATCAGCATTATATTCTCTTTCTGAGGAGAACCCTGTAACTTCATGGGCTTAGGACAGCTTGAAATGTCAAATTGAACTTTAAAACACCTTTCTAAATGTAACCTTAATTCATAAAGAAATTTTCCAAATGAAAACCGAAGAAATTCTCCAAAAGAATGTTTCAAAATAATCACTTTTGAGATGATCTTTTCAAGGCCACAG
This sequence comes from Mylopharyngodon piceus, assembly GCA_039654765.1. Lineage (NCBI taxonomy): Eukaryota > Metazoa > Chordata > Actinopteri > Cypriniformes > Xenocyprididae > Mylopharyngodon > Mylopharyngodon piceus. Next base: position 4,305,006 of record CM077456.1, on the reverse strand, counting down.
TTTCATAGAATGACCCCTGACATCAATATTAGTGAAAATCAACACTACAAATGAAGGAAGGAAATGTTCAGAATGACAAACAAGAATATAACAGAGTAGCTTAAACACTGTTTTCAAAGTTATGTTTTTATGAGCTGAGGATGATATGACCATGCTAAGTTTAGCCATTATGCTTACTGTATTATATTTGATATGCAAATTTCTAAGGACTCTAAATTATCAACATGATAAAAACTTTGCTGAAATACTTGAACACAATCTACTATGGCCTTCTGCCATATGATTGATAGTTTATACATTTTTTAGCAAGTAAAAAGCCTTTTAGTTGTAATCCATAAAATAAATATTTACTCATTTTATATAAAGTAAACATGAGAATAACTTTTATATTGTTATTAGCTAATGAACATTACTTGTCTGAAGCAACTTATGTTTACTTGATTATCCATACATTATTTTTTAGGGAAAATCACATTAAAATTATATGATTTACCCCCTACAATAACATTTTTTTAAAAAACTACAGATCTTTGATAATAAAACATAATAAAGCATTTAAATATCATCTTACTATTGGGAGATACAGAGTGAAAACTGATATTTACACCGATCAGGCATAACATTATGACCACCTTCCTAATATTGTGTTAATCCCCCTTTTGCTGCCAAAACAGCCCTGACCCATTGAGGTATGGACTCCACTAGACCCCTGAAGGTGTGCTGTGGTATCTGGCACCAAGATGTTAGCAGCAGATCCTTTAAGTCCTGGAAGTTTTGAAGTGGGGCCTACATGGATCAGACTTGTTTGTTCAGCACATCCCACAGACGCTCGATTGGATTGAGATATGGGGAATTTGGAGGCCAAGTCAACACCTCAAACTCATTGTTGTGCTCCTCAAACCATTCCTGAACCATTTTTGCTTTGCGTCAGGGCGCATTATCCTGCTGAAAGAGGCCACAGCCACCAGGGAATACCGTTTCCATGAAAGGATGTACATGGTCTGCAACAATGCTTAGGTAGGTGGTACGTGTCAAAGTAACATCCACATGGATGGCAGGACCCGAGGTTTCCCAGCAGAACATTGCCCAAAACATCACACTGTCTCCGCCGGCTTGCCTTCTTCCCATAGTGCATCCTGGTGCTATGTGTTTCCCAGGTAAGCAACGCACACGCACCCGGCCATCCACGTGATGTAAAAGAAAACGTGAAACCACTGCAGACCGGGAACACCCCACAAGAGCTGCAGTTTTGGAGATGCTCTGACCCAGTCGTCTAGCCATCACAATTTGGCCCTTATCAAACTCGCTCAAATCCTTACGCTTGCCCATTTTTCCTGCTTCTAACACATCAACTTTGAGGACAAAATGTTCACTTGCTGCCTAATATATCCACCCACTAACAGGTGCCGTGATGAAGAGATAATCAGAGTTATTCACTTCACCTGTCAGTGCTCATAATGTTATGCCTGATCAGTGTATATATGCATTTTATGTAAGTAGTCTGTTATAGAGTTATAAAGATCTCATTTGCATTACAAGCTGTCAGAATTTCATCTTTTTGGCCATACAAATATCAGCAACTACACCAAATTGCATATTTTGGCTCTGTTTGGGCCTCTGAATAAAATTGAGTTTTTCCTCCTTGAGTACGAGCTCCACATTCTCACTATATCACACTTGTAACGATTAGTCCACTGAGGCTAGTTGGAGAACCCAAGTGCAGTTTTATTAAACAAGATGCGTGAACAAATAATAAATCAAACACAAAATAAACAAAAGACTTGGCAAAGCTAAACCTGACATGACTTGACGTATGAACTTGACCTGAACAAACAAACTCACCACAATGAGTTACACGAACAAAGCTAGACAAAGGAACCATGAAAAAAGAGGGCTATAAATACGCAAGAGTAATGAACAAGGGACACCTGTCCACAATCAAAACAATGAACCAGTCAGAGAACATGACACAAGACATGGCAAGAACAAAATAACAGACATAAAACCCAAGCAAAAACAGATGTGACAATAGTATGTGAGCCATAAAAGCCTGATCCATCAAATTCGATACTCAACATTTTAAAAATTTGGTCTAAAGGTTCGATAAACTGTATTAAAAAAAATTAAAACTATTATTTCATATGTTAGGCTTTACAGGGTTAAAATCGGATCAGTCATTATACACTAATAGATCGCATTGCATTAAGAATGTTGAAACAAAATTTGCCATTTACCTATACAGAATGTGTACCGAATCTTGACAAAATGAGGAATTTTAAATGATCCAGATCAGGTGATTGACAATATGCATAAATACTATAGTGGCAGCAGTTTATAAACATGATTAAACTGCTCTTTCTCATACGTTACTCCAAAGTACTTCTCAAGGAATATTTGTTTGGAAAAAAGGTCTAAATGTTTCAAATCATTAGTGACCTGCTCCAGTGTCAAATTATCATAATGCTTATCAATATTCCTGCAAATTATATATCTGTACAACATACTGTATGTTTCAGTTCAGCAGAAAGCCTTTACAACTCACAAGGTTGCATTTGTTTGGCTGACGTCCTCTGTGGCAAAACACCTCATTTGTTAAACAGATGATTTACTATTTACCATACTGTGAACTTAATATGAACACAGGGCTTCTTTTTACTAAATCTTTGTTGCGCATCAGGATATGTGTGTATTTGTAAGACTTCAGATTGTATCTCTGTTTTGTTTTTTTGTTTTTTTGCGGCAATCAGTTGTACTGATCTTTTGTGGTAACAATGGGAGTGATAGTAAATCATCAGTGATGTCAGTAATACTTTACATTTTAACCACAACATGAGAGAAAATGTCAGTTAGTCACTGTAACTAATGTAAAAAAGTTACAAACTACTACATTTTCTAAGTTTCCTTAATTTAAAAAATCCTATTGATACAGTTTCATTAAAAAAAAAAATGCTCAGTAAAAGAAAAATAAGATAATTAATGCAAACGGCAAACCAAATACATTTCTTTGTAACTTTTTTTCAGGGACAGTTTCTTGAAAGTCAATTTCTTTATAGACACAAACTTTAAATGTGCTGACTACAATAAAAAAGTTGAAAATATTTTTATAAAATTTCACGTATACTGCAGCAGACCAAGTATAAGCAAAAATGTAAACAAAACTGTCAAATAATGTATTTTTGACAGTTGTTTTAATTACTCATTCATATAAAACTACAACATTTAAAATCCATGACTTGTCTGTTGTCTGTTTAACATTTTTTTGTATTTATATTTTACTGTATCACCTTATTTGCTTCTTTATGTTTGTTGATGCTTATGTTCGTATAATGATGCCTGTTCTCTTGTACAAGCATCTCATTGTGTGTCATTGTCAAGTTGTATATAAACCTCAAGTTTACGATCTACTTTACAACATGGAAAACCGAAACTCTTTTCTTACTGAGGTCTCAATATAATCATCTAACTGTAAAGAGTATGGCTGTTCAGGAGTGTCTCATCCCTCTGTTCTCCGTTAGCTGGTTTGCATGAAGAGACGTGGTTAACAAAAACAGAAAACCACAGCGGGAGGGAGGAAATGCTACATGCAAAATGAAGTTCCACCTATATCTGATGAAATGATACAAGTATTTGGAAAGACTCAACGTCTCTTCACCAGGTAAGAAGTTTGCTTCAGTTATCTTAGTAGAGGAAAATAACTGCGATTCAGTAAAATGAATTTTACGCTTTTGTACTACTCTAGAAATTTTGTAATGTGGCAGTGGCAATGCTAGTATGATTAAAAAAAAAAAAAAAAAAAAAAATCTTAAAATCAATTTGGATAAAGTATTGGTAAATGTAAATGTACCACAAGTTAATGTGTCTAATTGCCTTTGACTCATTACATATCACTGTATCAGAGAATGTGATTTTGCATTCTTCTTTTTCATGTATAAAAGCAATTAATTCTGATCTTTTAATCTGAAGGCCAAGCGGCTTTCCAAGAGTGATGATATTTAGTCCAACCACACTGGAATATTACCAGTTTTGTATTACCAGAATATTACCAGTATTACCATTAACCGCACTGTGGCTTATCACTTGCACCAAAAAAGAGAAAAGACTAAAAGTTCAATTAAAATGTATAATTCACTTGTGGGATATGGTTCAATCACATTCTGAAAAAAATAAATGGTTACACTTTACAATAAGGTTGACATTAGTTAATGAACTGCACTTATACAGCATTTATTAATCTTTGTTAATGTTAATTTCTACATTTACTAATACATTATTAAAATCAAGAGTTGTGTTTGTTAACATTAGTTAATGCACTGTGAACTAACATGAACAAACACTGGATAGCTGTATTTTTATTAACTAATGTTAGAAAAGATTAACAAATACAGTAACAAATGTATTGCTCATGGTTAGTTCATGTTAGGTAATACATTCAGGGTTCCCACTCGTCCTGGAAAACCTTGAAAACCTGGAAAATTGATGACAAACTTTCCAGTCCTGGAAAACACATGGAAAATTAGAGAAAATGTAAAATGTCCTGGAAAATCTAGTTGTTGTCCTTGAAAATTATTTTTTTAAAAGTTCTTCAACCAAGAACAAAGAGTTTATCACTGGCCAAAAACAATTACCGTTAGTTGCAGTGCGATGTTCAGGAATGCTGAGTTTTGACGTGAGAGTAGTATTTTCAATGATGATGTTTAGTTTTGTGTTGCCACTTGCAGCAGTTAGCTAATGCTATTAACTGCTCAAATGTATGTAGTAAATAGTAATTGGTAAGCAGCTACCTAATTCAGTAATTTGCTGACTAATAATTTTTATGCAATATAGGGTCAATAAGAGATTCATTGTGCATTCATTGATTATAACAGGAGTTTTCACAACAGTGCAGAACTTTCTGAGTTTCCGCTGCAGTGATTGACAGCTGCACTGATTAAAAAGGGAAAATCTGTATATAACCCATTTGCAATTTGAAAAAAAAAAAAAAAAAAAAAATTTCATGCTGCTAAGTATACACACTGCAAAGTTTTGGGAATGACTAACTTATTTAAATGTGGATTGAATCCAAAATTATATTGATTGACATGGTGATAACCAGCATTGGACGGGACAGAAAATTCTAATGTCAAAATAGATGTGTGCATTGCGTAAATGCAGACTAATAGACCTGCCACATATTCTATTACATGTTGTGGGTGTCTTTGTTGTTCATCGACTTTGTCTTTGACTAATATTTTTATTTTCAAATAGTTAAACAAAACATTAAAATAGTTCCAATATTTTTTGCTATGAAATGGACACTGGTAACGAGAACAATTTGTCATAATGTATGATTAAGAACTCATACTAACAACTGATTTTATAGTTAAGTCATGGCAATAAACTATGGAAGCTTGTTTCTGCCACTGAATTAAAAAAAAAAAAGGTAATTGCAGCTTTTATCTCAAAATTCTAAAAAATTCTTGCAATTGCGAGCTTACATAATTGTGATATAAACTCACAATTGCTTGATATAAAGTCAGAATTGCGAGATATATACTCACAATTGCATGTTAAAGACAGAATTGCTTGATATAAACTTGCAATTGTTTGTTATAAAGTCAGAATTGTGTGAAATAATCTCACAATTGTGTGTTATATAGTCAGAATTGCATGATATAAACTCACAATTGTTATGAAGTCAGAATTGCATAATATTATATATAATATGATATTAACTCACAATTGTGTTATAAAGTCAGAATTATAAATCACATAATTGTGATATAAACTTGGAATTGCGAGAAAAGTCAGAATAGCAAGATAAAAAGTCGCAATTAACTTTTTTAATATTTTATTCTGTGGTGGAAACAAGCTTCCATAGACATAATGTATGATTGAGAGCTCATTAAAAACTGATTTTATAGTTAAGTCATGGCAATAAACTATATGCCTTTTAAAGACTTGGAGAGCAATATATTATTTTAGGGCATGATCCTTGTCTTTTGTTCCTGCCATAGTAAAATTGAAAATGTCCTGGAAAATTCCTGGAAAATGATCGCTGAAAAAGAGTGGGAACCCTGACATTATCTAATGTTAACAAATGAACTTTATTGTAAAGTGTTACCAAATAAATTAAATAATAATAAAAGTTTTCTCGATTTTTGTTGATGTTTTTAGACAAAATGTCTATGTATACTTTACTGTATTATAATAAAAGTATTATAATAAAAATATTAAAGTATTATAACAAAAGTATAATAATAAGATAAATAATGCAGTATCAAGCAGCATAAAGGACTGTTTTTGTACAGCTAAAATAACAGCTAAAAATGTCACTATGTTACGAGGTGGCGATTTCATGTAAATTTGTGTAATGTGAATCGTACAAAACGTACGATTATTAGATAAAAAATTATGAAAGCATGAAAGTTACTCCTAAACCCACCCTTAAAAAACCTGTCACTGGGGCGAGAGCGGATTGTACGAAAATGTACGAATGAGCCACTGATTCGCTAAAACATAAAATTGTTACAAATTGCCAGAGTTTGTGTTGCAGTGACACCGGAAGCCTCGCACATTCAAGTTACAAATGCTGCTGTTACGTTAAAAATAAGGTGGATATATTATAAATGTAGTCTTTTTGTCAGAATGAACATCTAGAAGTTTGTGAATAAATTTTGTCTAACCTGATAAACAGTTGTGAGATATAATTCTATTAGCTTCCATTTCTTAAAAATGACAGGAAAACATTGTGCTCTGTGGCGCAAATGCTTCATTCAAAAATTTGTATTGCTTACAGGGATTTTCTAAAATGTTATTGACAGTTGTTTTCATTTGCATTCGAGTTTAAAAGCAAAACGCTGTGTATTTCATGTTTTACACTTTTCTTCTTGCAGCTCTTCAGATGTTTTTGAGGAACCTGGAGATCCTGTCAAGGATGAAGTGGAACAACTTTGGTCTCCTGCTCATTTTTTCTAACCTCTTTTGCATATCTGCAGAAGAATTGACTGGACCCTGTAAGAAAAACCCTGAGAAAATACCTTTTTGTACTCAAATTAACAATAAGATCAGTGGTTCAAGCAGCAGAAATAATGTGGAGAATGACATCTTCATACTCGGTACAGATGGTTTCATGGGATATTCGAAAACAGGTGATTCATATTCAATTCTTCTGCATCGTCAGGTGAAGAGAAACTAAATGTGGCCTAAACACCATATTAAAGAGAGAAACTTTCTATAAATGTTCCTCAAAAAATGTATTTTGTTTTGCCTGTCTTTATCTCCAAAACTAAGAAAAAGAAAACCAAAATCTTCTGTGCTGTTAACAGTGTATAATTGGTCTAAAATCTCATTGTCATTAACTAAGCATGCTTTAAAGTTTGCAGTGGTCAATACCAGACAGGAATAATCTTATTGAAGTTGCAATAAAATGGACAAATCTTTTCTTCCGTATTGTGACATACAGTAGTGGCCAAAGGTGATGTCCGACCTAGAAAACTTGACATTTTTGCCCTTTATACAAATATTATGAAAAATTTGATAATGATCTTGTAAGCATATTGCATAGTCAATTGTTTTATTTGTAATAATGCCAAATTGTGCTGACATGGTTTTTTGACCAGGCTGTCATACAAAGAAATATAAATACACGCAAATACAAGAGAGAACCAATGAAATATTATGTCGTAGACAATGTATGCTTTTTCCTGTGAGCAATTTGTTTTTCTATGCTTTTTTCTCTTTTTTTTTTGCCAAATAATTTTTTTCAGATAAATACCAAGTTTATTTAAAAAATATAAAATATTTTCCTCATATTTTGATGGTTTAATCGAATTTGTAAAAACAAATTAAAAACAAATGTCCCCTCCGGACATCACTTTTGGACACTACTGTAGATGGATTATTAAAAGAGAAAAATTTACACTGTTAGAAAAAAAGTTCAGTGGGTTCCTCTATAGAACCCTATAGGGTTCTTGACTTAATTTTAAAGAACCCTTTATGCCAAAAAGTTTGTAGCAGAAATTTCTTAAATGATTGCATAACACTTGCATGTTTAACGGATTATTTACAAATGATTGTAAAATAAGTACTTATTCAACAGAAGTACCTAATCAAATAGTATGCAATTTCAGATGCAACCAAAAACTGCATATAGGCTATACTCGAAATGGACTTTGAAGTCTGACATTTCACCGAAGATTGAGTTATGATATTTTGATTATAATTTACAAGGTAAAAAAGTAAATGAATATAGTACAGTTTTTCTCAATCAATTTGACACATTTCTCCAAAGTAATGCACCTGCTTTCAAAACAGTTAACACAGTGATCTAAACACACTCTAACATTTGCCAAACAGTTCAACTTCACTGCAAAACAAAACACTGCATTTATTTCTAGTAATGCATTTATTAAAAGTAAATACTAACATCAAAACTACAGGCATTTTAGAACATTAGATTTTAGAACATTTTCAGCTGTGGATGTACAAATACACTAACGAAAATACACGTTTATTGTAATGTTTTTCCAACAGGTTTTGTTATATGGCTCTTTGAGCAAATAAAGCTTCAAATGGTATTTTTAAAAAATCTTTAAAAACTGATGTAATGCATATTTTTGAGTCATGAACAATGTGTTTAAACAAGTTTCAGTTGTTACATAACATTTCAAAGTGTTTAAATTCTTTTTTTTTTTTTTTTTTTTTTGTCAGGTGGTACAACCAAATGTAAATATACATCTACCCATACATGAAATTAGCTGTTTATATCAGTATTTGAGAGATATCTACAACCCTTTTCGCTCTGCCACAATGATCTATTGGGGTCCTAGATGTTGCGTTACAGTATCAGGTTTAACATTATCACCTTGTCAGTTGATAATAAAATATTTGCAGTTGTGCCACCCTGACATTTGAGAATATACAAATTGCCAAGCAAAAGTTTTTCAATTATCTCAACAACTTTAAAACTACAAATATTTATAAAATTTGTTTATATGTATATTTAAACATACCATTATGCCAAAGTATTTTATCTTGAATTTCTTATAAAAAATTTTTTTTTTTTTAAATTTGGGGACTGAATCCAAAATCCCTCAGATAGTGCTCCTTGGGTCCAGGATTAGGGTAATTCTGAATTAGGGTAATTCTGATTTCATTTGAAATCCATCTCTCCTCCATCCCCTTCCACCCTGCTGTCCACTTTCACTATCCCCATGTCTTCTTACAATTTCTCCTCTTGCTCTTTCCACTACACCAATCCCTTCCAATGTACTCATCTCCAATCCTCCTTTTTTTACTTCCTCCTTTCTCCTCATTTACAGTATGATCTCCTTCTATATGTTCCACTCTTCCTTTCCTTCTCATTACACCCCTTCCTCTATCCACACCACCACCTTTACGCTTACACCTCTTTATTTCCCTCTTCTCTTGCATATTTTCTTGCTCTATTTATACTTACCCTTTTATATTTTCCCTATTACATAATGCAATTGTGATAAATGCATAAACATTTGGGAAAACTGAATTTCCTGTGTTGTGTGTATTATTAATCAAGCAGATATCAGTTTGGGGCTAATTGAAAACATACCAAGTGCATTTGATAATATGACATATTCCAGAGTTTTGTTTATTGTGTTTGGACAAATGGTACATAAATGTTTGGGAATTGTGTAAAGCCAATAAAAAAGCTGTGATCGTTTTTTCTTGATTTATTAAAGTTTTGGTTGGATGTATTAACTATTTTGAAAACATTTGAGAACTTTGTGAGTAGTGTTTTGAGAAAATTATTCACATGATTTGCAATATGTGTTAAATGAATGAAAACGTACAAACTGTTTAGGACAATTACAGATCACTGTGTTAACTGTTTTGAGAACAGTGATCTGAGTTTGGAGAAATGTGTCAAATCGATTGAGAAAAACTGTAATCATGTGCATGCCATGGGTGAACTTTCACAGATCATGCATTTAGAAAGTAGATAGGGTGAATTCTTATTTGATGGCCAGTTTAAAATGTTCTTTTTTGTGTGTGTCTCTTTCAGAACATAAACTATGCAACATGACTGTTTTTTCATATGATCATTGTACTAACTGTACAGAAAACACAACATCTACAACATACAGCAGTGGTGGGTCTGAAAGTATTTGGGCTTTTTCCTGTCTTGGGCTTTTGTATGAACTGCTTAGCACCTCTATCTATAATGAAAACCTGTGCAAAACCTGTTTTCTTTAGAAATTCATATGATTTGTTATTTATTTTTAACCCAGAGTAACCTTGTTTTCTAACCTGTTGTTTTACAGGATATGGTGTGTCTTTATCTAGACACTCACCGTACAAACTCAACATAAGCAGATACATTATACCCAAGTATGTCTGTTTAATAGAAGGGAAATGCAGAAATCATACTTGGACAAACTGGATTGCAGGAGGTGAATATAGGATATTTCATTTTGCCATATTATACAAAATTTTTAAAAAATTAATTAGATTATAACCTATTCACTGAGCACAGAATATCAGTTGAAGTTAACTTCACTTGACAAATTATTTTCACTCAGAACAACCTGCATTCGAAAACATATTCAAATATTGTCATATTCTAAAAACTTAAACTGAATGATAAATATCTGTTGTGATGTTTAAAAGGAAAGTTAACAATTTTAAAGACTGATTCATAAAGGATCTAAAGACTCATTTACAACTGATATCAAAAGGTTGTCAAAATTTTGGTTGATCCATTCACAAGTACTCAAGCAAAACACATTACTTCTAACATTTGGTATTTAAATTGTTTGGGTTTGCAGTACGAATGCAGTTGTAGTCACATTGTCCACCTCAGAAATGTGGTTAAAAGTGTACAAGCTCAAAACACTTTGAAACCAGTTTACACCTGTATTTATCTTTGTCCACTTGTAATCAGATCAAAAAGGGTAACGCAATACAAGTAACTCGAGTTACGTAATAAAATTACTTACTCAAGTAACAAGTAACAAATTACTTTTACATTTACAACAAAATATCTAAGTTATTTAGTAACACAAAATAAGTAACACAAGTAACTTTGTTTTCCCATTTATTGACTAACATCTCTCCTGTCCTCATGTTGAGAGAAATCAGGAGTAAGTGCAGAGTTGTTGTTTGTAAACATGATAGTTATTGTAGTTCTAGATTAAATGTGAGCATGCGTTTTCTCATCTCACTTGCACAAAAACAGATTCAGTATAGATCCTTTTCATAGACTGTGATGATGCATTTTAACAGTCATTAATATCGTAAATCCTGCAAAGTTATTTAAATTTTATTTTTTTTTTAAAAATGTATGTACATTTATGACAGTATACGTAAGCAATAAGGTACGAGAGGCTGTGCTGTATCGTGAATATTCAGCCGTGACTTATTCAGGATACAGCACTAGCCTCGAGTACCTTATTGCTTTTATAAAACGGTTACCACACAATACAAATATTAAAGCCAATATTTATATGTATAAATGCAACTTTCATAAAGTAAAATCACTAAAAGCCTTCCTTCCGCCAGAAAAATAGTCCCTGACCGTGAACAGCAACAGAAGTTACATTATTACGCCATTAGATGGCAACAAAGACTGTCTTTATGAGTGTGTCAGTCAGTAGTGAAGGCTTTTATATTGAAAAAAATTCTAAATCTGAATGCAGGTAATAAACTCTTTCTCACAATACTCTTCTACATAATACAATGAACAATATCAATTGAGAACATTTGGGTGAAGCGGTCATAGCCGTGTTTTATCGTGAATAAAACACAGCTATTGACCAATCAGAATCAAGGACAGGAACTAACTGTTTTATAATTAATATTATATTACCTTTGCATAAAATTACAAAAAATAGTTAACGCTGCTGTGAGGATGTTTCTGGGAGTGATGGTAAAAATGACATCTCTCTCTCTTCTGACTATCAATCGCTCTCTATTTTTTCCCCCTTTTTGAAAGTTGTGAAAACACTATTGTGTACTTTTTCTTTTGCTATTTGCACCAATGGAAACACAAAAAATATATTTAATGAAGTCTTTCATTCACTATAAAAGTTTACCCAACTATGATGACTTCCGCTTCTGAGAAACCCGGAATGGTCAATTCCTCAAAATGAATAAAAACAGTGAAATGCAAACTCAGAATATTACGCAAACATGCAGTAATTAAATATGTTAAATAACATACAGTGCTCAGCGTAAATGAGTAAACCCCCTTTGAAAAGTAACATTTTAAACAATATCTCAATGAACACAAAAACAATTTCCAAAATGTTGACAAGACTAAGTTTTATATAACATCTGTTTAACTTATAACATGAAAGTAAGGTTAATAATATAACTTAGAGAACAAAATTTTCAGTTTTACTCATATTAGAGTGATGCAAAAATGAGTACACCCCACTGAAAGTCTCTGGAGCAAAGCTAAATTTTAGACTACAAATGTCTAATTTAACAAGAATTCAACCACAGGTGAGTCTAATTATTCATTACACAGGTGTCCAGCAGACAGTTGACTATAAAAGGGAGTTAAAACCCCTTCCCATTTCATGCTGTCAGCAATGGCACCACATGGAAGAGAAATGTCACAATGTCACATAATTTCTTTGCACCAGAAAGGTGAAGGCTACAAGAAGATCAGCAAAGCTTTACTTAGTCAGAATACTGTAGCAAAAGTGGTACAAAAATTTAAAAAAGATGGAATTGCAGCCATCTCACAGAGACGTCCAGGTCGTCCACGGAAGTTAACACCTCGACAGGAGCGTCTTCTGATGAGAAGGGGTGAAGAAAAACGGCATGCAAGTTCACTGCACTTATCTAAAGAAGTAGAAACCCAAACTGGGGTGACTATTTCCCGTGACACAATACAGCGAACACTGCAGAGGAATGGCATGCATGGGTGCCGTCCACGAAAGAAGCCTCTCCTAAAGCCCAGGCACAAAACCGCCCGCCTAGAGTTTGCCAGGGCCCATGCTGACAAAGATGAAGACTACTTGGACTCTATACTCTGGAGTGATGAGACCAAGATAAATGTTTTTGGAACTGATGGCTTCAAAACTGTATGGCATCGCAAAGGTGAGGAATACAAAGAAAAATGCATGGTGCCTACAGTGAAACATGGTGGTGGCAGTGTCCTTATGTGGGGCTGCATGAGTGCTGCTGGTGTCGGGGAGCTGCATTTCACTGATGGCATCATGAATTCACAGATGTACTGCTCTATACTGAAAGAGAAGATGCTACCATCACTCTGTGCCCTTGGTCGTCGTGCACTTTTCCAACATGACAATGATCCTAAACGCATTTCTGAAGAAGAACAGGGTGAAAGTGATTCAGTGGCTCCTGATCTGAACCCAATCGAACACCTATGGGGAATTCTGTAGAGACAAGTTGAGCATCACTCTCCATCCAGCATCCAGTCTCTAAAAGAGGTCATTCTTGAAGAATGGAAAAAGATAGATGTTGCAAAATGTCGCCAACTTGTTCATTCCATGCCTAGAAGACTTGGTGCTGTCATTAAAAGTCATGGAGGCCAAACAAAGTACTAGATGTAGTAGTTTTTGTTGTGGGGTGTACTCATTTTTGCATCACCCTAATTTGAGTAAAACTGAAAAATGTGTAATCTAAGTTATATTATTAACCTTACTTTCATGTTATAAGTTAAACAGATGTTATATTAAACTTAGTCTTGTCAACATTTTGGAAATTGTTTTTGTGTTCATTGAGATATTGTTTAAAATGTTACTTTTCAAAAGGGGTGTACTCATTTACGCTGAGCACTGTAAATATACATTATGTAATTAATCTCAATGTCTCAGTGTCTTTGCTGCTGACCTTCAGTGATTCAATTTATAAGCAAAAATGACTTTAACGGCACATTTGTGTTTCATTTTTTTTATTGATGAAGTTAGAGTGTTGTTGTTGTTGTTGTTGTTGTTTTAATGTTGAAGGAGAACTTCTTTCTCCTTCGTCATTTCACTTTTGCCGTGAAAGGGCCTTGACATTTGCCCAAAACAGAACTTTTATTTTTTGTTTTTTTCTTATTATTATAAAACAAACAAGCAAGCCCAGCCCAGATGAGAAAAAGTAACGTAACACATTACTTTCCATAAAGTAAAATGACTAAGTAACGCAATTATTTTTTTAGGGAGTACCTCAATATTGTAAAGCATTACTTTTAAAAGTAACTTTCCCCAACACTGATGACAACACGTAAATAAGGCCTAAATGCCACATACGGATTTTCCCTTGGATCCTTACAAACCATTCAGTTTTGAAGTTTGTAATGTTTGTAGTGTTGCTAGTGTTACTGAAATTACATTCATTCACAAGTGTGTTGTTGGTCTTTTGCAGTTCAGGTATCTGATGATTAAGAGCATATTTTTGTTCTCTTTATTAAAGGTTGTAATTGGACCCTTCCAACACATTTTGGAGACGGGGGTGAGTATTATCCCAACAAAGTCTAAATATTTTATCTATGTTAAAGATGTATTACAGTGTCATCAGATGCTGTATATGCTATACTTTTGTGTGTTGTGCATGTAAGGGTGTAATATGACCTGCCTGAATCCCACAACGGCATGTGAGAATGCACAATATAATCCCAGCTGTAAGGGTAAGAATGTGTTTCAATATGCCTCTTTTTCTAAATCAGACATTTCTGCTTTAATAACTTTTTGAACAGACTAAAAGTGCCATCTAATCACAATGCTGTATATATTGCTCTTAATCATACCATTTTCATTTGTTTACTTTTAATTTTAATGTATTTACACAGATGATAATGCAGGCGATGAAAGTAAAATTAACACCATTGGGATCTCTAATAAAACTGCAACTTGTTTTAAGTGTGGAAGTCCTTTTCAAAAGTTGGAAGAACTCCAAGATATACCCTCAGAAATGTCAAATCTATTTAATAATACTAATAAAACAGAGACAGATGCTGGGGCAGCTGTGTAAGTACTCTTTTTAAACATATGTGATTTAAGTCTAGTCAGTTGTTTTTAGAGAATATTAATTAAACAGGCATCAGTTTATCTTTTAACTTGTAAAATTAATGACCATATTTAGGAGATGTCCATCATAACTTATTGCACTTAATATTGCAATTAAGGGATGTACATGAGAATTTTTTAAAATCTTTATATTTTCTTTCATTTCATAATAAGCAATTTTATCCATATTACGTAGGGGAGACCGGGGCTAGTTGTCACAGGGGATTTTTCTCAACGGTTGTAAATTGTACCATTTTCTTTTTAGTTTCCTCTTATTGTCTTATTATCACAACAAAAACGCAAATCATTTTGTATCTTGTTCAGTGCGGTCATGAAAAGTCTCACCAATCTGGTATCTTCGATGAAGAATTTGACCATAGCATCTGTATCCATGGGTAGCGTTAAAGGGGTTTTAAAGAAAATTCAAAATGTGACTGATATCAAGAAGGTCGCTTTCATCTACTCTTTAGAAACTGGCATCAGAGTAAGTGGACAGATGACAAACATACACATCTTGTTCAACTTTGCATAATGTGGTGACAAAAATGTTTCTCCTTAAAAACATGTACCTCAGCACTGAAATCTCCTTATGTTTACAGGTTATAGATGATTTTTCCGTACTGAATAATTATTCCAAAGCTTTCACTATTCCAAAGGAAGCCTCTCTGCAAGCGTTCAACAAAAGTGCAGGAAATGCTTTTTTGGGTCTTTTCAGATTTCCCAACATGACAAAGGTATAAAAAAAAAACTTTTTTAATTCCTGTATGCAGGAAAACGTAACCTGTTTCATGTCATACGCACAGGTAATACACAAGCAAAGCATGTGCTTAACTACAGAGGCTGGCTTGCATTTTGTTTTCATACTGACAGAGTTTATGCTTATATAGAGAGTTATGTTTATATTGCAAAAGATGTATAAAGGTTTATAGTGCACTTTCAGAGTTTCTATCATGTTCAATGTGCTACACCTGGAAAAACAGGCTTGGTCAAGTTTTATGATGTGTTTAAATGATTTTAACTCATTGTGCATCATAACAGAAGGCATTTTTGGCTACTTCTAAACAAGTGATTTTAGTGAAATTAGACATTCTTGAAAACATAATAATACCTGTATTCATAAAATGTGTGGCTTAAATATAAAAATAAATTAGGACATTTTGTAAGTATGCAAATCCTGATTATCCTGAACGTGTAAATGCCTGTTTCATGAACAGTGTTCAGGACATTTTGACTACTGACATTGATCTTATTTAATCTTAACTGTGATGTAAATCACATCGTGTTTAATTTCTTAGCAATCAAAAAACAAAAACAATATCATTGCATTTTTATTAAAGGATGAAAACAACAGTACAGTTTTGGGGGATGAAGTTTATGCAATCGAAATGGGCACAGAAATTTCAAATCTGACTGAAAACATCAGTTTGGTCTTCAGCAATAAACAGGTAATGAATGATGCATGGAAAAAGGTATAAATGAGTCTGAATCATATTTTCTAAAACCCTGATTTATTTCTCTGCAGCAGACGATAGGAACTCCTGTTTGTCACTCATGGAATGGAAGAGGTCTGTGATGCTTTTGTGTTTTATATTTTTATATAGCCTGAGTTTGAGGGAATATGGATATGATAAATATCCATACAGCATATCAAGAATATATTATGCTCGATTTACTGTATGGATATTTATTTATATTAAGAATTTTAAATGAGTAAAAAAAAAAAAAAAAAAACTAGCACCTAATGGACTATTTCAGTTTATGTGATTCGTATTCATAAATTTAAAATAAAAAATGTTTAAAATTATGAATACGAATTACATAAACTAAATGGTCCATTCTCTTGTTCCATTAAGGTTTATATAAAATGTTTTATTAAGCTCTAAGTTTTTTTACTCATTTAAAATTCTTAATTCATAATATGAATAATATGCAAGGATTATTCAATTCAATTTGATGAAATTTTACTATATACAATTGAAATTCGTAAATCTTAAAAAAAAAAAAATGCTTAAAATTTTTTTGAGTGTAGAAGTATAGAGAACTAGTGTCTTAATCTTTTAGACCATGCTGTGGAGCGTGAATCATGAATGTCGATTTCTAATCATAAATCAGCCATGATGTCAAATAATATTCATTAATTCTCTCTAAATCAACTCAAAACTAACCAGTCCCTGCTTTTCATCAGGAAATAAGCCAAACTGGACAACTGAAGGGTGCTTTACTGTGGTTAATGGAAGTAAGATTACATGTAATTGCCAACACTTGACTTTCTTCGCTGTGCTTATGGTAGGTTCTCCATTTCCTCCGAATCAGAGTATAAGTTCTCTACTGGCACCTTCAGATTTGTGTTTATTTATTTCACTACATTTTGTGTTTACTGAATCCTTAAGATTGCAAATGTCCAAACAGACCTGTACAGTGTAACTGAACCATGTTTTAATACAGGCCCCTCCAGATGTAACCATTTCTGAAAGTGACCTTGTCAATCTGACCTACATCACGTACATCGGCTGCGGCCTCTCCATGTTTTTCCTGGGAGTCGCATTTTTTATTCACTTCCTCTTAAGGTGAGATATGATTCTCTGTACCACTACTCACAAATGTGAGATCTCCAATATGATCTCATTAATTGACAGCTTTTGTGGCATAAGTTTGACTACAAAAAAATCTAACAAAAAATCATTTTGACACTTTATTTTCTTTAAAGGAACACTCCACTTTTTTTGAAAATAGGCTCATTTTCCAACTCCCCTACAGTTAAACAGTTGAGTTTTACCGTTTTCGAATCCATTCAGCCGATCTCCGGGTCTGGCGGTACCACTTTTAGCATAGCTTAGCATAGTTCATTGAATCTGATTAGACCGTTAGCATCTCGTTAAAAAATGACCAAAGAGTTTCAATATTTTTCCTATTTAAAACGTGACTCTTCTGTAGTTACATCGTGTACTAAGACCGACGGAAAATGAAAAGTTGTGATTTTCTAGGCCGATATGGCTAGGAACTATACTCTCATTCCGGCGTAATAATCAAGGAACTTTGCTGCCGTACCATGGGTGCAGCAGGCGCAATGATATTATGCAGCGCCTGTGATCCCCTGCTTGCACAGGGAGCGTGCCTTGCAACCATGGAGACATTTGTGAGAGACGCTGCGTAATATCATTGCGCCTGCTGCAGCCATGGTACGGCAGCAAAGTTCCTTGATTATTACGCCGGAATGACAGTATAGTTCCTAGTCATATCGGCCTAGAAAATCGCAACTTTTAATTTTCTGTCGGTCTTAGTACACGATGTAACTACAGAAGAGTCAAGTTTTAAATAGGAAAAATATTGAAACTCTTTGGTCATTTTTTAACAAGATGCTAACGGTCTAATCAGATTCAATGAACTATGCTAAGCTATGCTAAAAGTGGTACCGCCAGACCCGGAGATCGGCTGAATGGATTCGAAAACGGTAAAACTCAACTGTTTTAGTTTGAAGCTTCCGACAACTCTTTATCTAAAAGCATTTTCCCTGAAAGTTTGAATTAGAATAGTTTGTAAGAGCACAATTATAAGCATGAAGAGGCTGTAAAAGCAGACTGAGCTTACCTGTTCGGCTGATGACGTTTAATATCCCCAACAGCCTCTGCCCACGTAGAAGGCGACATTCTCGTGACCTTGCGCAACGTTCACTAAAAGTTCTCTAAAGGTGACGAAAATTCTGAACCTTTACAGAACATTAGGGAGGTTCCTAAAATGTCCTCTTTTGGTAATAAAAGTGCTGCAGTTCAAGGTTCCTTATATGACTTTAGGGGGATGTTCCATTTTTGTTATTTTATGGTCACATAAGAACGTTACAAAGAGGACATTTGGGACATTAACAGAACGTTCCCACACAGTCCTCTGTTGGTCATTTAATAACGTTCACGATATGAGTGTAGGGGGACGTTCTATTTTGGTTATTTTATGGTCGTGCGAGAACATTGCAAAGAGGACATTTGGGAAATTAACAGAACGTCGTATAGTAATAGTCCCCTAAACATTCCCAGAACATCCTGAATGTTCCCTGAAGGTCCACCAAATAACGTCCCCCAACCCTTAAAAGAACTCCACATCGTGACCATCTCTGAACGTTCTGGGAACGTTACCAGGTGACAGGTTAAATGTTGATGTTTTTTAGAAAATAATAAAGTTTGAAGTCACCGTTATGGAGGTGAGCGTTTGCTTTAGATGGGCTCTTGATTCTTGACATTTTAACATTAGATTTTCTCTGGCTGCTTTAACTGTGTTTCCGAAACATGCTTGTTACAGCAAAAATTGCAACTGAAATTCTGATCAGATGAGTTTGGTAATTTATTGATGGTGATTCAATCATCATGGAGTGTCCTGATTCACTGATCCTCTCCAGAGTCTAAACTCTGAGTGTGTCAACTGTTAGCTTTGTCTTTTTTTATGACAGTCAAATGTTTAGATTTTAAAATTCATTATACAGACAGAGTTTTGAGCAGTGTCTTTCAGACTCGCACAGACATCATGAATCAGCGTATGAACCTCAACAATGGTGAAAATAAACAAAAATCTTTTTTGTGACTTTAGTAGCTTGTTTTGTGATGCTCAGAGTTAATCTGTTTGTCTGAAAATGTTGTCACCATTGTTGAGGTTTATACGCTGAATCTTGATGTCTGTGTGAGTCTACATGATCCTGTCTGAAAAACTTCTGCATAATGACTTAACTTTCAAAATATTAAAGCAGGACAGGATTTTATGCGGTATTATAGGGCTACAATAACATGAAAGAAACACAATATTCAGAGATCAGTGAATAAGGCAACTATTTGATGATGTAATCATCAATAAGCAACCAAAATAATCTGATCAGATTTTTTTCCTCACAATTTTTTTTGTAACAAATATGCTTTAGAAACACACAGTTACAACAATTGGAGAAAAACTAAAGTTAAAACGTCAAGGGTCAGGAGCCCAACTAAAGCAAGCGCTTACCTCCATAACGGTGACTTCAAACTTTATTATTTTCAATAAAACACATGTTCTGCTGCATGTTGCTTTATTTAAAGACAGTAACTGTGTAGCTGCTGATGCAGTGATACAGTAGTTACATTAGCTCATGCATGTGCTGTTGTCAGCTAATGACTTACTGCAAGAGATTTGTGTTTTACAGAAAAAGTTTCATAATAATCCAGGAAATACCTGTAGAGTGCATTTTTTTGTAAGACATTAAAGAAAAATTAGTTTTTGTTTGAACAGCCACTTTTGTTAATCAATTTAGCTCTAATTTTCAATGACATTTTTTGACAAGGGCGGCAGGGACGTTCTGAGAACATTTCCAAATAAAATTTGGTTCCCTAAACGTTCAGAGAACATCCCGAATGTTCTGTAAAGGTCCACCAAATAATGTCCCCTCCACAAATAAAATATGGTTCCCTAAATGTTCAGAGAACGTCCTGAATGTTCTGTGAAGGTCCGCCAAATAACGTCCCCCAACCCTTAAAAGAACTCCACATCGTAACCATCTCGGAACGTACTGGGAACGTTACTAGGCACCATTAGACACAATGTTCTGGGAACGTAAAATTTCTAGCGGGGTGTAGTCTGATTTAGCCACTTGTTAGCAACCGTAATTTTCAAGACATGTAACAGCTTAAAAAAATCACAGGTAGGTTAATACTGATGTATTTAGAATAAAACTTGAAAATATCTTGAAATTTGAAATTTAACCAAAAACCCATTGACTTTGGGATGATGGAACCGGAAGTGCTAAAATGCTAACTCGCTTCCAGGTTTTGGCCTACAAAAATGTGTCATAGTTCCACCATTCAAATCCAGTCTTACTTCCTGCTCAAACCTACATAGGTTTGTAACAAATTTGCATAATGCCAGTCTAAGGTCTTCATTGGCTGCCGAATTATGTCTACTTTGACCTGCCCTCAAACACTGTGGTTGTAGCTGAGACTGGAAGAGTTTGGTACGTGTTATCGACATGTCGAGAAGACACTGTTTTCTGCGCTGCGAAAACAAATCCACCTTGCATGCACTTCCAAAGAATGAGTATTTGCGCTTAAATTCATACGGTAAAAACGACACCATTGTTACTGTTCGTATCATGTGTTGAAGAAGAGTCCAGAGCTAAAATTCATATGCGGTAATGGGCATTTCGTTTCCGACCAATCACAACAGACTGGGCCGTCTGACCAATCATAGCAGGCTCTCGGAAAGGAGGGGTCTAGAAAGACCAAATCCTTGATCGAACCATTTTAGACACCGTGGGAAAAGGTGATGCTGCAATGTATATTATGAGAAAACGAAAGTGTTTTTTGACCTTGGATGCATGTAAAATGTTACGCTGAAACACTGACAATTGAAGTGAATGGGGACAGTTTTTGGAAGATTTATAAGCGAAATCTGTGAAACTTAAAATTTTATTAGCTTGCGTAAATTTTTTTGTAAAATGTGTGTTTTTTGAGCTGTAAAGTTGTTCTCTGCGTTTTAGGTGTTGCATTCTCATGGCAACAAAGCCACAAACAAAGGATTAGTAAGCAATTTTGTTTACACTAACATCATGTTAACATGCATATTGTTTACATCTTGTAAACATTGAGTATTTGAACATTTACAGATTGGACCCATTCACTTTCATTGAAAGTACCTCACTGTAACCCAGATTTTTTACTTTTTCTAAGAAAGAAAAGAGGGACAAGTGGACATGAATTAATCAATTTTAATCAACAATATGCCACAAGTGTTGTGGATTGAGCTTGACTTGTACTAAATTCAAAATATGGTGGGTTGCACAAATAAAGGGTTAAAGCTGTAGGATGTAATTTGGATGCTGCATGATCAAAGATAATCTCAGTTTACTGTTGAATTAAAACCAGGATCAAAGATTTAAAGTAAATTTATTATCAAAGGTAACCCTTAGTTGTGCAACCCACCCTGAATCATTTTTAATTCACAAAGAACGGATCCAAAATACTGATTTAGTTTTTGCATTTTAAATTTCAGGAAAGCGAAGGCCACTAATTCAGCCCACGTGCTGATAAATCTCTTTTTGGCACTGTTTCTGCTCAACGTGGCCTTCCTGTCTAATGAATACGTTGCACGTGCGAATAGCCACAACGCCTGCAAGGTCATGGCTGCATTCATGCACTACTGCTTGCTGGCCAGTTTCACCTGGTTTGCGGTGGAGGCTTTACACCTCTGCCTGCAAATGGCCAGACAATCAGTCGTCATCAAACATTACATCCTCAAGATCTCTGTGATTGGGTGGGGTGAGTTCAAAAACTTTAAATATGCATGCTGAAATATGTGGCCTATGATCAGATGCACAATTTTGCACAATTATTTCTCTATTCAGACTGTTGATTCTTATACTATAATTGCAATGTCAACAATTTGTTTCAGTTCCTCCTGCTGTTATTGTCAGTATCCTTTTTGTCTTGCGCAAATATGGTGAGCAGACCATACACACGGAGTCAAGCAATGTAACCATGTAAGTATGTAAGGATCTTCTATGACATCTTTACACAAAACCTCCTTTGGAACCTTATTTTTTTAAGAGTATATTTTCACTGTGTGAGAAAAATATCAAACATCATACCCTCACCGGTCACTTTATTAAGTACATCTTATATAGTACCGGGTTGGACCCCTTTTGCCTTCAGAACTGCCTTAATTCTTTTGTTGCATATATTCAACAAGGTGCTGGAAATTGACATGAAATTGAAATTGACTGTCCATATTGACATGATATCATCACACAGTTGTTGCACATCCATGATGTGAATCTCCCGCTCCTCCACATCCCAAAGATCCTCTATTGGATTGAGATCTAGTGACTGTTGATGTCTTTTGGGTTTAGTGAACTCACTGTCATGTTCAAGAAACCAGTTTGAGATGATTTGAGCTTTGTGAAGGTGTGTTATCCTGCTGGAAATAGCTGTCAGAACATGGGTACACTGTGGTCATAAAGTGATGGACATGGACAGCAACAATACTCGTGTAGGCTGTGGCGTTTTAATGATTGGTCCTAAGGAAATATCTCTCACACCGTTGAATCACCATCCTGAACCACTGATACAAGGCAGGATGGATCCATGTTTTCATGTTGTTTAAACCAAATTCTGACCCTACCATCTGAATATCGCAGCAGAATGCGAGACTCATCAGACCAGCCAATCTTCAATTGTCCAATTTTGGTGAGAGCGTGTTAATTGTAGCCTCAGTTTCCTGTTTCTTCTGCTGCTGTAGCTCATCTGCTTCAAGGTTTGACGTGTTGTGTGTTCAGAGATGCTCTTCTGCAGACCTCGGTTGTAACAAGTGGCTATTTAAGTTACTGTGGCCATTTTCCTCTGACCTCTGACATCAGTAAGGCATTTTCACCCACAGAACTGCCATTCACTGCATGAAAATCCCAGTAGATCAGCAGTTTCTGAAATACTCAGACCAGCCCGTCTGGCACCAACAACCATACCACATTGAAAGTCACTTAAATCATCTTTCTTCCCCATTCTGATGCTCAGTTTGAACTTCAGCATATTGCCTTGACCATGGCTGTGTTCGAAATCACCCCCTATTCCCTACATTACTCCACTAATATAGTCCACATAAAGGAGTGAATGAAAACGAGTGAGTGCATTCGGACACTGAGTGCGCCGGAAGGGCTGCCGCTTTTCCATAGTTTGTGCTTGATGTTTAAAAACATTTGAAACTTAGCAAACTGGCAGCTCCAGTAATAAGATGAAAAGATATATCTTGAACTCTGTCATGGAAACTAGCATGTATAAACCTTAATTAAACAATTTAATGATCAATTAATAAGGAATTTATACCTATATGATATTACGCTGTAGCCACATTGGACCAGCAGTTTGGAAAATAGATGGATGAATGATTAAGCTGTGGGCACCATCTTCTGGTCAGACGCAGGAATTTATTCGGCACAGCCCTCACAGTGAATTATGGGTATTCTGTAGCCGTTGAGTGTACATCGGTTGTACACTCATTATTGCAGTGCATTTTGGGATTGAATGAGTGCACTCGATAACATCCATTATGGTTTCAGACACAACTACAAATGTCTGTCCCCTCAAATAGTGCTCTGTTTAAAGGTATAGGGGATGATTTTGGACACAACACATGTCTACATGCCTAAATGCATTGAGTTGCTGCCATGTGATTGGCTGATTAGATATTTGTGTTAATGAGCAGTTGAACAGGTGTACCTAATAAAGTGGCCGATGTGTGTGTGTGTATATATATGTGAATATATATATATATATATTCAATTTAATTCTAAATTAAATAATTGCATTTTATAATTTCATTTTACTAAAGCCAAAACAAATTGTATATGTGAAATATTATCTGGAAAATATTTACATTCTATTAAGTTCAGAAAGTATTGTTTTTCTACACACTATTAGAATAATGTTAGATGTGTAAACTTTAAAAAAAAAAACAGATTTGGTTTAAAACTAGTCAATAATATAAACAGACTGCGTGAGTGTGGAAAATAATGGTCAGAAATCAAATTTACAAATTTTTCATGATTCTCTTGGATATACAGTATCTCACAGAAGTAAGTACACCCTTCACATTTTTGTAATTATTTTATTATATCTTTTCATGTGACAACACTGAAGAAATTACACTTTGCTACAATGTAAAGTAGTGAGTGTACAGCTTGTATAACAGTGTAAATTTGCTGTCCCCTCAAAATAACTCAACATACAGCCATTAATGTCTAAACTGCTGGCCACAAAAGTGAGTACACCCCTAAGTGAAAATGTCCAAATTGGGCCTAAAGTGTCAATATTTTGTGTGGCCACCATTATTTTCCAGCACTGCCTTAACCCTCTTGGGCATGGAGTTCACCAGAGCTTCACAGGTTGCCACTGGAGTCCTCTTCCACTCCTCCATGACGACATCACGGAGATGGTGGATGTTAGAGACCTTGCGCTCCTCCACCTTCCATTTGAGGATGCCCCACAGATGCTAAATAGGGTTTAGGTCTGGAGACATTCTTTAGCAAAGCAGTGGTTGTCCTGGAGTTGTGTTTGGGGTCGTTATCATGTTGGAATACTGCCCTGCGGCCCAGTCTCCGAAGGGAGGGGATCATGCTCTGCTTCAGTATGTCACAGTACATGTTGGCATTCATGGTTCCCTCAATGAACTGTAGCTCCCCAGTGCCGGCAGCACTCATGCAGCCCCAGACCATGACACTCCCACCACCATGCTTGACTGTAGGCAAGACACACTTGTCTTTGTACTCCTCACCTGGTTGCCGCCACACACGCTTGACACCATCTGAACCAAATAAGTTTATCTTGGTCTCATCAGACCACAGGACATGGTTCCAATAATCCATGTCCTTAGTCTGCTTGTCTTCAGCAAACTGTTTGCGGGCTTTCTTGTGCATCATTTTTAGAAGAGGCTTCCCTCTGGGACGACAGCCATGCAGACCAATTTGATGCAGTGTGCGGCGTATGGTCTGAGCACTGACAGGCTGACCCCCCACCCCTTCAACCTCTGCAGCAATGCTGGCAGCACTCATACGTCTATTTCCCAAACACAACCTCTGGATATGACGCTGAGCACGTGCACTCAACTTCTTTGGTCGACCCTGGCGAGGCCTGTTCTGAGTGGAACCTGTCCTGTTAAATCGCTGTATGGTCTTGGCCACCGTGCTGCAGCTCAGTTTCAGGGTCTTGGCAATCTTCTTATAGCCTACGCCATCTTTATGTAGAGCAACAATTCGTTTTTTGAGATCCTCAGAGAGTTCTTTGCCATGAGGTGCCATGTTGAACTTCCAGTGACCAGTATGAGAGAGTGAGAGCGATAACACCAAATTTAACACACCTGCTCCCCATTCACACCTGAGACCTTGTAACACTAATGAGTCACATGACACCAGGGAGAGAAAATGGCTAATTGGGCCCAATTTGGACATTTTTACTTAGGGGTGTACTCACTTTTGTGGCCAGCGGTTTAGACATTAATGGCTGTGTGTTGAGTTATTTTGAGGGGACAGCAAATTTACACTGTTATACAAGCTGTACACTCACACACACAGTGTTGTCACATGAAAAGATATAATAAAATATTTACAAAAATGTGAGGGGTGTACTCACTTCTGTGAGATACTGTATGTAACATTATGGAAGTAATAGTTATGAGCATGAATATAGAAAAAAAAAATTGTCAACTTTAACCGTCTGCACTATTTCCCCTGCAGGTGCTGGATTTTAGACAGCACTGTCCACTACACCGTGAACATTGGTTATTACTGCTTCGTCTTCATCTTCACCTTCTCCACCTGCATCGTGGTGCTGCGATGGCTCTCCATGCTGAAGGTGAGCAAGTTTAACAAGGCTGTAAAGGTGAAACGCACAGGAACCGCCACCTTGGATGTCACCACCGTCCTGGGCCTCTGCTGTCTGCTGGGACTCACCTGGAGTTTCGCGTTCTTCAGCTACGGAGGTCTGCGTATGTCCTCGTACTACATATTCACCATACTAAACTCCTTCCAAGGTGAGAGCTTTTCTGCAGAAAATATTAAAGGATTAGTTCACTTTCAAATGAAAATTACCCCAAGCTTTACTCACCCTCAAGCCATCCTAGGTGTATATGACTTTCTTCTTTCCGATGAACACAATCAGAGAAATATTAATAAATATTCTGACGCATCCAAGCTTTATAATGGCAGTGAACGATACCAACGAGTGTGAGCTGAAGGAAGTGCCTTCCTCCACATCCATCCATCATAAACATACTCCACATGGCTCCGGGGGGTTAATAAAGTCCTTCTGAAGCGAAGTGATGCGTTTTGTGTAAAAAAATATCCATATTTAGCAAGATATGAAGTAAAATATCTAGCTTCCGCCAGACCGCCTTCTGTATTTAACTTACGAAGAATATTATATTACAGTAGTGTCCAAAAATGATGTCTGGAGTGGATATTTGTTTTTTTTTATTTATTTTTTTTAATGACTCTACAAGTTCGATTAAACCATCAATACATTAGGCAAATATTTTTTTATTTTTAAATATTTTTTTTTATTTTTTATATTTTAAATATAGGGGGAGAAGAAAACACTAAACTTGGTTAAGGTATTTATCTGACAAAAAAAGCCAAACTACAGATACAGAAAAAAAAAAAAAAAAAAAGCTTAAAAAAATAAAAAGCTCACAAGAAATTATCACAAGCATTGTGCGTTATCACAAATAATGCAATTGCAATATGCAAACAACGGTAACACTTTAGTATAGGGAACATGTATTCACTAATAACTACGACTTTTTCCTCAATAAACTCCTAATTTACTGCTTATTAATAGTTAGTAAGGTAGTTGTTAAGTTTAGGTATTGGGTAG
This sequence comes from Mylopharyngodon piceus, assembly GCA_039654765.1. Lineage (NCBI taxonomy): Eukaryota > Metazoa > Chordata > Actinopteri > Cypriniformes > Xenocyprididae > Mylopharyngodon > Mylopharyngodon piceus. The sequence continues at coordinate 4,277,660 of CM077456.1, read as the reverse complement.
GATTAAGAATGTAGAATAAAGTCATGCAGAATAAGGCATTAATATGTGCTTATTAATTATTAATAAACAGCCAATATTCTAGTAATATGCATGCTAATAAGAAACTAGTTAAAAGACCCTAAAATGAAGTGTTACCCAAACAACATCTTTAACACATTTTTAATAATATTTTGGGTGAAGATGTTAATTTTCATGTCATATTATAAATACACTTTAAAAACGAAAACAAAATCCCTGTTCACAGCATGTGAAATGTCTACTGGAATTATGTCCGCTGACCCAAACAGACTAAAGGCCTGTTATACTATATTCTAATATACTATACAACATGCACAATATCACATTCATTTTGTATTAAATGCTTGTGTGTTTATAGGATTGTTCTTGTTCATATATTACCTGAAAACGAGCACCCTCTTTGGAGACTCGGTGCCCTCAGAAGATAGCAACGACATGACTGAAGACACCAACACAGAAAACCCATACGATAACCAACTAC